>JAPPVO010000003.1:50145146-50621685 GCA_030407325.1 Camellia japonica
GAAGCTGCTGCTGCTGATGCAATCAAAGAGAAACTGTAAGGAGGCAGCATATTGCTGAGCACTATTCTCTTCACAGCCCTCCCATTGTTGTTACCACTTCTGAAACAAGTAACTTCTTTCATGTCTCTATTCCTTTCCCTTGTCCATTTCTTGGTATTTGAGACTTGACATTACTTTGTACTTCTTCTTTTGCAGCAACAACTACTGAGCCTATTCTTCCAATAAGGACTCCCTCAGTTTCAGTTGAAGTGGAACAAACTCAAGATGTGGAGACCATTCACATAATTCTGCCACTTCCAGGCCCTATATTTCCTATACCCTTCCTCAGGCCAAGTATTCCTGCATCACTTTCTTTTGGCTTAACTCCATATCTTCCTTACTTGTCTTTTGATCTATCTCAATTTAATTCTCTTTCGAGCCTTGCTTTTCCTTCTCCTCCTAAGGAAGTTCCAGCTATTACCTTCTCTTCGATGGTAGCTGATTCCCCTATAGAGGGTGCTGGCAGCTCTCCAACTCGTAGTTTATTACCTTTGCCTAGTTCCAGCCCTTCTTCCCTTGATTTATTGGTGGCTAGAACCATAGAGACTGCTGAAGATGCTCCATCCATTTCTCCTATCCCTATGCAGTCCTTTGTGCCTTCCACCAAAGCCCTTTCTGCCCCCTTCATGTCCACAGATGAGGTAGACATTTTTGAAGCAAGACTAGCTAGTCTCTTCGACCTGCCTTCTACCTCTCCAATGGCTAGTGATGAGACTGAGCCATTAGTTTTGGCTGATTCCTTACTAGAAATTTTTGAGAGCTCTTCCTCCAGTAATAAGCCTTCTTCACCTCTGATAGACTTGGACAACTGCCTGGAGCTATTGACATCCTTTTCGAGGATTCCCTTCGAGGCCTTAGAGAGACCTATAATAAAAAATGGCTTTCTTCAGTGTTGCAAGATTGTTGAGCAATCTGGCATGACTGTCTCAAGTCATTTATCTCAGGCAGCAGCCACTATTGACTTTTATATCAACATTTGCCATGCTGCCAAGGCTGCAGAGGAGAAATTGGTTGAAGATCAGAGCTTTGTTTCCACAGTGCATACTGAGGTATCAGAACTAAAGGAACAACATTCTTCTGTCTCCCACTTTCGAACTCAACTACTGGAGAAGAAAGCTCAACTTGAGGAGGAGCTATCTGCAGTGAACCAGGCCTTAATCCGAACTGACACCAAACTACAGATCACCAACCAAGGACTGGCTGACCGAAAGCAGGAAATGACCACAGCCATCCAGTTGTTCTCATCATTTAAGAATAGAACATCCATTGTAAAAGAACAACTGAGACATTGTAATGATTTCTGGGCCAATTTATGGCAGAATGTATTCAACTCTTTATGAAGAACAAATTCTTATTTATCATTTGAGTATTCTCGTGTTCTTGTACTTAGTGTTTATTTTATTCCTTGTGTTTCCCAAATGGTTGGAAAATAAGGCTTCAAATATCTGCCATTAATCTTTTTGGGATGTATGTATCCATTTAAATTTCTCAAATGGTATGCTCCAAAAGGCAGGACTCTATGAATTTGATATGGTCCTTCCCAATTAGGTGACCATTTGCCAAACTTATGGCTTTTAATCCCTATTGGGAGTATTGTCTTCCATACCAAATCACCTTCATCAAAGCCAATGTATTTGACTTTTTTATTATAGTTTTTGGCTGCTTTCTTCTTTTGAAAAAGAATGCTATTTAATGCCAGAATTCTAGCTTCATCTATGCTTTCTAATTCCAAGCACATACTCTGATGGTATTGCTCAAGATCTAACTGGTCTTGGCATCTTACCCTCAAGGACTTAACATTAATTTCCACAGGTAACACTGCATCATGCCCATATACTAAGGCATAAGGAGTGACTCCTGTGCTTGACCTTGGGGAAGTTCTATAAGCCCACAATACATCCAACAATAAGTTATGCCAATCCCTAGGATTGTCTTCCACAACCTTTTGTATTCCTTTTTTCAAGGATTTATTGGATGATTCAGCTTGACCATTGGCTTGTGCATAATAGGGGGTGGAATTAACAAGGCTAATTCCAAACTCTGCCACAAAAGACTTCACCATTTTCCCATCGAATACCGTCCCATTATCAACAGTTATAGTCTGTGGGATACCAAATCTATGGATTAAATCCTTAATGAATCCAATGACCTCAGTTTGGTCTACAGCTTTGTATGGCTTAGCTTCGACCCACTTAGTGAAGTAATCAGTGGCCACCAAAATGAAACAATGGTGCTTCGAAGAAGGTGGGTGTATTTTCCCCATCATGTCCATGGCCCATCCTCTAAATGGCCAAGGCTTCACTACTGCATGCAAGTCAGTTATGGGCACATGCCTTATTGTGCCATGCTTTTGACATGCCTGACAACCTCTTGCATATTCTATGCAGTCTTTAAGGATAGTTGGCCAATAGTAGGAATGCCTTCGAAGCAACCATCTCATCTTCACACCAGGCTGATGAGCACCACAGATGCCTTCATGAACCTCAGCCATAGCTGTCAATGCTTCTTTTGGGCCTAAACATTCCAGCAATAGACCATCTCCCCCCCCTTTTGTAGAGAGCATTACCATATATCATGTATTGCATAGATTGCAATTTAATTTTTCTACTGGCCTTTGAAGATGGGCCAGCCAGATACTGCATTATTGGATGCCTCCAATCTTGTTCTTGTAAGTCATTATGATTGACTTCCAAGACCACATTCCTTTTATTTAAGGGTGGTATTAATTTCTGAAATGTTGTTTGGCTTATGTCCCTTTGAACATTATCCCTTCTCTTGAAATTCGAAGCTTTCTGAGCCACATCATTAGCTCTATTATTCAAGAATCTTGGGACATGAGTTACATTTGCTATTTGAAATTGAGAAAGCAGATGTAATGCAACAACATAGTATGGCAACATGCTTATACTTTGACATTTGAAAATCCCTTTCATTTGGTTAACCACTAATTGAGAATCTCCAAATATGTCAACTGCATGAACCTGCAATTCAATAAGAATTTCCAGTCCCACTATTAAGGCTTCATATTCAGCTTGATTATTAGAACAAGTAATCTCATCCACCTGAAACCATGTGTGGTTTCTACTCCTTGTGGTGATTTAATCACTATACCAATTCCAATTAGGCCATTGGCTTTTGATCCATCGAACCACATTTGCCATGGCTCAACACTAGCCATACCAAGTTCTATTATTTCTTGGCTTTCTGTTTGAGATGGATGGTCTGCCAAAAAATTAGCTAAAACTTGTCCTTTTACTGCCTTTTGGGGAACATATTCTAAATGAAATTCTGATAAGGCTAGTATCCATTTGCCAATTCTTCCTCTCAACATAGGTCTAGATAACATATACTTGACCAAATCTGTGGTTGCAATCACCAGGACAGTTGTAGGCAAAAGATAATATCTTAATTTTATTGCAGCAAAATACAATGCAAGGCACAACTTTTCTACAGCTGAGTATTTACATTCACAAGAATTTAAAAACCTACTAAGGTAATAAACAGCTTGCTCCTTGCCTTCTTCATTGTCTTGGGCTAAGAAAGCTCCCAATGAATCCTCTACTGTAGCTATGTATAACTTCAAGGGCTTCTCACCCTTTGGTGGCATCAACACTGGAGGGTTGGCCAAGTAGGCTTTGATTCCTTCGAAAGCAATTTGATGCTCTGCTGTCCACACAAATTCTTCTTCATCTTTTAGCCTTAACAAGGAAAAAAAGACTTTAGTTTTCCCTGTAGTGTTAGAAATGAATCTTCAAAGAAAATTAACCTGTCCAAGGAACTTTTGTAATTTTTTCTTACTTGATGGAGGTCTGGCTTCAATGATGGCTTTGGCTTTATTCTGGTCAATCTGTATTCCTTTCTTGTGTACTACATAGCCCAAGAAGTTTCCAGATGATACACCAAAAGCACACTTAAGAGGATTGAGTTTCAACTTGAACTTTCTCATTCTTTCAAAAGCTGCTTCTAAGTGAAACAGATGCTCCTCCATGGATTGGGATTTTACTACAACGTCATCAATATAACACTCTAAATATCCTCCAATGAGGTCATGAAAGATAGTGTTCATAGCCCTCTGATATGTAGCTCCAGCGTTCTTCAGGCCAAATGGCATTTTAACCCATTCGAAGGTGCCAATATTCCCAGGACATCTGAATGCTGTCTTGTGAACATCTTCTCTGCAATGCAGATTTGGTTATAACCAGAGTGCCCATCCATCATTGATAAAATTTGATGCCCTGCTGAACTGTCTACCAACAAATCCACTATAGGCATAGGATACTCATCTTTGGGAGTTGCTAGATTTAAGTTTCTGAAATCAATGCATACCTCATTTTACCATTTTTCTTAACTACAGGCACAATATTGGATAGCCATTCAACATACCTGGCTGTCTTAATAAAGCCTGCCTTGAGTAGTCTAAGAATTTCCTCCTTAACTTTCTGAATCACTTCCGGACTCATTCTTCTTGGTTTTTGCTTGTATGGCTTGAAGTTAAGCCTCATAAGGAGTCTATGTTCCACTAATGGCTATCCAATCCTGGTAGTTCATTATAAGACCATGCAAAACAATCTTTATATTTCTTCAGAACAACCAACAACTGGTCCCTGTCCAAAGCTTTCAAACAAGTACTTATATAGATGGGCTGTTGTATAGAACCTTCCCCTAAATTTACTTCTTCTAAGGGGTCTTGTATCTGAGAACTTACTGAAGCTCCTTCTTTGATACCTTCTGGCTTCGAAGCAATCTCTTTGCTTTGTTCTGCTCCCAGATTCTTTGATTCAACATCTTTACCCTCCTTCTCATAGACAAAATCTGTCCATAAGGCTTCTTCTTCTTGTATCTCCTGGACTTTTGTTTCAATGTCCAATGCACAGTATTTATCAAGGGCCAAAACTCTAGCCTTTTGCTCCTTCTGCTTGCAGCCAATTATCATGGCTTCTTTCTCTTGCTCTTGCACTTTCTCGACTATTGATTTTACATCCAATATTGAAAACTTAATTAGAGCCAAAGACTTGGCTTCTTGTGCTTCATCTCTTTGCCTACAACCAGGCATCATTGTCATCCTTAACGACAACCTCTTCATCAGCAGTTTCCTGGACTAAGTGCTTCAGGTGTGTCACCTCCTCATCAGCCGTCACTTCGGCTGAGCCATCAGGTTTCCTCAATATACTGAGTGGTGTCACTTCCTCAATATACAATTTGGCCTCTGCGAAGTCTGCACAGGCTATGAAGGGTTGAGGATCTGCATCAATTTCCTCTGTCTCTCCATTGCCCAAGGCCATCATTATTTTCTGATGCAAAGAGGAAGGCACACATTTGTTAGTGTGGACCCAATCTCTGCCAAGTAAAGCATTGTATTTAGCATTGCTGTCGATCACGAAGAATGCCGTCATGCAGTCCCTAGTTCCCACACTCAGGTTGATAGGCAGAATTCCCTGAGCCATCTGTTTGTCTCCAGCGAAACCAGCAATGGTTGTGCTGGTCGGGATTAACCTGGGGTTCCTTTTCCCTAGTTTTTTCAAGGAAGATTTCGGTAGTAAGTTCACCGCTGCCGCATTATCCACCAAGACTCGGTTTAATTGTATCCCATTGAAGAAGGCCTTGATATACAAAGGCTTGACATGCTGTGTCATAGAGTTCGAGGGATACTCAAAAGGATATGAGAGGTTAATACTCACCTCTTCTTCACTCTCATATTCAGTTTCCATTGGGGTAGCCATTCTGGAATTATCTTGCACCATACTCACTTGTGAGTCTTCGCTAGAGACTGGAATTGGGTCAATTTCTTGCCCCTCTTGGTCCTCATCTCCAGCTTGGAATTCATGTGGTAGTATGTGTACCATATTCACTGATACTGAGCCAAATTGAATGACCGACTGTGCCTGTTTCTTCTCTTGGCCACCTTGTTCAGTCACTTCAGAAGCATCTTCCATGCTGCATTCTGGCACCTCATTACTAACAGACTCCTTCGAATGGTCTTTTCTGACTGGCTTTTCAACCAAAAATGTTTGTTCAGCCATGAAGGCTTCGAACATTTCTTCCTCAACCATTCCTTTCTTTTGGCCTAGGCCAACTTCTTCTTCTGTCTCGCTGTCACTCTCCATCAAAGCCTTCTCCAATCCTGCTAGACTGGACTTCTCTTTGGCTTTTAATTCAGAGTGAACTTTGGCCAATTGTTCTCTGCTACAACCCATTTTGTCTTGTAGAGTTGGTTTTGGAGTATGGTCTGACTTTGGATTCTTCTTTCTTTCTGTCTGGACTAATGAGGAGCTTTCTCTGCTTTCTTTCAGGTCTTTCTGGTACTGAGTGTACCTACGCTGAATCTTCCTTCTTTGTGATCTAGAAATTACGGGGACCATATTTGGTTCCTTTGTTTTCGGGTGTTTAAGCAATACCCAATTGTTTGGGGCCACCAAAGGAGGTTTGACCATCCTGCCTTGGTTTCCAACAACATCTCTCTGGGTGGACACTTCCCTAGGTTTATTCTGCATCACAAACCAATCTGGAACTCCAGGTACCACGAACTTACTGACTCAGCTGTTGAACTGTTTCTTTCCTCCTTCGAGGCCATCTTCGAAGCTGGCTACGAAGGCCACTGCTTGGCCCTGGCTTCATGTTTTGGGCCTAACTCAGACCTTTGATGAAGGTAGTCACTTTCTGTCCTGCGTGATGCTGGTCTAGGGGGCTAATCTCTGGCTCTGATCCCACAAACTGAGCCCCTCTCTGACCTCCTTTCAGAATGACTGCTCTCCATTCTGTAATAGTTAGGTGGCCTGGACTCATATAAAGGCCTCTTGCCTTTAAAATGCATTCTATCAGCTGTTGGCTCAACCATTAATGGCTGCTGCCTAACACTAGTTGGGTATGGCCTTTGTTGTGAGCACTGGTTGGTTTAGGACGTCTCTGCATATCCCTGTAGTATTGCTTTCCATAAATCAGGAGCCCTTTCAGCCACTTATAGCTCAACCTACACCTGGGACACATTCTTTGGATAACTGCTGCCTCCAAGGAATCATCATCCAGTGTTTCCTCATGAGAGTCTTTTCGTTGACTTGTAGAGCCTTGTCCAACAACTGGCAAACTTCTAGTGTCTTTCTTAACAGTAGCCTGCCTGGCAACATGCATTTGCACATTGATCTCTTCCAATTCCTGCAGAGATAAATTCTGGAAGTTTGGTACAACAACATTAGCTGCGCTTTCTCCAAGTTCTGGAAATGGATTACTGTCAATCCCCATGGCCTTTTCTGCTTCAGCTGGGAATTTTAGACTTCCTTTCCGAATTTGTTCTTGGATCCTGTCTCGAAAAACAATACAGTTTTTAGTCGAGTGAGACCAAGAATTATGCCATTTACAATATATTTTTCCTTTAAGTTCATCTGGAGATGGAATTTTGACTCCTTTTGGTAACTTAAGGAAGTTGGCCACAAGCAAATGATCAAAAATGTCATTTGCCTTGGTTAAATCGAAAGAGTATTTCCTATGAAGATCTTTCTTTTTAAACTGTTGGTCAATTGTTGTATCCTTATGAATTAATGCTTCACAGATCACAGGTTCTTTCCCCACAATCTCTGCTGCATCGATCTCATAATTAGGATCTCTATAATATGTCTTGTACGATGCATTATTTCGATCTTGCTCCTCCTCTAATAATGCTTCGTACCTAGACACCTTATAAGTGAGTTCCACTAAGTCTCTAAACTCAGTTGAGTCAAACTTCTTTCGAAGCCTAAACTCTAAGCCATTCTGAGCTAATCTCACGAATTCTGGCTATGGTAGGATGACTCTACATTTATTTCGAGCCCTTTTAAATCTGGCAATAAACTGAGTAGCTTTCTCATCAGGCCTTTGACTCAACCTTGCCAAGTCTGCCATGGAAATCTCTGACTCCGATTGGAAGAATTGAGCATGAAAAGCCTCTTCCATTTGTTGCCAAGTCTGGATAGAGCCAGGTGTAAGGTTAATATACCATACAAATGCTCCTCCAGTTAGGGAATTTGGGAATAACCTTAACTTCATATAGTCATTATTAGTAAATTCACTGCATTGAGCAGCAAACCTAGCAATGTGCTCCACTGTTGATTGGTTTCCATTCCCATAAAAAAGGGCAAAATCTGGTATCCTAAAACCTCTTGGGTATTCATGTACCCTGTCTACCCATTCTGGGTATGGTTTTCTATACACAGAAGTCTGGACCCCCCGAGCTATCGGTCCACACATCTCTCTAACAATATCAGCAATTTGGTCCCTAGGGACCATATTTTGCTCCTGTTGAACCACTACTGGAGGAACAAACATAGGATTTGGTGGGTAAACTTGTGTCTGTGGTCCTTTTGGTCCATAAGGTGGTATATTTGGGACTGGTTGTCCCTGTGGTGCAGGTTGCTGTTGGGAGTGTGGGTAACCCCTTTGAGCCTGTCCTGCGAAAGGTGCTGGAACTGGTGTTGTGTCTCTTTCATTTGTAGGAAAACCTTTCAACCCCCCGGGTATAAATTCGAATAAGGGATTAGTGAACCCCTCGTGCCAGGTATGGCTTCGAACATTGGATTTGGAGCCATTCTTATGCCATTTTCTTGTACTGGGCCAGATCCACCAATTTGCGTGGCTTCACTGTTAAGCACTGAGGCATTTTGACCTGCATTAGGCCTCGAAATAGGTTCGTACCAAGAGTGAGGTGATGGTCTTTCATAGTTTTGATTACTAGTTTGACCATTAGAATGTCCATTAACTTGCATAGGCTGTTTATCTCTAGCCAATCTTTGCTGAGGAATATTTAAAACTTCTTCCATGTGTCTTGCATTTGTTGGTTGGTGGGTATTCATTCGATCCAATAAGGATGTTGCCCATCTTTCCATTGTGTTCATTAACTGCTGTCTCATAGCATCTACTAGGCCATCCCATGGATTTATTGGCTGAGTAGATGGAACATTGGATGGTCCAATTCCTTGGCCTCGTCCAATATTCTGAACATGTGGTAATTGTTCCGAAGTGCTAGTCTGTTCGACCATAGGTTCTGATGAACTGGGTATTTCCACAGGATGTGTTATCACATTATTCTCTGGAATAGGTATTTTTACTTCTCCTTCCACGCCTTCTTCCAAGCATTCATTTTCTCCTTGTCTCCTACGTCTAGCCATTTCAATTAGTCCCACCGGGCGTGCCAAAAATATATGTTGCCTTTTTGGCTTTCGAAGGTTATTATTGTAATTGCGAGCGTGCCAGCAAGGATCAATCAGTCCTTACAGAAAATTAATTGTCAACCTATTATTAGACAATTGTGTTTTAGTTCTTTCAGCCTCAATGAAGAGGACTTCTACTGGTGGCTTGATTTAGGAGAATTAAGCAAAATAACAATTAAATGAAGAACAGTTGAAGTATTTTATTAAAATGGAAAACTTACAATGATCCAAACTCAGCCTCGTAGGGGTTTACAGCAACAATCTACTTGAAACTACTCCTATGAACGACGTGCAGTGCAGGAATTTAAAGTACAGGAAATGAAAAACTGGAAAAAAAAATAAGTATAATAAGACTAATTTTTTGGATCTGAGTCTGCGTTGTTTTCTGGGCCTTCTCTACTATTTATACTTCTCGAGGATGACCATTGAACTGTATTTCCAACCGTCGAACTGCTCCTCCATGATCGCTGATCATGTTGTCTTATAATTAGCTCCATTGTGTCATCACTTGCAGTTAGGCTTCCCTCCTAAATTTGAATTTAAATGTGAGTAACCGCTGAAGCCACATCACCTTGCATCTCTTTGTTGATCCACTGTTACTCAGATCTCGTAATAACCAATACTAACTGCCACGTGTACGATTAGGATTGAAGACTTGAATAGTCTTCCTGTATTACCCTTATTCTGCTACGCGTCGAATTGTAATTGGTTTGTACAAAATATGTAGCCAACAATTAGTAATTAGTAAGATGATTTTAAAAGATGGGAAGTTTCTTGTGTTTTTGCTCCCCCAAAGTTCAAGTCCTGCATTTTAGTTGGGTTATCATGAGGTCATCTATTTGACCATGCAATCTTTCATACTTTTGAATTCTGATAAAAAGTTAAAATGGGTAGAAGAAAGTTTGGATGGTACCACCTGTCTTATGTGGAGGGAGAGAAATAGATGCATTTTTGAAGAGTTAGCTCCCGCAACCCAGAAGCTCAAGATGTGGCTTTTACGTACTTTTTATTTTTGGTGTAAAGGATTTTTTTTTTTCTTTTTCAATTGAACTTTTATTTTATTTTATTTTTGTGAATCCTCACCTCTTCCTGTGGATGTTATCTCTATTCTCAATTTCTCCATTGAGCATTTTTTTAAAACTTTTTTTGGTCCATGTTTGCATTGGGTGTTTATGATTTATTAATACATTTTGTATTATTTATTTATAAAAAAAATATATAATATATATACCAGAAAGAAAAGATAATTTGTCCTGACCATTAATATGGTGGTCTTTTAATTTTATGTTGTCTTTAACTTAATACTATAGGTCCATCAAAACGAGCCTTACTGTTGTTGTGCCTTGATGAGAATACCCCTCTTGGTCCTGTTAATAGAGGCATGTTGGTAGGGCTGGACTGGGTAGAGATCTGCCTTCCTGCTTTATTAATGAGGAGTGACTATTTTCTGACTTTAATAGGCATTCACTTCAGACATCTTACAAGTTTTTATTGCTTAACTAAGCAATTACCTCTTTCATTATGGCTCTATTTGTTTCGACATAAAATATTTTACACAAAAAATTATTTTTCTTATAAATTGATTTTACACAAAAAAAATTAAAAAAATTCAGCATTTGATTGACAATTGAAACAAAAATATTTTATATGCTAAAACTTAAAAGCGAAATTTTGATTCAATAAAGCATCATTTATGACTTTTAAGTGAGCTAAGATACTTATTTGAAAAAGGCTAAATGTGTTGAAAAGGTAGTGAGCGATAGTCAACCTTCTAAAAATTGATTTTTGAAAATTTTAAAGATAAGTCATTTTTGAAAAAATGATGAAAAATATTTTCTTTAAAAAATATTTTACATACTTTTTGTTCAACCAAATAACGGAAAATGAGTAAAATATTTTTGACAAAAACATTTTATGTCAAAACAAACGGAGCCTATGCCATGATGATATTTTGTAAATGGATGGTTTAAGGTCTTTGTAAATAATAGAGATTGTCTGTATTTTTGCAGGGGTCATCTGTTAATTATTTTGTTTCTATGAGTGGTATTGCAGGGAGAACATCCTTTTCACAACTATACAATACGATCCAAGTATAGGAAACAAGTGTCTGCTAATCAATTATCCGGAAAGGATAGAAGAGCAAGATACACTGACTCCAAGGCGAGTGATGGAGAAGAAACTCTTGGAACAGATGATTTGGCTGTTATAGATGTTGAGGGAGACAATCATAGTTCATCACAATCCATGCTTTCTGTAAAAAATCTAATTGAAAGTCGTGATGAGAATGGGAATGATTTGAAGGATCGGGAGCCCATATTAGCTGTTCGTGCCAGATGGCTGCATGAACCTGACGCAAAAGACAGACTTAGTGCTGCCCATTTTAGAAAGATTTTTCACTGTTCTTGCGGGAAGCTTGAACGGTTGCTTGGAATAAATTATGTAGAAATTTCCATCTTTGGAGAATCATTCATGTTGCATCAAGTTAAGTCTCTTGGATATAAACCCTAGGACTGTTTTTGTCATCTTCTTTAGCTAGGCCAAGTAATATTTGCACCTTTCCAAATGCTACCCTTTTAACTTAGTTTAGATATAAACACTGTCATATAGGTGCGAGAGATAACATTTTAGGTGCGACACAGAAAAACACATGTTTATGCATTGAAATTCAACTTGTCCATGCAAGAAATAAAATCTCTTTAGGAAAAATAAAAAGAAGTTCGTATAATAGGCCTGGAGTTCATTGCTGAATGATACTTAAAAGGAGCAGGTTTTAACTTAAAACATCCCATATAAAGGATGACATTGAGATATACATGTTCATGCATTGAAATTCAACTTTGCCTAGTCAATCTTTGGAAACAACCCCAGAGGCATTCTATTGACCTTTATAACTTATTATTGATGTAATTGCTTCCAGATGCCCATTTTACACATGCTTGTTTCAGTGTCATTTTTTTTGGATCACCTTGTTTATGTTTGGATTTATTATTTCACTTGGGCATCAATTCTCATGATTTATGGGCAAGAAGCATATAAATCAGATTGATATAGAAGTACTATCATCTAATATTGCCTGTTTCACCGACCTAAGTGATTTTCCAAACAAAATACCTACATGCACACACACACCTGCACTCAGAAGTTTTAACTGTGGATGTACTTCTTTATGAATCCTGTATAACTAAGTAAAAATCAACATAGTTTGGCTTCTTTTGAGGGACATAAATAGGGATAGGGGACAAAAAAGCAGTTTTCTTTGCATAGTAATTTTGTTCTACTCATTTCATCATAATGTTAATGCATTGCATTAAACCAGATCCGCAAGATGGTTGGGACTGCCGTGGCGGTGAAGCGTAAATTATTCCCTAAAGACGTTCTAAATTTATCACTGTCCAAGTTCTCACGGATTGTTCTACCGCTTGCCCCATCTGAAGTCCTGATTTTGAGGGGAAATAATTTTGAATTGAGACACCAACCTGGCAATGTAATGAGGCCCGAAATACTGACATTGGTTGAATCAGAAGACATTCTGAAGGCAGTAGATGAGTTTTACAATTCTGTAATGTTGCTTCAAGTCTCGAAATTTTTGGATCCTTCAAAATCTCCATGGAAGGAATGGGTTGACATATTGGACGCAAACACAAGCATTCCAGAAGCAGAATTGGATGAAGTCAGGAAGGCTTGGATATTGTGGAAGGAGAACTTTCAGACTAGCAAAAGTGCTACGTCAAAGCTGTGAACAAATGAGCCTCAGACAAGTTACGTGGAGAGCAACCCATCTGACAAATACAACAGCATTGCTATCTTCAGCGTTTTGGCTATGGGATTTCTTATCTATTCAAGCACAGGTTTCTGACGAGCATCTACTTTGCTCCCCATTTTGAGCAAGCTACATCATTTTTCTTAACGGTGTTTGTGAAAATCTACCAAAAGGTATGTGTGTGTCTTCCTTTTTCTTTTTTAGGTTGAATGACTCAGTTTTACGTAAACATGGGTGACATTATCTGATTTCTTGTTTGTTTTTTTCTATGCAATTTGTGTTCATACAAGGAGAATTTGTCATATGCGAGCTGCCCTGCCTTCCTGCTACTTCTCATTGGTTCTTTTTTGAACAGGTTTCTTCGAACTTACTCGTACAGTGAAATTACACTAATGATTGAATTCTTCGATGTGTTTCAGTTCAAGTGACTGGCTAAGAAGTGTTCAATGGACCAAGCATGATGAGGGCTTCCATGAGAAATTTTGCAGAAAACAGGTAGCAATTATCAGCATCAAGTTCAAGCTCTGGATTCAAATTGGATGTATGCCCTTCAACTCAAGCCATTTGCAATGTCATCCAACGCAAGCAGAAGAATGTGTATTAATTATTTATTCCACCATTTAACAAATCACTCATAATAACATCAATCGCCTTTAGTGAGTCAAAAATGTGGAAGACTCAGACACGCAACAGAAGTTGAATTTTTGAAGTCTATGTTCTGCCTTCGGCAGAGCCTTGCTCAATGATTCTTGGAGCTTATTATTCATGTATGATTATTTTCGAACTTAATATGCACATTTAGCCAGCTTCTGTATCTATTGAGCATCCAGTGGGTGTAAACAAATTTTTTTTTAAAGGCAAAAAGTACAGAAAAATTTCTTGTACAAGTATCTTATTGTTATAACTTTCTCACATATATGTCATCTTAATCAAATGCAGTACTAGAAGGTAAAATTTTCATTTCCATCACCAAGCTTGATTTCATGCATTGTTGTTATTATTTGGTGGTGCCCAAAACCCTATGTTGTTATCGTCGGATGTTAGAGGGGTTAGCGGCTTTGGTCCCTGTTTGAAAAACAAGTTGTTATCAGTCTTGCACAAATGGGTGTCAGAGTCTGGATTTGGATTTATATACCTTTTTGGATTTTATTGAGTCTTTATTTCTTTATTGATGATAATTCTTATATTCTTTGTATCATCTTGATACTTTCTTAATAATATTTGTTCATTATTTATCCAAAAAAATATATATATATTGTTATCAGACAAAACCGCACTTGCAATTCATGCGAAGGCATGTCATACTAAAAAGAGACTTTTCCATGACTAAACATTCATAATATTTCATTCAAATAATTCACTTCTATGCATTTTTATTTTTATTTTTTTTTATAGGCTGAATAGCTAGGTATCAGTTTTCGGAAGAATTCTGATAGAGTGGCAAACGAGTCGAGCAGAATTTTAATATATTTGAATTTGTTTATTAAGATTTTAATAAATTTGAGCTCAAACTTAATAAAAATTTAACAAATCGAACTAGAACGGAGTTGGTTTAGGCTTGGCTTGAGCTTAAGCCTGTTCACGAGCCTTAACGAATTAAAAAACTATAATACTTGCATATGAGATTAAAATTAGAACTAAAACTTTAATTATACAATTATATATATATATATATATATGCATAGGCCCCATTTGGGATGCCAAAGTTTGCCTAAAATAGTTAATAAAGACAACAAAAAAAGGCTAATAGGGATTAGTTTTGTGGATACGAGCATCAGTAGTAGGGGAATTCGCACTCTCTAAATTTCTCTATGCATTTCATTTCCTTACATCTTTAATTTCATGTTTTTAATAAATTTTTTATTTTGCTAATCAAATATATATATATATATATATATTATATGCTAAAAGAAAGAAAGAACAGAAGCGGATATACAAACTTGCTAAGATAAGAGGAAAAAGAAAAATAAGAGATTTTAATCAAGTTAAGTGTATCAAATGTGAAGACTTTAATGTATTGGTGAAGGATGAAGAGATTAAGGAGAGGTGTAAAAACTATTTTGAGACGTTAAATGAGGAACATAGAGGCAGGTCAAAAGGGGAGGAAGTATGCTATAATAAGGAAAACTAGGACTATAGGTTCTATCGTAGGATTAGGAATTTTGAAGTGGAGTTTGCACTTAAAAAGATAAAATTGAATAAGGCTTTAAGACTCGATGATATACCTATTGAAGTGTGAAAATGTTTGGGTACGAAGGGGGTTGTTTGATTGATTAAATTATTTAGTTAGATTTTGTTGATTAAAAAAATACTAGAGGAGTGGAGAAACAGTATTTTAGTGCCAATATATAAGAATAAAAGAGATATTTAGAATTGCAACAACTATAGAGGAATAAAATTATGTGTCACACAATGAAAGTATTGGAGAGAGTGATGGAACGTCAATTGTGAGATATAACAGAAGTGTTAGAGAATCAATTTGGGTTTATGCGTAGTAGGTCAATAATTGAAGCGATCTATCTTTTGAGGAGAATAATAGAAAAGTATAAAGAAAATACAAGAAACATTCATATGATTTTTATCGATCTTGAGAAAGCATATGATAGAGTACTTCGGGATATAATCTGGTAGGTGTTAAAGAAAAAATGGATGACAAAAAGTTACATTGATGTGATTAGGGATATGTATGAAGGTGTGGTGGCCACTATTAGATTGATCACCTGTTGGAGAGACAAGTAAATTTCCAATTACTGTAGGATTACATCAAGGATCAACGTTAAATCATTATCTTTTCACTTTAGTTATGGATGAGTTGACGTGCAATATTTAGGATGATGTGCCATGGTGTATGCTTTTTGCAGATGATATCGTATTAGTAGATGAGACTAGAGAAGGAGTTAACACTAAGTTGGAGATTTGGAGAAAAACACTTGAATCTAAAGGATTTAGAATAAGTAGAACTAAGACAGAGTATATGGAGTGTAATTTTGGTAACAGTCGCAATGAAAACAGAGGAGAAGTGAAGATTGAAAACTAAGAATTACCCAAGAGTGAATATTTTCGTTATTTAGAATTGATTATCTCAACGACTTGAGAGATTGGAGCGGATATGGTCCAGAAAATCAATGCGGGGTGGCTTAAGTGAATGAGTGCGTCTGGAGTACTATAAAAGTGAAGTTCTATAGAACGGATATTAAACCAGTGATATTGCATGGGATGGAATATTAGGCAACTAAGAAACAACATATAGATAAGATGAATATTGCTAAGATGAGAATGCTGAAGTGGATGTATGGCAAGACTAGAAAAGACAGAATTAGGAATGAGTATATTCGAGAATGGGTAGGAGTAGTACTGATAAAAGATAAGTTGAGAGAAAATAAATTAAGATAGTTTGGTCATATACAACGGAGACCAACAAAGATAGTGGTGAAAAAATGTGATACAGTGACGGTAAATAGTAATGTTAGGAGAAGAGATAAACCTAGATTGACGTGAACTAGTGTAATAAATAGAGATATAAATCTCCTTAATTTGATTAACGAAATAGCCATGGATAGAGTCTCGTGAAGAAGAAGGATTCATGCAACCGACCCCATTTAATGAGACTTAAAGTTTAGTGTGGTTTACTAAAAGAAAAATTAATATTTTACCAAAATAATAATATCTACCATCACTATTATATAAATGTATTATCTATAGTTAGTTATTATTTACATATAAATAAATTTAATTATTATTTACATTATTTAAATATGTAAATAACATATTTATTTTATTTTTATACATTATTTAATATATAAATAACATTTGTTCTATTACTCTATTTAAATAAATGTTAAATGAGCCGAGCTAATGAGTCAAATTTTAATATGTTGATCTTATTTATTAAAATTTTAATGAGTTTGAGTTTAAATTCGAACTCAATAAAATTTTAACGAATCAAATTCGAATAAGTCCTTACTATATTAAGCTCGAGCCAATTCATGAACGAGTCTATTCATTTACTGCTGCTTTAATTCGACATAGGCCTATTTTGACAATTAGAAAATAAATCAACTTATTGACTTATTGGAGTCATGTTATTTATCTACTTTTTTTTTACACTTTTCTTCAAAAAAAAAAATTTTAAAAAATCAGAACATAAACTTCTTTTTTTTCTACTTCTCAAAATAGGTTATACAAGAATTGTTTTAAAAAGTTGGCTAAAAATTAATTTTTTGATTTTAAATTTTTTTTTAAAAAAAATTAAAAATAAATAGATAACATGACTCAAAAAAAATTACTCATTTCATCTTAAAATATTGGTCCCTTATTTTATTTTTTATTGTCTCAAAATATTAATTCTTTTCAAAATCAAGTATAAAAATAATATAAATTTTCTATTTTACTCTTCTTTTAAATTCATTAGCATAAAAAGTATAATTATGATATTGATATTCTCTAAAAAATATATTATCAAAAAGTAATTTTGAAAATTTAATTTTTTTAAAATGTAATAATTATACTACTAAAAAAATTATTATTTTAAAAGGGAAGGAGTAATTGACTTTTAACGGGCAAATAGTTACCAAAATTGGCAAATGAGGTGGTCCAATCTCCCTTTTTTTACTTGTATGTCTAGTACCTATACCCACCCATACACCACCAGTCTCTGACATATCACATCATCATATTTCTCCATGAGAAATTATAGTTTGTTCCCAGGGGCAAATTTAAATGATGCTTCAACATACATTTCATTGATTAAAATAATAGATTTTATCAATTTTTGTCTCTTATGAAAAGGCAACATAACAAATATCATAGTTTGTGTGGTGTGTAACAATACTCTGAAACACTAAATAACTTCTCTTTCTCCACCTGCATTGTTTGAGATTTTACTAATTTAGCCTGTGTTTGGCAAGTGGGTTTGCAGGTTTTTTTGGTTATTTTAGTCACAAAAAATAAAATAGGCTATTTTAGTCATAATAAACAAAACATCACATCCAACCCATAATCATTACATTCTTCTCTCACAAAAAAACTCAAAAAAGCTAAAAAGTCAAAAAGCCTTTCCCAAACCAAGCTTTTAAGCCCAGACTAAAATAGCCAAAAAAGTCAAAAAGTCAAAAAGCCAACCCACTTCCCAAACCAAGCCTACTAATGCCTTTGCCAACCCAAAAAGAAAATAAAAAATAAAAAATAATACAATAGGCATAAAAATGTATCATTATTCAGTTTATTTATTTATTTATTATTTAAATATGCAAATGCATATGGGAGAAAAATCAATCACCCAGACAAATTAAGATACATCCAAATATTAGACCTCAAAAAAAATAAAAAATAAAAATAAAAATAAATCAATGAAAGAATTAGACTTCAATGATGTCAGTGAAAAATAATTAAAAAAAGTGATAAATATTAGAAATATTAATAATTAATATCATAATTTTTTTCACTAATGTATAATAATTTTTCAAAAACTATTCAGGTAATTTCCCCAAAATCAATCACCCAGACAAATTAAGGTACACCCGAATATTATTACTCACTACAAAGCCCCACAAAAACAGCCATAGATTGGTAGAAAATACTAAATAACATTACATTATTTCATCCTACAATATGTATATTATTTAAAACAAAGGAAAATTCTGCCGAAGCTTTCCTGAAAATCTGTAGCACATGTTTCACCATAATATCATAAAAAAAATATCATGTAGAGGGCCTATGATACTTAGGTGTTGTTGTATGGATGCGAGTAACAGTAGTAAGGGTATCTTATACTTTTCGAATCTCTCTCAATGCATATCATTTTCCTGTATCTTTAATTTCATGTTTTAATGAATTTTTTTTTTTTTTATTGATAGAAAAATGTAGAGGGCTTATGATGCCGGAATTCCAAACAGTCCATATGCTTCATGCGTGACATGCAGTAGTACCAAAGATTTTTTTCGAGATATGAGACTACATATTAAAATGAGGTCACAAGTTTTTTTTTTTTAATTTTTTTTTTTGATAGGCCTCAGACAATAAGCTAAGGAGAAATCACTACACAGTAAAAATATATATATAAGGGAGTGCAAGTTATATCTTCATAGAATTTGAATTGCATTTTATTATAGGGTGAGTTGCCCCTACCATATCTATGTAATTTTTTTTAATATCCTCCTGTTAACTAATTTCCCGATAAGCTAAGTAACTTGATAGTTGTGCCATCTCTGACACTGCCACCATGACCGATACTCCAATGAAAATACATTGGGTGTTCAAAGTTCGAGAGAGAGAGAGAGAGAGAGAGCGACTTCATACAAACAAGTGTGTGCATGGCTTCCTCACCTGTTAAGGATGAGAGTGGAAAAATAATTGCACACTTGATAAATAAAAATAATAATAATAATAATTATCGGCAAAATAAGAGTACAAGGTGTGTGTGTGTGTGTGTGTGTGTGTGTGTGTGAGAGAGAGAGAGAGAGAGAGACTTTTCTACCTCTCTTGCTTGTAGCACATAAAAACACATTCATTCACATGTTAACCTAATATTGGATATTATTTGGACTTCTCTGGGGCATATAGCTATCAATCATAGAGATTCACATGTAACTCAAACTTATATATATTGGGAAGAGTAAGATTTATCCTTTGATAGCGTACTTCGTCCACCCACATATGCATACAATTTATCAAAGTAGAAAATATGAGAAAAATAAAAAAAACAAGAAGAAGAACAAACAAAAAAGTTAAAGATAAGAAGGTTCCCTTGATTATTCTTGCTCACTACTTTCTCTCCACTTATGGACTGCTTGCAGTACTGATTGCTTCACCCCTTGTGCATCTATCTCCTGATCGGCTTGTCCTTCATTCAACACCTACCTCAACCAAACACATTCACGACACACATAAGCAGAAATCCTCTAATTTCTGTTGACGTAGTCATGATTTTTTTTTAATTGTCGACAACAAAAAAGAGTTTTATAACAGTTAAATCAACCATATCAGTTGTGAAAAAAATTATGAATTGATACGTATTGAGAACTGATCCATACAAATGTTTTATTCCCACCCATTACGGGGTGTATTGTGTATTGACAGATACGATAGGAAATGTATCAAGCTGTGTTTAAAATTATGTGTTTATGCGTGACTGCGTGCGTGCACGAGAGAGAGAGGGGCACCAATCAGTATCAATGATAGCATTGTGATATTTGGAGTATCGAATGAAACCCAGATGATGCAATCGTCAATTTTTAAAATCATCAAAAAAAAAAAAAAAAAGCTTTATAGCAGTTGAACCAATTGTATTAGCTATTAATCAATTATGAACGCACAGGTATTGAGAATCAACTGATATGCATGCGATTTTCATTCTCACTAATATACTGGAGTGTATTGGTATAAAAAAGTCAAAAACTCGAAACATATCAATTGACATGATATGTATCGAAAAGAATTCACTTTCTTACATATTCTCCAATTGCTTCGAGACGGAAGTCGGTTGAGCAAGAAACCCTAGCTTGGAGAACATCAAGTCCCATAGATTCAAAGGCTTCTAATATGAAAACAAGCAAACCATTGCAACTTCTTTCAGAAACCACACTAACTAGAAATCCCTTTTCTTGGTCTTCTACATGGACCTGCTGGTGATAGATTGATCAAAAACCCTAGTTAATAGTTATATATACTTAGCAAGAAAGCACAAGAAAATAGGAATATGAACACAATTTGAAATCTACCATAGGGAATGAATTTTGGGCAGTGGAGTTTTGTGCCTCTGCAATCTCTTGATTTACTCTTTCCATTTTTTGCTTCAGATCCTTTATGTACTTCAACACATCTATCATAGTAGATGTTTTCCTTTGCTTAACAGATTGAAACAAAGAAACACACAGCAAAACATCATGTTAGATTTCTACTATAGTACTCTCTTGGTTTTAAATACTATGTTTAGACAACAAAGTCAAGCTCTTGTTGGAAAATAATTTTATATGCTTATCGATTTTGAGGCAATTCATTAGAGTTTGAAATGGAAATGACATAGAGAAATCAGGATTCAGGATGATCAAAGAGAAACAATTGGAATTTGGAATTATATCTCGCATATGATTACATGTAATAAATAAATAAAGACTAAGAATTAAGAAGAAAATGAAGAACACAAAGTTCGAGAAAGGCCATCAACTAAGATGGGAGGATGAGATTGCAATGAATTAAATTTATCTTTATCATCTACAAGAAAGTTCTTTGTTTATAAAACCGTGTGGGGTTTCATATCTTTCTTTTCAGTTTGAACTTTTAAGTCTCCAAGATCCTTTCGATGACCTATGTTTGTTGAAAGGATCGATCTATACAATCCAACCTCCTATATTATTGAAGGTTAATGAATATAAAGTTAATTGCAAATTTAACTTGGAGTTTAGAAATCAAGGGCTTGAAAAGAAGACATGATTGATCTTTCTCCCAAAAATAATAGGTCATAGGATGGAGAACAAGAAGAAGAAGAAGAAGAAGACATTATTGATCTTTCTACCAAAAATGTTTTCACAAGAAAGGTTTACAACTGTCTTTTAGGAGAGAAGAGGGTGACAAGCAAGGCAAAGAAAACAAGAAATATAGAGAGTTACTGCATGGGGATTTGTGATGGAACGAAGTAGTTGTAGCTTCCTATACACGGCTGCTTTCTTCTGCTCCTTGGAAACCATCTCCCTCTCCCTCCCTCCCTCCCTCCCTCTCCCTCTCTCCCTCTCTCTCTCTCTCTCTCTCAAAAACACATAAGCCATGGGGGCTGACATGCTTTTTTAAAGGGGTAAGAGCCCCCTCATCAATCTCAAAAGGTGATGCGGTTTTGAAATTACCAAACCCACCCTTATGCCAAAAACAGCTTATGGATATGTACGTATTTTAACTGTTTGCCCAATAATGTTATAATGATTATATTTTTATATTATATTTAGTTTATTATGTGAATGCTCATCACTATAATAATTAAAAAGATCTCTTTACTTATTCTTATTTCAATTGTGATAGAAATTCTTATACATAGATGGTTCCAACAACCTTTTCATCCTAACCACTCACAATATGAAGTCTATACATATATGAGTAGACCCTACACACACAATTCATCCTAACCACTCATAATATGAAGTCCATACATACATGAGTAGACCCTACACACACATCAAGAGCCAAGATCAAATTGAGAGTCATGAAACCTCCAAAAAAAGAGTCCAAACATTTCTATTTTTATTTGTAGAATTAGAGATAAGTCAAACTTTTTTTTGTAATACAGGAACAACAAATTCATATCATCGACTAAGGTTTGTTTGGAATGTTAACTTCTTGATTTTTTAGCTATTTTAGTCTAAGCCTAAAAAGTCTCGTTTGGGATAGATTTTTTTGACTTTTTGATTTTTGACTTTTGTGAGAGAAAAAATAAAATATTTATAGTTTTAATGTGATATATTGTATTATTAACTTTTTAGCTCTTTTTTTTTTTAAACGATTTTAACCCTGTAACTTTATGCTAAACGAATGCTAAATGTGATTATTGTAAAAGTACTGTTCTTTGAAAAAGAAAACATAATTTCTCCTAATTGGTTGTCAAATGACACATGGATAAGAAGACAAGAATAATTTTTGTATCTGACATTTGGTAGTAAGTGAGATATTGTCAAGTGGTGGCTTATTTGAACGTAATTGATTTATATAATGAGATTTATTATATTTATTAATATTTTATTTAATAATGAGACTAACAATTGATGATTTTTTGTGGGGCTACCACCTATCAATGGCGGATGGCATCCTGATTATATAAAAAAAAATAAAAAAAAATTCTACATTTGGGCATTTCAAAATTTCATCCCTTTTAAGTCCTCATGATAGGTAGAAGAGATGCCAACATCTTATAAAGTCCTTAGGATGATATCATACAATGAGAAATTAAGTTCATCTCTCACCTCATTGCATTTGCTTTTTTAATATAATTTTTTCCACTGTATATCTTGTCAATTATGTTTAGGTATCAAACTTTCCAAGTGACATCCAAATCAACATAGCTGGCCTTTCAAATAAATTTTAAAGGGAAAGATTATGATACACACCCCTTAGGGGTATATATCGTATGCACTTTATAATTTTTTTTTTTTTTAAAATGACATAACTTTATATGTTCTAAGCCATAAAAATAAAAAAAAAAGAAAAAAAGAAAGAAAAAAGAAGCTATAATCAAACCATACATAAGACATAATCAAATAACTCATTAGTCATAATTAAAAAATAATAATAATTAAAAAAAATTACATAACTTAAAGGTGCATACAGTGGAGAGTATATATATTAAAATTTTTCATTTTTAAAAGTTGCTCATATTATCAAGTGACAACATATAATTTGAAAATATTATCAAAACTAATCTTAGACAAAGCAAGATATTTTTAAGTCTTGTTAACAAGTAGTCTTATGTCTAAAAAAATAAAAATAAAAAAACCTTACTTTTCATTAATTTCAACTTTAAAGTAATTTTTTTCACAAATAATTATATTAAACAATGTCCTAGGCATACTTCTTTTTTTTATAACGCAGTATCTAGACTAATTCCATCGTTTATTTGTGGGGGTCTCAATTAAAATTAGGACAAAAATCTGACCTGGCCTTAAGAAATGATTAACACCTAAATATTCGTACCAATTCAATCGTTAATTTGCGGGGGGGTTCTCAATTAAAGTTAGAACAAAAATCTGACATGGTCTCAAAAAATTATTAACACTTAAATATATTCGTACCTAAAATCTTGAGGGAGCATACCCCAAAGTCTCAAGTCTTAACCATAAAGCCAAACTTTGGGACTATGTCCTAGGCATACAAATTGTCATTTCCATTTATTTTTTTGTGACCAAGCAAAAGAAAAAAATACTATATAGAATTATAATTTTCTTGGGGCGTTTGTTGCGTCTTTATCACCGCTTGGTTTGGTGCTATCATATGTTTGCCTTAGTTTTTTTGGTCAATTTAGTTGGGATTTAGAAGTTTAGCTATGATGATGTTTGTACCATTCCCCCCTTTATTTATGTAATGTCCTTATACTTTGTATTAATTTTTCATCAATAAAGGTTTCTTTTTATTGATCAAAAAAAAAAAAATTTATGAAAAAGCTTATGGTGTGCACTCCTTTGGGGTGCATATCATATGCACCCTACCCTACCATAAATTGGTACAATTTTTTCATAAAATTTCGTAATATTAATCACAAAATACATAATCTAACCACAAATTAGCGTTACAAAATATCTAAAATTTTGTATTTCATGTAACAAAAATTTGTGTTTAGGTTACAACATTTTTTATTATGTCAATTTATAATGAGATTATAAATTTTATAATTAATATTATAAAATTTTGTAATAAAATTATATCAATTTGTAATAGGGTATATATGATGTGCACCCATAGATTTTTCCTGATTTTATATGAATAATGATAACACAACAAATAGAGGATAGTTTGGGAATTGAACAAGGAATGGAAAAAGACGTAGTGCATGGAGGGTACAGAGGTGGGGGTGGCTAGCATAAGTTGTAGAGAGTGAAGATGAAAGAATTTTGGCTCGTGATTGAAAGAAAAGCATCTCCCAACAATTGTGATTTTTGAATACCTCCAAGCCATACTCACGGGGGAAAATTAATAATCTCTCTCTCTATCACTCTCTCTCCACCCTATGTTTCCTATCTATGTAGAAGAAAAAACAAAATATCAGTAATAACATTAATAAATAAAGCAAAGATTTCTAAGAACACGTACATGTTGCAGGCACAAAAACAAGGAGAAAAAAATGAAAAAGATAAGAAACAGCACTCTTTCCATCATTTGGGCAGACACAAAATTCTAATATGAGGAATGAACATATATAAAGGCCTAATTACAAAAGGGTGACTTTTGGGATTAGACTCTAAGGAGTCGAGATTTCAGAAGTCACCCTTAGGTGATACTATATAATAGGGTTATTTAACCATATAACGGTAAGTCACAGACCCGCACATAGAGAGGGATTTGAATCCATACTTCTGACACTGGGTATGGTTCATCTTACCAACTATTGCCCAAGTGATTGGCCCCGGAGAGAATGGAACCTGGGACCTCAAGACTTATGCCTCAAGCCTTACCAAGTTGATTTTTATCAATATAAAATGTGAAAAATAATATGAAAACATATATAAATAAATTTTTTATTTTATATTCACATTTTTTTTTTATCAGCAAAGAAAACTTTATTGATAAAACACATACAAAAGATGATAAATTACATCAATAAAGAGAAGTTTGGAGCTAATTCAAGCTACAATCTCCTAGGTGGTGAGAAACCAACAAACAGAGCAAAAGCAAGGACAAACTAGAAGAGCAAAAGCAAGACAAGTCCTGAGCATAACAGCATAACAACCCGCAGTGCATAGTAGACCAACAGGTCAGATCAACCATCACCTCTCTACATAGTTACCAAGACTATACAGCCATAAAGACTTCACAACACAAGAACCAGAGTTCTCACAGTATCACTTCTGCTTTATACACCAGAATCTAACATACTACAAACAGATAGCATCACCAGAATCTAACATCAGCAAACAACAACAGATATCAAACTACAAACAGCAACAGATCCTGAGCAAGCTCCAACCATAGAGGAGATAAGAAGAGGAGAATAGAAGCAATCACAATATTAACTGGAGAATCAAACACTGCCCCTAATTTGTCTCCATTTGAAGAGAAGATCATCAACTGTGTAAGGGAAATCCTTAATGGAAGCTTTGAGCCAAAAGGCTAATATGATTTTGATGAGTTCAAGTAGACTAGATGAGTTGGGTTGTGCGTTAGAAAATACACATTCATTTCTGTGCTTCCAAAGAGACCAAAGAACAATTAAGGGGATGGCTCTCCAAAATGACCTTTCAAGCTTCTAAAATTTACCATCCATCCACCAAGTAAGCAGACCATCTACTGATGTAGGAATGCACCAATGAAACCCCCAATCTTCAATCACTGCAGACCATATTAACCAAGAAAAAGGGTAATGAAGCAGGACATGAGTAGCAGATTCTATTTCAAGGCTATAGAAGAGGCAGAGGGACGAGAACACCAATCCTGTGCAAAAAATCTGAAGATTTGATCTTGTTTTTTCAGGCCAACCAACAAAAGAATGAAACTCTAGGGGGCAATACAGAACTCCAAATATGTTTGCAGATTCTTAGATGGGAGCCTAGGAAATAAGAACTGTGAGAATAAAGAGCAGAGATAGAGAGCTGTGTAAGGCCTACAGAAGCATTAGACCAGACCTACAGTCTGCAGTTTTCATATTCAGAGAAGGAGCTGAGGATAATATAGCAATCAGTCTAGATTCTTCAGCCAATTCCCAAGAATACAACTCTCTTTTATGGGGGAAGTTCCAAACACTTGGGCTTGTTTTCCTAGAAAAAAATTGGTAGAGAGAGCCTTCCTGATCAGTTGAAAGATTAAAAAGAATGGGAAAAAATCGATTTCAGGCAAAGGGCACCACACCACCTATCAAACCAAAATCTAATTCTGTTACCATTCCCCACTTTGATTAAATAGTTGTTTATGAAGAAGTTGAAAATAGGCTTGTTATGAGTCCCAATGGATAAAATGTCACTCCACATTCTAGAATGCTTGTAAGAAGGCCTCAATGGAGGATGCCAACAATCTTCCTTAATCTTATATTTACTGCAGACAACTCTCCTCCAAAGTGTATTAATTTGGTTTCCAAATTTTCGCCACCATTTGAGTAGCAAACAATCATTGACATTCCTAACCCTTCTAATGCCTAAACCCCTTGATCAATACTCTTTGTAACCTCCTCCCATTTCACTAGATGAACTTTCCTTTTAAGATCACTACCACCCCATAAGAATGCCGCCTCAATCTTTTCAATTTCTCTAGCCACTCCTTCAAGTTTTTTAAATAAAGAAAGGAAGTAAACAGGTAAGTGTGAACACCCCATTTTTGACCGCCCTCAAGGCTCAAGCACTTTGCTCGCTACATTCAATGATGAAAATGGTGTTGTGCGTGGTTCGAAGTCTCAACGAAGGGGCCATGTTTGAAGCTCCGAAACAATCCTAAACCTTCCACATTCCCACTGATTATACCCAAGAAATCCATTTTTACACATTGTGCCACCCTATGCTGAGGCTGAAACAGAAAAACAGGGGAACACATTAAAGGCCAGCCGTGCCTCAGTGAGGGCCAGTCGTGGCTATTGATGGCCGGTCATGCCTTAGTAGCGAGAAACATTGTTCTAGGCAGGAGTCCGCCAGCTATCCATTTTTGAAGAATTTATGACCCATCTTGCTCAAATTCTATAAAAACGACCACATATCTCTGTTTTGAGGGTTGAAGAATTTCTACAAAGCCTCTACATTACCATGAGAGCTCTCTTCTCCTTCTTCTTGTGCAAACAACACTTTGAGCAAACCTATCACCTTGAACCTATATCCATACACCATATAAACCTTCGTACCTTGGCCTAGGAACCTTGGTTGAGCCTTGAACACCATAATTCAAGCTTTGAGATGTATTGTGACTTAGTTTGAATCATAAGCAAAAGCTTACTTCTTTGAGAGGTATAAGCTTGTCATCCTCTCTTTTACTTCTTGTTCTTTCATTTGCTATCTAGTTCTTGTAGCTTTATGTTATTTTAATTCTATTCCAAGTGTTTATGTTTGGGTTTGGAGAGCTACCAAAAAGGTAGAGAGAGTTTACACTCTTTCTACACCTTTACTTATAGCTCAAACCCTTACTTTTACACTCTTTTTCTTTGCTCCCTAAACTGATTTTTAGAGTTAAAAAGGGACTGACACTCATGCTTTGAGGTTTCAAAAATGAAACGGTTAGCCATCCCTCCTTGTTCTTACTTACTAGTCTTGTTTTCTCTCTTTGTTAATTAGCTTTTTAGGCTCTTTTCATGCATTCTAAGCCACTGTTTTTCATCTCTTGAGGGTTGTTTTGGGGTTGTTTTAGGTTGTTTAAATAGTTCATGCTTTGATAGGCTTGGTTGTTGTCTCATAAGTTTGCCTACATAACTTGTTGTATATTGTTCTTAGCTTTTATTTAACTCATTTCCATGTTTATGAACCTCATTTTAATAATCAACTTGCCATTCATCTCTTTCATTTGAGAGTTGTTTGAATCGGTTACAGTTATTCAAAACGTGAACTAGCGATTTATGCTTAATGGCTTAATCTCTACAGAGGTTCATTGCCAACGGTATAGTCTCTTTTTAATGTTGAGAATCACCTCCCGTTTGACATATTTCTCATTTAGTGGACGTAATCTTTAGTGGACGTAACAATCATCTTGGACTTAATGGATTAAAGGATGGTAAAGACTAATGAATTTGGCTTAAAATAAACCAACCCACATAAAGAAAATAAGTTATATTGCTTGGGGTTCGGCCGGACGTTATGTCGAATCGATTGTGTTAAGGGTTGTCTTACATCAATTCATGATGTTTTGATGAATCTTGAAACGTCTCTACCTCCTTCTTTGAGTCCACTCTATGATAGGAGGGAGGAGTGGTTGTTTTTCATTTCATTCATTGATTTTTGTCCAAATTGTACCCGAAATCATCAAGCAATCAACTTGCTCATTGATGGTTTTGGAAACGATTCCAACCTTCTTTCGAGGTTTTCCCATGACAGAAAAGTTTGAGTGGGACAAACAAAGTCCAAAACACTCTATCTACACTGTTTTCACTTCAGAGCACAAAACATAATTTGTCATGAAATTGAGGCACAGCCGGCCTTCTTTAGGCTCGGCCGGGCTTCATTAAGGGTCAGTCAGTCATCAATGTTTGGTCAGTAATGTATTTTGTAGAAAACAGAGGGCAGTGACTGAAGGTGAAACAGAGCAAGCCTGGGGTAGACAGAGTTGTTCTTGGACATTAAGCATGCAACTCTTGCGCATCTTTACTTACATCATGATCATTGTGTAATTAATTAATTAATTAATTATTGTTGTTATAATTAGTCTTGTTAATTATTAGTGTTGTAATTAATTAATTTATTATTATTGTTTATTTGTAATTGTTATAGCTAGTTAGCTTAAATAGTTAGTCTACTTATCATTATTATCCTTGTTGTATTAGAGTAGTTAGCTAGTTATTCCTTACTTATTTATTCATTCGGTTTTATAATAATTAGTTTAATTTGGACTTTCGAACTTTAATTCGCACCCTCTTGTACGAGGGCCAACTATGTAATAAGTTGTATGTCTTCCAACTCCACGTCTTTCTTCTTTTTACTTACTTGTTTATAATGGTTAGTATAGGAACATCATTTTTTCAAATTAGCATTCTTATGCCTCGCATCCATTGTCTTACATGCATCCAAGGTTCGGCTCATCATACTAACCTAATATCAATGTTCAAATTCATTACTTGAATACGTGCTCTATCGCATGTCTTGAATAAAATCATATGCCATGATCATAGCCGAGCCTATAAAAAATGACATAATGTGTACATTGCATTAGTCATATTGCATTTAATTAGGAACATGCACGTTTTTCTAATAAAATTTCTTTATTTTGACTTGGAGTACTAGGTGAGTAAATTTTATGTTTTAACATATTGCATTGAATGTTTGTGTTACCATGTCAAAGTATGCTTCCATGAAGCTAATTGTTTAAATGATATAACTATTTGAATACCTGTGGATGAAGACTAGTTGCTTGAATTGAGATAATTTGATTAATGTCCATCTTAGCCCACTTTTTCAAAGTGGCATATTCACAAAACAATTTCAAACAAAATATGAAATCAAATGTTTCAAATTTTGCAAATTAGTCTATACTCTTGTGTGAGTCACATAGTAATATAGTCCAAACAAGAGCATATAACATAAATAAAAATCACATCATGATTATCGGGTGAGTGGGGTGCTCAATTCATGACCTTCTCCTTTCGTACCTAAGTTCCAAGCTGAGACACTTTGGTGATGACAGACTAATGGCCTTTGGCATGAGTCTTGGATTTCCTAAATTTTTCAAAAATATTTACGTGGCAATTCTGAAATCTGGCAAAGTAGTCTATCTTTGGCATTTTATTCAAAACATCGATTTTTCAAAAAGAATTGCCAGATTTGAACTCTTTTTGTGTTTTCACTGTTTCACATTGCACTTGTGAAATCAGATTCAGAACCACAAGTAAAGTCGAACTGTAGGGCTTCTTGTCTTCCGAAAAGGAACACGAAAAGTCGAGCTACAGTAAGCTGGAAAGGGTAGACTTGATCAAAGTTAGTCTACCTGCAAAGGATAGCAATTTTCTCTTCCACCTTGTTAGTCTAGATCTAATTTTGTCAAGAACAGGCTTCCAAGTAGATTTCATGCTAGGGTTAGCTCCTGAAGGCAGCCCCAGAGATTTTAATGGAAGGCCCTGCACCTTACAGTTAAGAAGATTAGCAAAAAGAAATCATAAAATCATCAGCCACCCCATAGTCTAGTAGGGCCTGGGGTTTGTCTCTTGTATTTTGTATTTTTTTTTTTGTCTTTTAATTTATGAATTATTTTTGTATTTGGATGTTTGAAACAATATTTTAGTGGTTGATTGATATATATATATATGTATATTTTGTATTTTTTTTAGATTGTACAAAACAGGTGAAATAAAACCTACTGGATTTTTTTTTTAATTTTAAAAAATATACATATTTCATGACATGCAAAAAATGCTGTGAAACTTGGGCTATCTACGGCAGGCAAAATAGGTCATTGTATTAAATATTCAACGACTAGCAATGAATGTCGTGCCTTGTCCCTTTAATTAACGGCATGCAAAAATAGTTGTAGAAAAGTCAAACACGACGCACAAGATTCGCTGTTAAATATTTTTTATAGCGTACTACACATGCCGTTGAAAGTAAATGACTTTCCATGACTAGTCATAATATGACGTTCCGTTGCATGTCGTAGAAGGGTTTTCATGGCGCTCATTGCACGCCGTAAAAACCCTTTTTTGTTGTAGTGATAGGAGGGATAAATATCCTTGATGGGGTGTTCATAGCTAATGAAGTGGTGGACGGTTGGAAGAAGGCCAAAAAGCAAGCGTTGATTCTTAAATTAGATTTCGAGAAAGCATTTGATTATGTCAATTGGGAATTCCTATTCTCTTTGATGACCAGTTTTGGCTTTGGGGATAAATGGATCTCTTGGATGAAAGCTTGTGTGTCTACAGCAAGAATCTCCATTCTAGTGAATGGATCATCTACTGAGGAATTCTCACCCCAAAGAGGTCTTAGGCAGGGTGATCCACTCTCCCCTTTCCTATTCAACATAGTGTCTGAAGGGCTTAACATACTTCTGGTTAGAGCACTTAACCTTGGTATTCTTAAAGGTGTGTTAGTTAGGACTAATAACGTGTTTATTTCACATTTGCAATTTACCGATGAGTCAATTCTCTTTTGTGAAGCTGATTGGGATCAATTGGTATCTGTTAAAAGAGTTCTTAAATGCTTTGAAGTATTCTCGGGTCTCAAAATTAACTACCACAAGAGCGTTGTGATTGTCCCTATAATTTGATTTTTATATCATTTTAATCCCTATAATTTCAATTGACTCAATTTTAACTCTAAATTTATGACTTTATCTCAATTAGTCTAATTGGTTACAATGTTTGGCATTTTTTATAAAAAAAAACGCATACAAGTGTCATGCGCCATATTTTTAAGGGCAAAAATATGAAATTACCCGACCCATTGAGTTAACCTCAACTAATTTAGTGATAATTATTCTTAAAAAAAACTAATAATAATATCAATTGGATGAAATTGACATAAAATCTAAAATTAATAGTCAAAATCGAATCAATTAAAAGTGTAAGGACCAAAATAACACAATAGATAAAATATAGAGACCACGGGTGTAGTTTGCCCCCTGTTAAAGGATGTTACAATAAAAAAAAATGTACTAGAACAAATTTGATCACCATAATATCATATCATTTGTAGGGATGAATTACAATCTTTTTTAAATTAAATTTTTTGTTTAAAAAAGTCTTAATTTTTTTTCACCAAAATTTTTTTATTCCTAAAAGTACATTTATTAGCAAAATATTATCGCTAAAAGTATTTTTTCTTTTAAAACTTTTCAAGACAATTTTATAGTGATGACTTTTGTGGCAACAAGAATTTTACTTTTAAAACTTAAAAAAAAATAAAAAAAATTAGTTTCTAAAACTCATATTCATATATATTGTAGTGAGCACAAGAACTAGTCAACTTTTAGAGAGTTGGAGGGTCTTATCTACTTCTTCCTTAATAGTATGTTTATTTGACAGATTAGATGTGATGGGATTAAGAGTACGATAGGATTAAGTAAATAGATTATTAGTGTGATGGTATTAAGTTAGAGATTGTTGGCTACATATTTTGTAAAAACCAGTTACAGTTCGACACGTGCGAAGTAAGGGCAATACAAGAAGAATGTTTAATCTTCGATCATGATCGTACACGTGGCGGTTAATATTGGTTCTTGCGTGGTCTGAGCAGCATTGGATCAGCGAAGAGATACAAGGTGACGTGGCTTCAACGGTTACTCACATTCAAATTCAAATATAGGAGGGAAGCCCAACTGCAAGTAATGGCGTAGTGGAACTACTTCTAAGGCAGCATGACCAAGCAATCATGGAGGAGTAGTTCAACGGTTTGAAGTGCAGTTCGATGGTCATCCTTGAGGAGTATAAATAGCAGGGTAGCCCCCAGAAAAAGCCCCAGACTCAGATCCAACAAACCAGTCATTTACTTCATATTTTCTTTTCCAGTTTTACATTTCCAGTCTTTACATTTCCTGCACTTTAAATACCTGTTCTTTACATTCCTGCACTTTAAATTCCTACACTGCACTTCGTTCATAGCAGTAGTTTCAAGTAGATTGTTGCTGTAAACCTCTACGAGGCTGAGTTTGGATCATTGTAAGTTTTCATCTTAATGAAATACTTCAATTGTTCGTCATTTAATTGTTATTTTGCTTAATTTCTCCTAAGTCAAGCCACCAGTAAAAGTCCTCTTCATTGAGGCTGAAAGAACTAAAACACAATCGTCTGATAATTGGTTGGCAATTATAATTTCTGTAAGGACTGATTGATCCTTGCTGGCACGCTCGCATTTACAAAAATACCCTTCGAAAGCCAAAAAGCCAACATATATTTTTGGCACGCCCAGTGGGACTCGTTAAAATGGCTAAACGAAGAAGACAAGGAGAAAATGAACGCTTAGAAGAAGGCGTAGAAGAAGAGGTAGAAATACCTAATCCAGAGGCTAATGTGGTAACACATCCTGTGGAAACTCCCATGTTATCAGAACCTATGGTCGAACAGACCAGTACTTTGGGACAAGAACCATATGTTCATAATATTGGACAAAACCAAGGAATTGGACCATCCACTGTTCCATCTACTCAGCCAACAAATCCATGGGATGGCCTAGTAGATGCTATGGGACAACAATTAATGAACACAATGGAAAGGTGGGCAACATCCTTTTTGGATCGAATGAATAACCACCAACCAACAAACACAAGACACACAGAGGAAGTTTTAAATGTCCCTCAGCAAAGATTGGCTAGAGACAAACAGCCTATGCAAGTTAATGGACATTTTAATGGTCAAACTAGTAATCAGAACTATGAAAGGCCATCACCTCAGTCTTGGTATGAACCCATTTCGAGGCCTATAGCAGGCCAAAATGCCTCAGTACTCAACAATGAAGCCACACAAGTTGGTGGATCTGGTCAAGTACAAGAAACTGGCGTAAGAATGGTTACAAATCCCATGTTCGAAGCCATACCTGGCACTAGGGGTATAATAATCCCTTATTCGAATTTATACCCGGGGGTTGGAAGGTTTTCCCACAAATGGAAGGGACACAACACCTATTCCAGCACCTTTCGCAGGACAGGCTCAAAGGGGTTACCCATACCCCCAACAGCAACCTGCACCACAGGGGCAACCAGTCCCAAATGTACCACCTTATGGACCAAGAGGACCACAAACACAAGTTTGTCCACCAAATCCTGTGTTTGTCCCTCCAGTAATGATTCAGCAGGCACAAAATATGGTCCCTAGGGACCAAATTGCTGATATTGTTAGGGAGATGTGTGGACCGATGGCTCGGGGGGTCCAGACTCCTGTATACAGAAAACCATATCCAGAATGGGTAGATAGGGTACATGAATACCCAAGGGGGTTCAGGATACCAGATTTTACCCTTTTCTATGGGATTGGAAATCAATCAACAGTAGAGCATATTGCTAGGTTTGCTGCTCAATGCGGTGAATTTACTAATCATAACTATATGAAACTGAGATTATTCCCAAATTCTCTAACTGGAGGAGCATTTGTATGGTACATCAACCTTACACCTGGCTCCATTCAAAATTGGCAACAAATGGAAGAGGCATTTCATGCCCAATTCTTCCAATCGGAGCCAGAGGTTTCCATGGCAGACTTGGCTAGATTGAGTCAAAGGCCTGAAGAAAAGGCTACTCAGTTTATTGCTAGATTTAAAAGGGCTCGAAATAAATGTAGAATCATCCTGCCAGAGCCAGAATTCATAAGATTGGCTCAAAATGGCCTAGAGTTCAGGCTTCGAAAGAAGTTTGACTCAACTGAATTCAGAGATTTGGTGGAACTAACCTATAAGGTGTCTAGATATGAAGCATTACTAGAGGAGGAACAAGATCGAAATAATACCTCGTACAAGACATATTATAGAGATCCTAATTATGAGATCGATGCAGCAGAGATTGTAGGCAAAGAACCTGTGATCTGTGAAGCATTAATTCATAAGGATACAACAATTGACCAGCAGTTTAAAAAGAAAGACCTTCACAGAAAGTACTCTTTCGATTTAACAAAGGCAGATGACATTTTTGATCATTTGCTTGCGGCCAATTTCCTTAAGTTACCAAAAGGAGTAAAACTGCCATCTCCAGATGAACTTAAGGGAAAAGTATATTGTAAATGGCATAACTCTTGGTCTCACTCGACTAAAAACTGCATTGTTTTTCGAGACAGGATCCAAGAACAAATTCGGAAAGGAAGTTTGAAGTTCCCAGCCAAAACAGAAAAGGCCATGGGGATCGACAATAATCCATTTCCAGAAGTTGGAGAGGTGGCAGCTGTAGCACGTCCGCGGGGGACCTCGGCTACAGTTCGGACTCGATTACTTTGTGTCGTGGTTCTAAATCTGAACCAAAGAGTCCAACTCTGGCAAATCGTTTTGAGAAAAACAGATTTTTGAAAAAGTAGTGCCAAACATGGACTGCTTTGCCAGATTACAGAGTCGCCACCTAAATATTTTTAAAATGGGAAATTTAGGAAACCCTGACTCGGTGCCGAAGGCCACGTGTCCGTCATCACCAAAGTGGTCTTGGCTCGGGAGCTTGGGTACGATCGGGGAAGGTCAGCTATGAGCACCCCCTTTCGCCCGGTCCGAAAACCGGCCTCTACTAACTGTGATATCCAATTTTGAAAACTTTATGCGTTCTTATTCCGGTTATTAACCTAGAATTACTATGTTGTGCGCACAGCAAACAAGTATAGACTAGATCGCCTAATTTGGAAATAAGCATTGCATATCCGTCTTGTTTGGAAAACAGTTTGAAATTGCTACTCGCGAGTAGGCTAAAACACGGATTTCAATGAGTATTCCCAACTCAAGCAAACCAACCTCCACCCACAGGCATTCAAACAGTTTATCATGTAAGCAATTAGCCGCATGGTAAGCATACTGTAATGGCAACATTCACACGCATGTGGTATGCTAAAGCGTAAAAACTTACATCGTACTCCGTGCCAAAACAAGAAACCAGGTTAGCAAACATGCATGACCTAGTTCATGTTAAGTGGCTAATGCAACACAGGCATAGATGCAATCTAGAGTAGGCTCGGCTAACCCTAAACATGGCATGTGAAATGTGCGAATAGCACGTATTCAATTTGGAATTTGAAAATTGCAATGCAGTTTGTATGATGTACCGAGCCTGGTGCATGTAAACAAATGCATGAATGCACGCATGCATTGCATAAGGTATGCTAAATTAGACGTGCCCTAATCTACCATCGTAAGCAGGTAAATAAAAGGGATAGAAAGAAGTGGAGGTTTGGAAGACACACACCCACTCACACACACTTATTACATTTTTGCCCTCACTCGGAGGGACCGAATAAATAAATAATACAGACCCGAAAGAAATAAACGAATAAATTAATTATTACAAAATTCTGAATATTAAAATTAAAGCAAATAACTAAAAGAAATGGGGCCTCAGCCCTGCCTTGGGATGTGCGAGTGATGCGTGCTCGATCCGTCTTGCCCGGAAAACCCGTGCCATGGCACTGTTGCTTCTGCTTTTGCTGCCCTGCCCCTCCCAAAAATTCCCAAAGTTCCATAGTACCTTCCTTGCATGCCATTGAATGTCACCGGCTGGAGAGAGAGTTCACCGGCTGTCTATAAATTCCACCGGCCACTTACATGGTTTATCGGCACAAAAATAGTGCCGGTCGGCACTATTTACTGCCGGCCGGCAGAAAGTCCCTGCAGCAGACAGATTGACAGCAGCAGCAAGACAGCAATGCATGGCATGGGTTTTGGGGGACATGTAAGCATGGTCATTGCCTCCTATCATGCTTGGGGACTCAAGGAGGTATGACCCTTGGTTCTTGGGCCATCAATGATGCATTTGATGCATGATAGCCTAAGGAACCAAGGTTGCATGTTTTAATTGAAATGCATGCAACACAAAAGATGAAATCCAAAACCTTATCATGTGTTAATCAAAGGTCTTGGTGACTTGAGGATGGAGACAAGTTTCACCACTCAAAGTGTGAACTCCCCTCGACCCTCATGCTCGGCTTGACAATCCCCAAGCCAAACCATGAAATGCAAGTACACAAAAATGGCTCAAATGCTATGCAACCTATCATGTTAAGCATGCAAAGAACTAAAGTATGCAAGGTACAAATGTCATGCAACATGGACCAATTAAGCATGGAACTAGCATATACTCAAGGCTTCATTGACCAATCATGCAACAACCATGTAACGAACATGCAATAATGGACTTAAGCCCTAAAGGGCAGTCCTCAAACTCCCCAAAACAGTGGCAAATCATGCCTCAAAACATGATTAAAATGCTACACAAGCATGCTAGCCATAAGGCCTAAGGCTAAGGCACAAAGTGGGGCATTGAACCACCACTTAACAAGACCAAACATGGCACATGTTAGACAATCAAAACAGGTTTTTCAGCATACAAAATGGCACCCAAATCCCCTCATGGCACCCCCAAAAATGCCCCAAACATGGAAGCATGCACAATGTTCAATCCTAGACATACAAGAGCACACCTTTATGACATGAAATAGGTTACACATGCATGTATGTAAGCATGATTTATGGACTGAAAAATGACCCTAGATGATGCCAAATCACGGGATCAAGACAAGTTAAGCATGTTAGGAGGCAAAACATACAATGCTTACAAGCCTAAAGTACAAAGCAAACATGTCAAGCATGCCAAATGTGATCAAAACAGTGGTTTGCAGCCCTTATTCATGACAAAACAAGACCACCATCCTCAAGATATTAGGCTAAAATATGGAGGCATATGAGGCTAAACACATGGCACATTTGTAAGCAAAATAAAGGCATTACTAAGCTAGCATGAGAAGCATGTTAAAGAATACAAATCCAACCTAAATCAGAGATCAAACAAGACCTAAGACACACACTAAAGCTCTGAAATGAGACCAAGAACAAACTAGCATGCATGCTATACCATGAGCCAAGAACAAAGACCAACAAGGGGCAAGGGGAGAGGGGTGTCCCTCCCCTAAGTGAGGCTCGAAAATAACATCCTCACCACTGAAAACCCACTGGTTTTCAGTGGTGAGAAGGCCAAAGGACACCAAGCAAGCAAGGCCTCCAAGAAAAGGCACAAAAGGACCAAAACAAAGCCTAAAAGAGTGAGGCTTCACTCAAATGGACAAAAGACCTTAATGAATGTTCTTGAGCAAGTAAAAACAAGACTTTTTTGTCTTAAACACAAACTCAAAAACACAAAGTAAAGAGGGTAGAAAAGGGTTGCAAGAATGGGGAATATAAAGTGATGTTCTTACCCTTGAAGATCCCTTGAAGAACAAGTGGTGCAGCCCCTCCCTAGTACTCAAAACCAGTCCAAAAACAACACAAATAACCTTCCAAGTCTCTCAAACTCAAGCTAAGGTGTAATGGTGTGTGTAAAGGAGCAAAACTAGGACAAAATCACACTTTTTGGCCTTAGATCACACACACAAGGGGAGGGAGATGATGATATAGATATATGACAGAGATATATGTATCTAAGCTCTGGTTTTGACTCTCAAGAAGCTAACCCTAAGCCAAGAGGAGAAGCTCTCCTCTTATAAGCATTGCAAAGCTTGTCAAACAAGCTTGGAAGGAGTGCATCCCCTCCATACACGTGTATGGAGGGGAGGAAAAGCTACAAAGCTGTCTGAAAATATCCCAGAAAGCAAGTGCACAGTAGTCGGCAGGGCAAAATGGTCATTTCGCCAAAAATAGTGCCGACTGGCACAAAATAGTGCCGACCGGCACAATATAGTGCCGTGGCAACTCTAGCCAGCCGGTGGCCTCTAGCCCCAGCCGGTGGTGTGTGGGGATGCCTCACAAAGCATTCCCTGCCTTCCCAAGGCAAAACAAAAGTGTTTGGTGCACAACCAGAACAAAACGATCGAGTTCGGAGGTCTTGAGGCAAGGCGCGAGCCGAGAACTCCGGGAACTCCAAACGAAAACAAACATGGATAATCACCGAGTGTTCAAGCGTGACGTCCAAGTCTTGAGGACGGTCAAAAATGGGGTGTCTACAGTTGCCCCTCTTTGACAGAACTCGAAGTCATAACGATGACGGGAGTGAATGTCAAAGCCCAGAGACGACCCATTTTTGACAAGGCCGAAGACTTAGACAAGCATGCAAGACAAGTAAGATATGCGCCCGAAGGCAGGGGCAAAATGCAACTGAACATGCAAGAAGCCGAGCATAACCTATGATCATGCAAAGAAAGCTGTAATGAAGCACACATGCGACAGTTATAAGCTAGCATACGCCAATCTACACTCCAGTGCAGAAAGGATGTAAGAGAATTTATACAATTCTCTTTACGTCGCACTGGAGATACAATACCTGTGCGGCTCGCCTGGTTCCACCAGCGGTAAATGAACCGTACATACAATATCGTGCCTGCAAAGAAAGCAAACTTAACAGGTACAACATTGTTAGTAATATGCATAACAATGCAGTCGAAAGTGCGCGACAATGCATGTAGTGCGTACAACAAGATAGTAGACTTGAACACATGTGAGTGAAGCAATGCACACGTGCACGCAATGTGTATAGAAATTGGAATTGAACACATATAGTAAAGCAAAGCACGCATACAATGCAATGTGTATAGGGAATTGTAATCGAACACATGTAGTGAAGCAAGGCACGCATACGATGCAATGTGTATAAAAGACTGTAATTGAACACATGTCAGTAAAGCAAGGCACGCATACGATGCAATGTGTATAAAAGATTGTAATTGAACACATGTCAGTAAAGCAAGGCACGCATACGATGCAATGTGTATATAAGATTGTAATTGAACACATGTCAGTAAAGCAAGCACGCATACAATGCAATGTGTATAAAAGATTGTAATTGAACACATGTCAGTAAAGCAAGGCACGCATACGATGCAATGTGTATATAAGATTGTAATTGAACACATGTCAGTAAAGCAAGGCACGCATACGATGCAATGTGTATATAAGATTGTAATTGAACACATGTCAGTAAAGCAAGGCACGCATACGATGCAATGTGTATATAAGATTGTAATTGAACACATGTCAGTAAAGCAAGGCACGCATACAATGCAATGTGTATATAAAAAGGAAACTTGAACACATGTAAGTAAAGCAAAGCACGCATACAATGCAATGTGTATATAAAAAGGAAACTTGAACACATGTAAGTAAAGCAAAGCACGCATACAATGCAATGTGTATAGTAGGAGGAACTTGAAATTGGACATGATAAAACATGATGTTGAAATGCAACGTGTTGCAACACAGTGTAATTGAAACGATTTCTTTTGAAATTTGCAAGATATAAAAGGATACGAGAAGGGACATCCTTCGCATGTTCCGAGCATCGCTCACAAAAGTAATGGCTTGAAGTCAACTTGAAGATTCATTTGCATTCTGACGGTGCATCTTCTTGTATTGTCTTGAATAATGAAGGTGCCAAACCTCCTAATTGACCCAAACAAGGGCGCAAAAGGTACGATGACCGAAAGGGGGGGAGTTACCGGTGTCAAACCCAGCACTTTGCTACCCTGCTATTCTTCTGCTTTATTTTCCTTTTTACTAGGAGTTTAAGCACATTGCACTGCCTTAAGCAGGTTTTATTTCTCAAAAGCGCGTGTTTTTTTTTTTTACAAAACATATGATGGAAATGAAACGACTGTTTGTTCAAAAAGTGTTATATTTTGCACGTTCTATGCATCGCATCGCAAGGCATCACATAACAATGTGACTGAAATTGAATCAGTATTTTTGAAAATCAAAGCATCGCATCGTAATAATCAGGTAGTAAACCAATTACAACTCGATAAGCAAAATAGGGTGACTCAGCAAACTTGCCAAATGCGAGTACACCTTGACAAACATTTACAAAGACTCAACGAGAGTGAGATACAACTCGATAAGCAAATATGCAACAACTCGATAAGCAAATGGGCGCGCCCTCGTAAGAATTGATCACTGGAGGGCGTCGAAAGTAATGGGACTTCCCAAATTCTTAGCATAAACAGCTCAAAGGGCAAGGGGGAGACTCACCGGCCAAGCCAAACTTCCACCGGCCGTGAGAAATGGCCATCGGCCGAGATGGTGCTCCATCGGCCAAAACAGATGGCCGGTCGGCACTATAAGTGGCCGGTCGGCACTAAATTGTCAACACCAGCAGAATGTTGACAGCTGTCCTTCCCTCAACCTTATCCTTTTCAAAAAGGTTTCAACTTCGTGGTTCTCTTCATTTTCACACTGATTTGCTCCAAATGGAAGAGTTTCTCGCCCAAAATCTCACGACTTGGATTAACAACTTGAATGGCTCGGAAAAGCTTAATTTCCGGGCTTTCGGCATAAACGCACTATTCACTTTGCGCCGTACCCCGCTGCATTTTCCATTCCTCCATGCCGCGGCAAGGTTTTGGAACCCGGTAACACATGTCTTTAGCTTTAGCGGACAAGAGGTGTGTCCCACTTTTGAAGATTTCCGAACTCTAATGGAATCTGAGCGCGATGAGGAGATCCTGCCCCAGCTTCGTTTTGGCCATGCTCAAGCCTTGGGAGAAATGTGCGGGCTTTCAATGCCCGACGCTCGTTCTCTAATTTGTGACGGGACATTAGATGTTCCGAGCTTGGTTTGTCGCTTTTCTGAGACTGGTGATCGTGGCGACCATCACTGGCAAGGTTTTCGGCGACATGCCCTTTGTTTATGCCTGCTATCCCATTTTCTGTTTATCTCTGGTTCTGGAGGGCCCAGTGTCCGGTTGATTGAGGTTGCCCAAGGCCTGAAAGGGGGCAAAAGCTGCATTGCCATGATTCTGGCTGAGACACTGCTGGGCTTAGACTCCTTTTATCGTCGAGAGACGAACAGATTAGCAGGGAGTCCACTATTACTGCAGGTAATGTTTCCCATCCCATCTCGCATATATATGCTCACATCACTCGGCTCTCAAGCTCGGTTTTTCTCACAAAAACCTCTTCCTCACTTTTTCTCTCATCATACATCTCTCTATTCTTTATTCTCTCATTTTTCATCCCTCCCCAGGTATGGTTGATGGATAAACTGCAGGTTGTGGACTCTTGTCCGGCATATTCAGCTCGTGGCTACTTCTTCAGGCAACGCCTAGTTGACGCCCTTGATGATTGCCCCTCTTTGACAGAACTCAGAAGTCATAACGATGACGGGAGTGAATGTCAAAGCCCAGAGACGACCCATTTTTGACAAGGCCGAAAGACTTAGACAAGCATGCAAGACAAGTAAGATATGCGCCCGAAGGCAGGGGCAAAATGCAACTGAACATGCAAGAAGCCGAGCATAACCTATGATCATGCAAAGAAAGCTGTAATGAAGCACACATGCGACAGTTATAAGCTAGCATACGCCAATCTACACTCCATGCAGAAAGGATGTAAGAGAATTTATACAATTCTCTTTACGTCCACTCGGAGATACAATACCTGTGCGGCTCGCCTGGTTCCACCAGCCTAAATGAACCGTACATACAATATCGTGCCTGCAAAGAAAGCAAACTTAACAGGTACAACATTGTTAGTAATATGCATAACAATGCAGTCGAAAGTGCGCGACAATGCATGTAGTGCGTACAACAAGATAGTAGACTTGAACACATGTGAGTGAAGCAATGCACACGTGCACGCAATGTGTATAGAAATTGGAATTGAACACATATAGTAAAGCAAAGCACGCATACAATGCAATGTGTATAGGGAATTGTAATCGAACACATGACAAGTTTCACCACTCAAAGTGTGAACTCCCTCGATCCTCATGCTTGGCTTGACAATCCCCAAGCCAAACCATGAAATGCAAGTACACAAAAATGGCTCAAATGCTATGCAACCTATCATGTTAAGCATGCAAAGAACTAAAGTATGCAAGGTACAAATGTCATGCAACATGGACCAATTAAGCATGGAACTAGCATATACTCAAGGCTTCATTGACCAATCATGCAACAACCATGTAACGAACATGCAATAATGGACTTAAGCCCTAAAGGGCAGTCCTCAAACTCCCCAAAACAGTGGCAAATCATGCCTCAAAACATGATTAAAATGCTACACAAGCATGCTAGCCATAAGGCCTAAGGCTAAGGCACAAAGTGGGGCATTGAACCACCACTTAACAAGACCAAACATGGCACATGTTAGACAATCAAAACAGGTTTTTCAGCATACAAAATGGCACCCAAATCCCTCATGGCACCCCAAAAATGCCCCAAACATGGAAGCATGCACAATGTTCAATCCTAGACATACAAGAGCACACCCTTATGACATGAAATAGGCTACACATGCATGTATGTAAGCATGATTTATGGACTGAAAAATGACCCTAGATGATGCCAAATCACGGGATCAAGACAAGTTAAGCATGCTAGGAGGCAAAACATACAATGCTTACAAGCCTAAAGTACAAAGCAAACATGTCAAGCATGCCAAATATGATCAAAACGGTGGTTTGCAGCCCTTATTCATGACAAAACAAGACCACCATCCTCAAGATATTAGGCTAAAATATGGAGGCATATGAGGCTAAACACATGGCACATTTGTAAGCAAAATAAAGGCATTACTAAGCTAGCATGAGAAGCATGTTAAAGAATACAAATCCAACCTAAATCAGAGATCAAACAAGACCTAAGACACACACTAAAGCTCTGAAATGAGACCAAGAACAAACTAGCATGCATGCTATACCATGAGCCAAGAACAAAGACCAACAAAGGGGCAAGGGGAGAGGGGTGTCCCTCCCCTAAGTGAGGCTCGAAAATAACATCCTCACCACTGAAAACCAACTGAAAACCCACTGGTTTTCAGTGGTGAGAAGGCCAAAGGACACCAAGCAAGCAAGGCCTCCAAGAAAAGGCACAAAAGGACCAAAACAAAGCCTAAAAGAGTGAGGCTTCACTCAAATGGACAAAAGACCTTAATGAATGTTCTTGAGCAAGTAAAAACAAGACTTTTTTGTCTTAAACACAAACTCAAAAACACAAAGTAAAGAGGGTAGAAAAGGGTTGCAAGAATGGGGAATATAAAGTGATGTTCTTACCCTTGAAGATCCCTTGAAGAACAAGTGGTGCAGCCCCTCTAGTGCTCAAAACCAGTCAAAACAACACAAATAACCTTCCAAGTCTCTCAAACTCAAGCTAAGGTGTAATGGTGTGTGTAAAGGAGCAAAACTAGGACAAAATCACACTTTTTGGCCTTAGATCACACACACAAGGGGAGGGAGATGATGATATAGATATATGACAGAGATATATGTATCTAAGCTCTGGTTTTGACTCTCAAGAAGCTAACCCTAAGCCAAGAGGAGAAGCTCTCCTCTTATAAGCATTGCAAAGCTTGTCAAACAAGCTTGGAAGGAGTGCATCCCCTCCATACACGTGTATGGAGGGGAGGAAAAGCTACAAAGCTGTCTGAAAATATCCCAGAAAGCAAGTGCACAGTAGTCGGCAGGGCAAAATGGTCATTTCGCCAAAAATAGTGCCGACCGGCACAAAATAGTGCCGACCGGCACAATATAGTGCCGGTGGCAACTCTAGCCAGCCGGTGGCCTCTAGCCCCAGCCGGTGGTGTGTGGGGATGCCTCACAAAGCATTCCCTGCCTTCCCAAGGCAAAACAAAAGTGTTTGGTGCACAACCAGACACAAAACGATCGAGTTCGGAGGTCCTGAGGCAAGGCACGCGAACCGAGAACTCCGGGAACTCCAAACGAACACAAACATGGATAATCACCGAGTGTTCAAGCGGTGACGTCCAAGTCTTGAGGACGGTCAAAAATGGGGTGTCTACAGCAGCCAATGTCATTATGTCAGACTTCCAGAACTTGTCCTTGACAGAATTGGAAGAAGTCAATGTGCAGATGCATGTTGCTAACCAGACAACCATCAAAAAGGACACCAGAAACCCACCAGCTATTGGACAAGGTTTCTTACACCAGAGGGAACACTCTGATGAAGAATCACTGGATGATGATTCCTTAGAGGCAGCAGTAATGCAAAAGATGTGTCCCAGGTGCAGACTGAGTTATAAGTGGTTGAAAGGGCTTCCAGTTGATGGGAAGCAATATTACAGGGATGTACAGAGACGTCCTAAATCAACCAATGCTTACAACAAAAGGCCGTATCCGGCTAGTGATAGGCAGCGACCACTAGTGGTTGAGCCTGCAATGGATAGAATGCATGCTAAAGGCAAGAGGCCCTTATATGAATCCAGGCCACCTAACTATTACAGAACGGAGAGCAGTCATTCTGAAAGAAGACTGGAGAAAGGCTCAGTTCATGGGATCAAAGCCAGAGATTGGCCCACTAGACCAGCCTCACGCAGGATAGAAAGTGGCTACCTTCATCAAAGGTCTGAATCAGGCTCGAAACATGAGGTCAGAGCCAAGCACTTACCTTTACAGCCAGCTTCGAAAATGGCTTCGAAGGTAGAAAAAAGCAGTTCAACATCTGAGTCAGTAAGTTCGTGGGTACCTGGAGTTCCAGACTGGTTTGTAATGCAAAACAAACCTAGGGAAGTGCCTGCCCAGAGAGATGTTGGAAACCAAGGCAGGATGGTTAAACCTCCTTTGGTGGCTCCGAACAATTGGGTATTGCTTAAATACCCAAAGACAAAGGAACCAGATATGGTCCCAGTCATTTCGAGATCACAAATGAGAAAGATTCAGCGCAGGTACACTCAGTACCAGAAAGATATAAAAGAAAATGGAGAGAGCTCTTCATTGGTCCAGACAGAAGGAAAGAAGACTCCAAAGTCAGACCATACTCCAAAGCCAACTCTACAAAGCAAAGTGGGTTGCAGCAGAGAACAGTTGGCCAAGGTTTATTCTGAACTAAAAGCCAGAGAGAAGTCTAGCTTAGCAGGATTGGAGAAAGCTCTGATGGAGAGTGATAGTGAGACAGAAAAAGAAATTGGCATAAGCCAAAAGAAAGAAATGGTAGAGGAAGAAATGTTCGAAGCCTTCATGGCTGAGCAAACATTTCTGGTTGAAAAACCAGTCGAGAAAAACCATTCGAAAGAACCTGTTAGCAATGAAGTGCCAGAATGCAGCATGGAGGATGCTGCTGAAGTAACTGAACAAGGTGACCAAGGGGAAGCAGGTACAGCCAGCCATCCAATTTGGCTCATTTCCTCCAGTATCAATCAATATGGTACACATACTGCCTCATGAGTTTCAGGCTGGAGATGAGGACCAAGATGACCAAGACATGGATCCTATTCCTGTCTCTAGTGAAGACTCACAAGTGAGTATGGTACAGGATGATTCTAGAACGGCTAGCCCAATGGAAACTGAATATGAAAGCGAAGAAGAGGTGAGCATTAATCTCTCATATCCTTTTGAATATCCCTCGAATTCTATGACACAACATGTCAAGCCTTTGTAATCAAGGCTTTCTTCGATGGGATACAATTGAACCGAGTCCTGATAGATAATGGGGCAGCAGTGAACTTACTACCGAAATCTTCTTTGAAGAAACTAGGGAAAAAGAATCCCAGGTTGATCCCAACCAGCACAACCATCGCTGGCTTTGCTGGAGACAAACAGATGGCTCAGGGGATTCTACCCATTAACTTGAGTGTGGGAACCAGGGACTGCATGACAGCATTCTTCGTAATCGACAGTAATGCTAAATACAATGCTTTACTTGAGAGAGATTGGATCCACACTAACAAATGTGTGCCTTCCTCTTTGCATCAGAAAATTATGATGGCCTTAGGCAATGGAGAGACAGAGGAAATTGATGCAGATCCTCAACCCTTCATAGCCTGTGCAGACTTTGCAGAGGCCAAGTTATATATTGAGGGAGTGACACCACTCAGTATACTGAGGAAAGCTGATGGCTCAGCCGAAGTGACGGCTGATGAGGAAGTGACACACTTAAAGCACTTAGTCCAAGAAAGTGTTGATGAAGAGATTGTCATTAAGGATGACAATGATGCGAGATGAAGAACAAGAAGCCAAGTCTTTGGCTCTAATTAAGTTTTCAACATTGGATGTAAAATCAATAGTCCAGCAAGTACAAGAGCAAGAGAAAAAGCCATGATAATTGGCTGCAAAGGAGCAGCAACAGGTCAGAATTTTGACCCTTGGTAAATACTGTGCATTGGACATTGAAACAAAAGTCCAGGAGATACAGGAAGAGGATGCCTTATGGACAGATTTTGTCTATGAGGAGGAGGGCAAAGATGTTGAACTAAAGAACCTGGGAGCAAAACAAAGCGAGAAGGTTGCTTCGAAGGTAGAAGAAACAAGGAAGAAGCTTCAATAAGTTCTCAGACACAAGACCCTTTAGAAGAAGTAAATTTAGGGGAAGGTTCTATGCAACAGCCCACCTATATAAGTGCTTGTTTGAATGATCTAGACAGGGACCAGTTATTGGTTGTTCTAAAGAAATATAAAGATTGCTTTGCATGGTCTAATAATGAACTACCAGGATTGTATAGGTCATTAGTGGAACATAGGCTCCCTATGAAGCCTAATTTCAAGCTATACAAGCAGAAACCAAGAAGAATGAGTCCAGAAGTAATTCAGAAAGTCAAGGAAGAGATTCTTAGACTACTCAAGGCAGGCTTTATTAGGACAGCCAGGTATGTTGAATGGCTATCTAATATTGTGCCTGTAGTCAAGAAGAATGGTAAAATGAGGGTATGCATTGATTTCAGAAACTTAAAATTAACAACTCCAAAAGATGAGTACCCCATGCCTATAGTGGATCTGTTGGTAGACAGTTCAGCAGGGCATCAAGTTTTATCAATGATGGATGGGCATTCTGGTTATAACCAGATCTGCATTGCAGAGAAGGATGTCGACAAGACAGCATTCAGATGTCTTGGAAATATTAGCACCTTCGAATGGGTTAAAATGTCATTTGGCCTGAAGAATGCTGGAGCTACATATCAGAGGGCTATGAACACTATCTTTCATGACCTCATTGGAGGGTATTTAGAGTATTATATTGATGACATTGTAGTTAAATCCCAATCCATGGAGGAGCATCTGTTTCACTTAGAAGCAGCCTTTGAAAGAATGAGAAAGTTCAAATTGAAGCTCAATCCTCTTAAGTGTGCTTTTGGCGTATCATCTGGAAACTTCTTGGGCTATGTGATACACAAGAAAGGAATACAGATTGACCAGAATAAAGCCAAAGCCATCATTGAAGCCAGACCTCCATCAAGTAAGAAAGAATTATAAAGCTTCCTTGGACAGGTTAACTTTCTTCGAAGGTTCATTTCTAACACTGCAAGGAAAACTAAAGTATTTTCTTCCTTGTTAAGGCTGAAAGATGAAGAGGAATTTGTGTGGACAGCAGAGCATCAAATTGCTTTCGAAGGTATCAAAGCCTACTTGGCCAACCCTCCAGTGCTGATGCCACCAAAGGGTGATAAGCCCTTGAAGTTGTACATAGCTGCAGCAGAAGATTCATTGGGAGCTTTCTTGGCCCAAGATAATGAAGAAGGCAAGGAGCAAGCTGTTTATTACCTTAGTAGGTTTTTAAATTCTTGTGAATGTAAATATTCAGCTGTTGAAAAGCTGTGTCTTACTTTGTATTTTGCTGCAATGAATTAAGATACTATCTTTTACCTACAACTGTCTTGGTAATTACAACCACAGATTTGGTTAAGTACATGTTATCTAGACCTATGTTGAGGGGAAGAATTGGCAAGTGGATACTAGCCTTATCAGAGTTTCATCTAGAATATGTCCCTCAAAGGCAGTAAAAGGGCAAGTTTTAGCCAATTTTCTGGCAGACCATCATCTCAAACAGAGAGCCAAGAGATAATGGAACTTGGTATGGCTAGTGTTGAGCCATGGCAGATGTGGTTCGATGGGTCGAAAGCCAATGGCTTAACTGGAATTGGTATGTGATTAGGTCTCCACAAGGGGTAGAAACCACACATGGTTTCAGAGTGGATGAAGCTACCTGTTCTAATAACCAAGCTGAATACGAAGCCTTAATAGTGGGACTAGAAATTCTTATTGGATTACAAGTTCATGCAGTTGACATATTTGAAGATTCTCAATTGGTGGTTAACCAAGTGAAAGGGATTTTCAAGTGTCAAAGCATAAGCATTTTACCATACTATGTTGTTGCATTACATCTGCTTTCTCAATTTCAAATAGCAAATGTAACTCATGTTCTAAGATTCTTGAATAATAGAGCTAATGATGTGGCTCAGAAAGCTTCGAACTTCAAAAAAAGAGATAATGCCCAAAGGGACGTAAGCCAAACAACATATCAGAAATTGATACCACCTTTAAATAAAAGGAATGTGGTCTTGGAAGTCAATCATAATGACTTACAAGAACAAGATTGGAGGCATCTAATAATGCAGTACTTGGCTGGTCCATCTTCGAAGGCCAGCAGGAAAATTAAATTGCAGTCTATGCAATATATGATATATGGCAATGCTCTCTACAAAAGGGGGGGAGATGGCTTATTGCTGGAATGTTTAGGCCCAAAAGAAGCATTAACAGCTATGGCTGAGGTTCATGAAGGCATCTGTGGTGCTCATCAGCCTGGTGTGAAGATGAGATGGTTGCTTCGAAGGCATTCCTACTATTGGCCAACTATCCTTAAAGGCTGTATAGAATATACAAAGGGTTGCCAAGCATGTCAAAAGCATGGCATAATAAGGCATGTGCCCATAACTGACCTACATGCAGTAGTGAAGCCTTGGTCATTCAGAGGATGGGCCATGGATATGATGGGAAAAATACACCCACATTCTTCGAAGCATCATTGTTTCATTCTAGTGGCCACTGATTACTTTACTAAGTGGGTCGAAGCCAAGCCATACAAGTCTGTAGACCAGACAGAGGTCATTGGGTTCATTAAAGATTTGATCCATAGATTTGGCATCCCACAAACCATAACTGTGGATAATAAGACTGTGTTCGATGGGAAAATGGTGAAATCTTTTGTGGAAGAGTTTGGAATTAGCCTTGTTAATTCCACACCTTATTATGCACAAGCCAATGGTCAAGCTGAATCATCCAATAAGTCCTTGAAAAAGGGAATACAAAAGGTTGTGGAAAATAATCCTAGGGATTGGCATAACCTGTTGTTGGATGTTTTGTGGGCTTACAGAACTTCCCAATGTCAAGCACAGGAGTCACTCCTTATGCCTTAGTATATGGGCATGATGCAGTGTTACCTGTGGAGATTAATGTTAAATCTTTGAGGGTAAGATGCCAAGATCAGTTAGATCCTAAGAGAGTACCATCAAAGTATGTGTTTGAGTAGTAGAAAGCATAGATGAAGCTAGAATTTTGGCATTAAATAGCATTCTTTTCCCAAAAGAGGAAAGCAGCTAAGAATTATAATAAGAAAGTCAAACACATTGGCTTTGATGAAGGTGATTTGGTATGGAAAACAATACTCCCAATAGGAATCAAAAGCCATAAGTTTGGCAAATGGTCACCTAACTGGGAAGGACCATATCAAATTCATAGAGTTCTGCCCTTTGGAGCATACCATTTGAGAAATTTGAATAGGTATATACATCCCAAAAAGATTAATGGCAGATATTTGAAGCCTTATTTTCCAACCATTTGGGAAACACAAGGAATAAAATAAACATTAAGTACAAGAACATAAGACTGCTCAAATGATAGACAAAAATTTGTTCTTTCATAAAGAATTAAGTACATTTTGCCACAAATTGGCCCAAAAATCATTACAGTGTTTTAATTGTTTTTGTACAACAGATTTCCTATTGGTAAATGCTGAAAATAGTCGAATAGCTGCAGCCATCTCTTCCTTTCGATCAGCCAGTCCTTGGTTGGTAATTTGCAGTTTAGTGTTAGTTCGGACTAAGGCTTGATTCACTGCAGACAACTTCTCTTCAAGCTGAGCTTTCCTTTCCAACAGCTGGACTCAAAAGTGGGAGGCAGAGGAGTCTTGTTCCTTAAGCTTTGACACTTCAGTATGTACTTGGGAAACAAAACTCTGGTTGCCAGCCAATTTCTCATCCGCAGCCTTGGCAGCTTGACAAATGCTGATGTAAAAATCGATAGTAGCTGCTGCCTGGGATAGGTGACTTGAGACATCCATGCCTGACTGCTCAGCAATTTTGCAGCACTGGAGAAACCCATTTCTGATTATAGGCCTTTGCAGAGCCTCGAAGGGGATTCTCGAAAAAGAAATCAACAGTTCCAGGCATGTGTCCAGGTCTATCGAAGGTGCAGAAGGCTTGCTGTTGGAGGAAGAAGAGCTTTCGAAAATTTCCAACAAGGAGTCAACCAAAACTAATGGCTCAGCTTCAACATTCAATGTTGGAGAGGTAGAGGGTATGTCGAAGAGACTAGCTAGTCTTTCTTCAAAGATATCAACCTCATCCATAGACATGAGGGGTGCAGAGTGTGTTGTGGTGGAAGGCACAGAAGACTGCATAAGGATAGGAGAAATGGATAGAGCATCTTTGGCAGTCTCTATGGTCTTAGCCACCAATGAATCAAGCGAGGAGGGGCTGGAAGTAGGCAAAGGTGATGAATTATGAGTTAGAGAACTACCAGCACCCTCAATTGGGAAATTAGCCGCCTTCGAAGAAGAGGTAGCAGTTGGAATTTCTTTGGAAGGAGAAGGAGGAGCAAGGCTCGAAAGAGAAGTAAATTGAGGGATAGGCTCAGTGGTTGTTGCTGCAAAGGGAGAAATATAAAGTAATGTCAAGTCTCAATATTAAAGATTCGACAAGAAAAGAATAGAGGCATGAAAGAAATTACTTGTTCCAGAAGCGCTGGCACTGATAGGAGAGCTGCGAAGGGAGTAATGTTCAGCAGTCTGTTGCCTTCTTGCAGCTTCCCTTTGTAGTGCGTCAGCAGCAGCAGCTTCATCCCTCAGAAATTGTTGCTGCCGTCTCTTCTCAGCCCTCTCGAAGACAATTATGGCCTTGGAATACTCTTGTTCTACGGCCTTAGCAGCTGCTTCGTGGACGGGATCTTCAACCAAGTCAGTAGCTGAAGCAGCCACTTTCCTTCTTTTTTCTATTGCTTCGGCAATGGTCTCGGAATCGGAGTCTTCGACGAAATCAGAAGGAGAGACAGTTATCTTTCTTCTCTTTTTTCTCTGTATTGGTATTGTCGGCTCCTTCTCAATTTCCTTCTCAATTTCTTCAATCTGAGATCCGGATTCCCTAGAAAAGAACTCCTCTTCTACTTCTCTAGCAGCTATCTCCTGTTGAACCAAGTCAATCACTTTTTTCCTTCTTTTCAAGGGAGACTCCTGCTCTTGATCTTCTTCTTCTTCTTCTTCTTCTTCTACTTGAACCTCAGATATTTCCTTTTCTAGCTCAAGGAGTCTCCTTTTCTTTTGCTGTTGACCACCTTCACAGAAGAAGAATTAAGAATAAGATAACAAGCATTCTAGAGAAGGTCGAAGGAAAGAAAACAAAGGTATATACCTTTCTTCGAAGCAGCCCGAGTGCTTTAGGAGGAGTCGAGGCAACAGGAATAGACTGGGTGTGTGTAAGAGGCACTGCAATTGAAACAGTGGAAGAAGTAACAGTTTCAGCTCCTTTGGCTTGGGCACGTCCAATACCATTAGCAGGTTCTGAGGTGAAATGGCCAAGTATACCTCCATGTTAGTCGCCCACCAGTTTTGATATCTCTTCAATACGGTACCTTGAGGAATGAAAGGAGTATACTCAAAATTGGCCAAGTCATCTATAAATTTGAAGGTTGCCTCTTCTAGCCTCGACCTCCGAACCTTCAAATCTCTCCTAGTAAGGCTCAGATTGGTGTTGCTGTAGAGAGGTATTGGGACCCCTTGTGTGAAGCCAAATTGTCTAGCAAATTGAGCAGGACAATAAGGCTCAGCTATGCATTTATAAGCTCTGGGATTCGTGGTCCCGATAAATAGCTCTCTAGGAATCAGAAGGGAAGCCCATATATCCTTGTGAGCAGGCGAGGCACAGAGCCTGTCACTTAGGAAATTACTCAACCAAGTTGGACCAATGCTGGGTTCGAAGGGACGGAAACGGTGAGTAGAGAAGGGCAGCTGGTAGTTGATGGAAGAAAGAGAAATAAAAGGCAAAAGTAGAGGGATAAAGTGAAGCATTGGCCAGTCTTATGCCATGGGTAAGAGAGTGTAGCCCAGAAAATTTAAGGCATTTGGATTGTAATTCAGTAAAATAGGCGAAAAGCCAAAGCTGAAGGATCCAGAATGGCCCCCCTTGATTAGCATCTAAGGGTTTCTCACAAAAGAGGGAACAAACTCTATATACATGGCCTAGAACATATGGGGCTAAGGCTACCCTTTTCTGCAAAACAAAGGCTTTGGCAAGAGGGGCAAATTCAGGCATGATTCTTTGGGAGGAGGTGCAGAAGAGGAATTTGCAAAGCCAATATAATAAGAAGGAAAAGAATTCCCTATCAGTTACCGGGCCCTCTCTTTTATTCTCAGCTTTAACAAAATCACTGTAAGATGAGTTAAAAGAGGGGAAGGAGAAAGGGACTGCTAAGTCAGGGAAATCTGGTGTAATGGGGGTACCAATAGAGGATACTCCTAGTAGATGGCAAATGTCAAGAACAGTAGGGGCCATCATCCCACATCTAAATTGAAAGAAATTAAAGATAAGGTTCCAAAAACATAAGGCAGCAGCAGGAACTAGGAAAGGGTCCTCTGAGATAGTTACCCTAGATAGTCGGAGAGCATCGAGAAGGCAGAGCTCTTGAAGGTCCAGTGTCCTAGCAGGGATGACCCGGTCATACCATTCTTGCCACTCGGTCTCACCGTGGGCCAGCATCGGTGAGGGCGATTGATTCTCCAGTTCTCCAGTCGAGACCACCTTCATAAAGGAGACATTGGTTCTCCAGACGAGGATATAGGGCTGGGAGCTCAGTAAGGATCTCCTTGAATATGGGCCCGAGCACGTAGTCTTGCTGCACATGGCGACGAGGAACAAAGATACGCCCATCGATAGCGCTTTTCTCCCCAGCCTTGTACTTCTCACATTCTGCATCAATGAGCCTTTCAAGGCCACAGATGAGCTCACACGCTCTATGACTGGCACTTTTGGTGAAGAAGAAGCCATTGATAGTACGCTTTTTCAGAAAGTGAAGAAGGGAGTAGAGAGAAGTTGGAAGACTGATGAGGGTTTGTACGTTGAGAGCATAAGTGATTCCAGAACGCGAAACAAAAGGGTTTTAAAAGCCTTTGTGTCCGGAAAATATATCCCATAAGTCGTTAAGTACTAAAAGAACGAATACGAGGAGTCTCTTCCAATATTGATAGTTTTTGAAGGGAAGAGCACATTCCGGATGTTGATGCCAGCTTCGAAGCAAGATATTTGGCTTCGAAACCAGATTTTGGCGCCAAAAATCAAACAACAACGGCTTCGAAATACAGAAGTCGGCTTCGAAGCATACTACATGCTTAAAAATGTAAGAATACTCAAGGATAGGTTTACTTCAAAGAGATCAAAGACCTGTAATAGGTTTCTTAACAAAAGTAATACCCTTGAGGCAAAGCTTGAGGACCCTTAAGGAAGTAAATAGTTGTTTGAAACATCTAAACCAATAGTTGGTTTGTATATACACAGAGAATTGTTTGTTCAGTTAAAACAGTATACCCCAAGAGCAGTTTCCATATTGTTGTAAGTATGGACTGTTGCAAAACTAGTCAGTATTAACCATGACTATATTTTGGTTATGATTAAAACAAGCTTTGAGGGGAAAGATTGTTAAAATTCGAAGCACCAATTCTAAACAAAAATCAACAAGAGTTGGTATCTCAGCATCCTTATTGGAATTGATTGGATCTATATTCGAAGGATAAGATTGTTAAATTCGAAGCACTGATTCTAAATGAAAATCAGCAAAATTGTCAATTTTATTCCAAAAGTTGGAAGAATTCGTGCTGATCTTAGTGTTTTAACAATTGTGTCCAGTTTCGAAGGATGAGTTTGTTCAGAAAGAAGTTATAAAATTGCTTTTGAAGATGAATGGAGGCAAAATCAAATAATGCCAAAACAGTCTTAGTTGTATTAAAGAAAAAGCAATTACATCGAATGACCCTCTTGGGGTACAAGTTCAAGCTCATAGAAATAAGGAATAGAATAAATAACAAGATCATGAAATGTTGTCCAACTATGGTCGATGAATTTCTTTTCTTTCTTCATTCTATTCTCCATTTCTTCCAAGATTGGCTGCTGAAGTTGATGTGCTCTCACTTGATAAAAGAGCTCTTCAGCCTTTATTTCGAATGCTGCTTCTTTCAATCCTCGCTCCAGTTCGCCCATATCCATGTCATCCTCGTATGCAGAGTCTTTATTCTGGAAGTCATCGAATTCCTCGATGAGTTTCTCTGCTTCGTACTGGGTTTGAACTTGAAGGGATGAGAGTTGGTCAAAAGATTGAGCGGTTGCCATGGCAGTTCGATGCCAATGAAGGAGTAATGAGAGTTGGTCCAGAAACATGTGGAGTTCTGCTTGAGCAATGGGGCTAAGGACCTGACCCCAAGTTAGAATATCGAAAGTTCTTGAGAGGAACATCGTCCTCCAGAACGTCGAAAGGCAAGTGAGAGAAGGCTGCAAGCAAAAACTGGGCTTGTTTTCGCTCAGCTGGAGTAGGGGAAGATGGAGGCGTGTAAGGAAGAAAAACCTTATCCGCAGAAAGGGCGAGCCCCAGTCTCTCTGGCCAAGAGGGAGTTGGTGGAGGAGAAGGTGTAGATGCTTCTAATTCAGGAGATGGAGAAGAAGATGTGGATGCTTCCATTTTAGGAGATGGTGCGAGAGCAGAAGGAACAAAGGCATTAATGTAATCGAGCCAATCGGAAGAGCAGAGTTTCGCCCTATTGGCTAAAGATGATGGATTGTGCCCTTGGGCCTCTTCTAGGCGTCGGGTGGCAGACACTATCCTTGTAGGCATGGAGGATGTGTACCATGCTACAAGTAAATTGTCCTCCAAATTGCGTCGGAGGTCGATGGACACGTAAGGGTAAACCACCGAGCTTCGCGCATCAGAAGGGAAGTCTAAAGAGTCAGTGAACTCAACAAAATGATGGTTAATTCGCTCCCTTAAAACACGAGCCTCAGATTCCAACAGCCAGAAATCCCAGAACCCTCAAAGGTGAAAGCCCCAGAACCAGAGGTAGAAGATCCCAGAGCTCCTCTCCTAGACTGTGGAATATCTTCTAGATCATATCTCAATTTTCTGAATTAAAGGATTAAGGACAATATGTTCGTGGTCCAAGGATTCATAAGTTGCAGAGGCCTCCATGACTTAAATATAGGAAGTAGAATGAAAGTGGCTAATTAATGTATGGAGTTTCCTTCGAGGAGAAAACAACATCATCAGATGACTCTTCATGTACTTGATCAATAGAGAAGAAGTTTGGTTCAGTCATGAAAGAAATATTAGTCCGTTCGATTACTAAGGTGGTAGAGATGTTCTAAAGGTCGGAAATGAAATTAATGCAAGTAATCATCAATGGATGACGGTTGTGTTTCTAGAATATAGACTCCATGTACGTTCCAAAAAAGCGCGGGAAAGGCTTTGATCTACTAATATCACCAAGTATTGGGTATATTAGTGCGGGGGGTAATGTTGGCTACATATTTTGTAAAAGCCAGTTACAGTTCGACACGTGGCGAAGTAAGGGCAATACAGGAAGAATGTTTAATCTTCGATCATGATCGTACACGTGGCGGTTAATATTGGTTCTTGCGTGGTCTGAGTAGCATTGGATCAACGAAGAGATACAAGGTGACGTGGCTTCAACGGTTACTCACATTCAAATTCAAATATAGGAGTGGAGGGAAGCCCAACTGCAAGTAATGGCTTCTAAGGCAGCATGATCAAGCAATCATGGAGGAGCAGTTCAACGGTTTGAAGTGCAGTTCGATGGTCATCCTTGAGGAGTATAAATAGTAGGGAAGCCCCCAGAAAAAGCCCCAGACTCATATCCAACAAACCAGTCATTTACTTCATATTTTCTTTTCCAGTTTTACATTTCCAGTCTTTACATTTCCTGCACTTTAAATACCTGTTCTTTACATTCCTGCACTTTAAATTCCTACACTGCACTTCGTTCATAGGAGTAGTTTCAAGTAGATTGTTGCTGTAAACCTCTACGAGGCTGAGTTTGGATCATTGTAAGTTTGCATCTTAATGAAATACTTCAATTGTTCGTCATTTAACTATTATTTTGCTTAATTTCTCCTAAGTCAAGCCACCAGTAAAAGTCCTCTTCATTGAGGCTGAAAGAACTAAAACACAATCGTCTGATAATTGGTTGGCAATTATAATTTTTGTAAGGACTGATTGATCCTTGCTGGCACGCTCGCATTTACAAAAATACCCTTCGAAAGCCAAAAAGCCAACAGAGATGTAAGATAAAATGTGTTTATTTGTACATTAGTGTGATAGTATTAGTTAGTTAAGATTAAATTTACAAATTACGTAAAATTTCTTACCACATAAAAGATAACTTTGGGGCAATTTGAAAACTTGCTAAAAAAGTTTACTTTTTTATTTTTTTAACTTTTTTACACGAAAAAATCACAAAAAATTAAGTTTTTACCAAATTTTCAAAACACCACTTTGTTGATTTTGTAAAATAAAAAGCAAAATAGTCTTTTGACTATCAATCCACAGAGTGGACTCATAATCCTACCCCTCCTATAGGAATGCTAATCCGTCTCATAAGATTAGCAATCTCATACCACTTCTTTACAAACAAACAAGTTATAACCGAGGCCACCGAATTATTAATCCATCCCAAACCTCCAATCAAACATGGTCAAAAGGTGTGGACCAATGCAAAACTATTTCATCATTATCACTTTCTATAAAAAAAAAAAAAAAAAAACGAAGACATTTTTTTAAGAACACAAAAATCACATAATTAGAGGTAAACCCTTTTATATGAATATGACATCCACAAAAAAAAAGATTGGGCACATTTCACATAAAAGGTTTATCATCCGATTTTATGACAAACTTATATACTTAAAAAAAATTTAATAGCATTATTCATATTCAATATAACAACAAAATAAACAGTATGGATTTCGCAATGGTGAAATTAATATTTTAAAAACTGGACCGGTGAGTAAATTGGAAAAGTGATTGGGTGGACAGATCACTGCAGAAGCACTTTCTGTCTAACTTAGCGAACAAAAACAGTGGCAGCACTCTCTCAATGTAAGAACTTTCTAGCAAACTGACTTGTAAAATGGAAACAAAAAATTTCTATATTGAAACTTGATAGGAGGGTCTCAATTTATACATGTAAAGGGGAGAGAAGAAAAGACTCCAGCCTTTAAAGTTGGTCATTAAAATACCCAGTATCCATAGCCCCTTTCCAAAAATATGAAAGTTTGGATGCCCAAAGGATTCACACCCTTTAGCCAAGAAAAAAGGATTTAAATACTCTTTAAAATCCTATTTATGAATCTAATATCATGAAGCAATTTCTTGGCAATTTCTTATTCAAAACCCAATGGTTTTTGGCTCATTTGGACCCAACACAATAAAAGGTTGGGACCAACTTTAATATTTAATTAAAGTCACCACACTTTAATATTTAATTAAAGTCACCAAAAATCATTGGTTGAACCGAAATCAAATTGTGACGTTATAAATATATTAAAATTACATTTAAATAAAAATATAAGTAATAAAATTATAAATTAAAAAAATTGAAAATATTATTAAATTATCTTAAATATTTCTCCTAATATTTTTTTACTAAAAAATATAATAATATATTTTAAAATATTATTAATTTTAATTTTGAAAGAGAAAACCAAATATTTAATATTCCCTCCATATGATTTTAATTCAAATAATTTGATTGAAAGAAGAGCAAAAATTTTGGAGGAATATCAAAATTTCAAGTCTCCCTCCAATAAATTTGATTAAATCTCACATAGATTTTTTTAGTTTTTTGGAAAGAATTTTTCTCTTATAAATAGATAGAGACTTTCACAATAATTTCAAGCTCTTAATGGAATTCTTCACAAGAGGAGATCCTTAAAAGAGAGTTATAATTAGAATTTTCTTATATATATATATATATATATAATAAGAAAGAAAGAAATAATAAAAAAATAGTTAGAAAATATAAAAAAAAAAAAATCAAATTTTTTAATTTCTTCAAACAAGCCGGTTCACTTGACCCGTTCCCGGATCACTCAATTCGGCAGTCCAACCGTCGATTTTTTTGGTTCTCTCGAAATAGGCCGATTTTTAAGTTGAAATGGTTTAGGGGTACGTTTGGACCGAAATCAAAACCCCAACCGGTTGATGATTCAACCTGTCAAATTAGCAAATCCGATCCGATTTTCAAAACCATGGGTGAAACCCATCACGCAACCAAATAGCTGCTCCTGATTTCTTACAGATTCTAACTTCTTTTTCCGCCCATTATTTCCGGAACATATGCATTATTAACCACATTCACGACTTATTTTTCTTTTTCTTTTTCTTTCTTTTCTTGTGGTGGAAACAGCTTGAAATCATATTACTCTTATTTTGTGGGTATTATTATTATTGAAGTGTCCCGTGTCTCTTTGCATCCTTGATCCAGGTAAAAAAACAACAAAACAAAAACAAAAAAACAAAAAGTGCATTATATATATACTACATTGTTAAAAATAAAATAGATTATGTAATTTTTTTTTTTTTTACTAAGTTAACGATTTTAATGGTGGTTAACGTGTCAAATGGAGTAGACTAGTTTATTGAGTACATTGTCTTCTTTGAACAAGGACAAACGAGGGTAACCATCTATTCACATGAGTGCCTACTAATCATCGCAACCAAACAATTATTCTGCATGCACATTTCATGCTCAACCCTTGTCCTCTCTCTACTCTTTCTAGGGTTTTAAAGTCTACATATTTGGGTTTATCAACCCCCACCCAAAAAAAAAAAAAAATGGCTGAACTTTTCAGCAAAATAATCAAATTGATTGCAGAAGAGAGAGGAAGAAAAAAAAAAGGCTGAATTTTTTATTTTTTAATTTTAAATTTTTTCTTAGTTTCTCATTCTAATACTATGAGTCTATGAACAAGATTCAAAAACTAGACCAGATTTCATTTTTGCTTTCAACTTAATTTGCTTTAGTGTAATGTCTTTGCATGTGACGGTAAAACTGGGTAATCCTTCCATACCTTATAATTGTTAAAGTCTCGTACACTAAGACTGAATCATGCTTTACATTTACATGATTGACTTTAAAATCTATGGGATGTTTACAAGGAACTGATGGAAACAAAAATTTTTTTTTTTTTTGGGAAATTTAAATTATTATTTTTTTAACTTTTGTATTAACCAGATTTGCATGATTAATTCCATTCTTTTCATTTGGTGATCACTTCATTTTCTTCATGAGGAATCCATGCGGTTTTCAGAAAGCCTTTTATGATTTTTTTTTTTTTTTTTTAAATTTGCCCTTTATTTATAATTATTATTTTCGATAATAGATACAAAATAACATGCTATCCTTCTTAGGTCTTGTTTGAGAACAAACTTTTTTAGTAACTTTTTAACTTTTTGGTTAAAATATGATGTAAAAAAAATTAATATTTTTTGAGTGATCTTTTGGTTTTTACGAAAAGATGTGCAAACAGTAGAGAGAAAAAGAATTCTTTGACTTTTTGATATAAGTTGTTGACTTTTTAATTTTTTTAGTAATTTTTTAACTTTTTAACTAAAAAAGTCCCTTGCCCAACAAGACCTAGTCACGTCTACATCCATTCATTACTTTCGAATTTTTTTCTTCTAAATCCACTCCATACGAAAATTATAAAATATAACATTTTATTATGACAAATGAACGTTATAAATAAACAGATTTCTTGTTAGATTTTCTTAGTAATAGATACAAATACAACGGTTTCATGTATATATATTAAAATAGACCCACTACCTTTGTGTTTAATGGTATAAAAATCGGATACCACTATTTATATGTTGCATTGCTCTTCTATTAATGGTCCACAACGACTAGACTTCATTTATATAAGGAATTTTGTTAAGAAGTGCCTTAAAGATATTGGTTAACAAATTTTAAAATTATTGGATTTTGTAAAATGGAATTGCAACAAGGGCTGCTTTAGACTTGTTTTGGCAATAAATTAAAATAATCAAAAAAATCGATATAATAAAAAATAATTTAAAAAAAAAAAGTCAGTTATGTTTTTTATTTTTTGCATTTTTTTTATAAAAAAAAATTATAAAATCAGCTAAAATATCCAAATTCCAAAACAAATCTTTGTATAAAGTCAAATCGTTGCTGTAAGTTAACCTAAATAACAACATTATTGTCACTAGTTGTCTATACAATTCTTATAACCAAGGATAACAAACGAAGAATTCTATTATACATATTTTTTATTATATATATCTTTAATTATGTCATTTTCTTCTTTAATTATAACATTATTTTGAGATCTTTAGTTATGCCTCATTTGTGTTTGGTTATACCTTCTTTTTTTTTAGTTATAACTCATAAAATATGAAAATATATCATTTTTCTGTAGTTATAAAGTGCATATGATATACAGAGTCTTTCGCATAACAAATATATGTGGAAGGGAATTATATGTAAATTCTAATAAGTGGACTTATGGTCCAATAAATCATATGATAATTAATGGCGTTTTTCATCAAACACTATTAAAAAAAGTCACTAATTTTTAATTTTCAATGACAGTTTAAAAAGATTATCACAAAAAATGTCACTAATTATAAGTTTTAGCAACAGTTTAAAAAAATCGTCACAAAAAATACTAATTTTCAATATTCAGCGACAATTGAAAAATTCGTCACAGAAAAACATCACTAATTATAAGTTTTAGCAACCTTTTATAAAAACTATAATAAAAAAGTCACTAATTGCTACTTTTTAGGGACATATGCAAAAAATCGTCACAAAAATTATTTTTAACGACAATTTTATTATTTATTTTCAATAGGATTTGTTAGGAATTAAGTCTAACTATTAAGACTTATTAGTAGTTTGACCTATATGTAGATTGTTATATATATATATATATATATATATATTTTTTATTTTTATTTTTTTTGAAAAAATGTTGAAGACCCATAATTTAGATCTTTAAATTCACTCACAATGTTGTGGCACATTAAACTATATATAATTAGGTGTGACAATTCAAAACTTGTAAATCAAATTAGTAAATGAAAATTTTAATAAAAAATAAAAAAGTCTGGTCCAATGGTAAGACTTTGGGTTGACATGCCCAAAGTCTCAAGTTCGACTTTTTTTTAGGACAGTTATTCAAGCAAGAATACATCTAATTAGTAGAACAAACCTTTTGAGGTACGAACCTTCCAATGTCAAGAGTATGAATTTAAATCTTCACATATGTACATGATTGGGTTTGGATGGCAACATAGTTGGGATGAGAAAGTTTGGTTAGGATGCTATTTGGTCCCCCCCCCCTCCTCTTTATTGATTCTATCTCATTTGTAATTATAATTTTTTATCAATAAATTTTCTTTTTTGTTAATAAAAAAATAATATTTTCTCTAAACTTATTTTAATGAATAATGTTAAAATTGTAAAAAAATTTATCAAATATTTGTGGGACCAACATGGGACCATATAATATACGTCCCACAACTATGTAAAATATTTGATAGAAATTTTAGAAAATTTTTTAATATTTCAAACATTTTTGTATTTTAATAAGGGTAAACTATCAATAGGTCCTATTTTGGAGACTTATTACCCATTAAGTCCTATTGATAAATTTATTAAGTGATAAAGATAAATTTATCAGTCTTTTATTTTTATGAAAAAATTTATAGTGATAAATTTATCAGTCTCTTTGTTTTTATGAATAAATTTTTATCGATAAATTTATCACTCTCTTATTTTTATAGTGTTAAATTTATTAATTAGGACCTGTAAATAAATAAGTTTAGTTAATAGGACTAATTGGTAAGTACCCCTTTTAATAAACGTGGCTATGTAGTGCTTTGCCGACGTGTACGCGATATCACTGTCAAGCGTTGTAATCAGGTCCAGGGGAAACCGTGTGGGACTAATCCACACACACACTCGTGACGTTCCACAATATAAGTCATCACATTAAAATCCTTGCCCTTTTTGGAGTCATGCGATTAATTACATACATTATTTCCTATTGATAAAAACTTTATACTTGGTCCCCCAAAAAAATGAGAAAATTTTATTTTATTATATTTTTTAAAACAGGGCAGATACAGACCCCCTCAGATTCCTACCCCCACCACCCCCACACACACGTGAGGGTTGGTGAGTGGGGAGAAGAAAAAAAAAAAAAAAATTTCAACCAATGAGAGGCAGAGGGGGTCGTGGGGGTGGCTGCCAAAAGGGGGTCTAAGTCTTTTTTCTTTTTAAAAAATATTTATACATTAATGATAAATTTTATAATAAAAAAATAATTTTATTTATAAATAGCAACACTCTAATTTATAATGCCTCTAAAAAGTCCAAGAAAGAAGAAGAGGGCCAAATATATATACTCCTTTTATATAATTTGGTATGAAATTTTTGTCACACTTTTTTTTATTCTTAAATTGTTCCTAATAATTTCTTCAATTTCAAATTTCAAATTTTAATCAGTTTTTAAATTTTTTTTTTTTTTTTTTTTTTTTTTTTGGTCTTTCTATTTATATTTTGAATAATGATTGAGAGCTCGAAATTGGCTCCCCCTAATCCCCCTAATCCCCAAAACGACGTCGTTTTGGGGATTTTTCTTTTTTTTTTTTTTTTTTCTTTTTTCTTCCATTTTCGGCGAGAGAAGCAGAGGGAGGGAGGGAGAAGCAGAGGGGAAGAGAGAAGAGAGAGAGAGAGAGAGAGAAGCAGAGGGAGGGAGGGAGAGAGAGCCCCGATCGTCGCCCTGCCAGCCGTCGATCGTCGCAGATCCGTCGCCGATCGCCATCGTCCAACCCTTCGACATTTTCGAGCTCAAACAGACGGGGAAGAGGGAGAGGGAGAGGGAGAGGGAGAGGGAGAGCGGAGAGGAGAGAGGGAGACACACACACACAAATGGGGCCCTGCATTCCGGCCGATCGGCCGATCGTCGCAGCGCCGCCATCATCGCAGCTCCGATCGGCCTTGCCCTCCGTCGCCGCGCCATGCCCCTCCGTCTTCTTCTTCCTGTTGAAGAAAAAATGGAATTCGGGGGATTAGGGGGAGCTCGTTTTCGAGCTCCTAGCATCACTGTTATATTTTTTTGTCCAACTGATAAAAGATCCTCCAACTGGTTGATGAGAGAGAGAGAGAAGTATGTCAAAACCAACAGGGCCAATCTCACATCTTCAACACAGCTGGGCTCATTGGGCCTCCCTAGCTCACTTGGTCTCGAGAGTTATAAAGCCCAATTAAATAGAGCTAATCACCCCAAGGTCCAATGTCCATAGACACCATACGAGTTCTGAGGCGGGGAAAGTTTTTGGAATACTATTCCATCCAGCCACTCATGCTCTAATTGCCAAACAAACACAGTATTAAATTACAACAACTTAGGATAATTTTTGGAATATTAGGGTTTTTAATTTGGAGATTTGAGAAGGGATTTGAAATGAAAATAAGAAAATATAGGTAAAATGTGAATAAAATATACTAACATTTCACTTAATTCATACACATTTTCTTTTTTCCTTCTCAAATCCTTTCCCAAATCTCTCAACTAAATACAACTTAAATTGAAAAACTTAAGCAGGAATAAAAAGTAGTAGTCATCCGAAAATATTCAAAAAAAATTATAAATTCAAATTTAGTACATTGTGAACCACTCTAAAAATTTAATCTAATCCACATATTTTATTTAATTTATTACAATTTTTTTTTTCTATCTCCGTAACATTCACTTTTGAATTCAATTTTCTAAAATTTCAGTTTTTTTTTTTTGCGTGTTTTTTTTGTTTTTTGTTTTTAGTGATTGTTTTTTAAATTTCAAGTAATTTTTTTGACTTTTTTAGATGTACATTACTTAGATATATCTAAAAAGTAAAATATTTGTATAAAAAATTAATAAATACACAAGAATATGAAAAATATACTGAATTTTTATTTTTTTTATATTTTTGATATTTAGTGAATTTTGTAAAGATTTATTTTTTACAAATATTATACTTTTTAAGTGTATTTATGTTAGATGTATTTAAAAATTAAAAAAATTACTTAAAATGTTAAAAAAATCATTGAAAATAAAAAAATACGAAAAATAAAAGTTTCAATTTTTTGAAAAATGAATTCACAAAACTCAAACAAACAAGCTGATTTCTATTCTGAATTACAGATAGTGCACAATGGAGGACTGGCATTAATGTTGATTATAATCTTGAATATTTTATAACCCTTCACGACCACAACACCCAACCCCCACCCCACCCCCCCCCCCCCCCCCCGGGAACCCCAAAATGTATTTAAAAAAGGACCTAAACTGTCTGCAGTCTCAAACCGAATTAAACTGTCTAGTTCAGTCTAGTGAATTCCTTTTTGAGTTTGTTTAGACAATTTGAAGAGTGTACATTTTAAGATTTATTAAGTATATTATATTTGTAAAAAAATTTAAGTCGATCGAATAACGAAAACCACATATTCAGATCAATTTTGTACGAATCGTTTATTTTCTCATTGTTATTTTTTTTATATAAAACTGATCTAAACACGTGATTACAGTTATCTAATCGGCTTAATTTTTTATATGAATGATATATTAGACAAATCTTAAAATATAAATAATTTAAATTATCAAAACGAATACTAAAATTAAACCCAATAATACCTCTCTAAACTAATTTAAAATTGGAGAGAAACCAGAGCTTAAAAAAATATATAAATGGTGTACTAATGTCAAGTGGCACATGTTTTCGACACACGAAATTATACTTTGGTCTAGGGTTAACATCACGTAGTGCACCCACTCCATATCTATTGGTTAGACCCTCTATTGGTGGCCGTAGACCATCCACCAATCAAATGCTAATAGAGTAAGAACTTTGTACTTGGACCGCCCAGTAACATTTCTTCCAACACATATGGAATGCAACATAAAATTGAAAGGTAATTACATGTCACTATAAATGTGAACTTAACGATAGCAGATGTCCTAATTTCATTGTCATAATCGTATACAGATCCTAAATTTGACTTGTGGTATAGGCAATCGTTTGCAAAAGTATTAAAAATTTAAAATATATTAATCTTATATATATATATATGTCATATTATTTGAAATTTAAATTTATGCTTATACATTTATATTCTAAGTCCTATTTTAAATATATAAAATAGAGAAAATTGATGACAAATTCATTCTAGCAATTGTCTACGACCTTAGGTTCAATGTTTTTTTTTTTTAGGGTAAACTACCAATAGGTTCTACTTGGGAGACTTATTACCCAATAGGTCCTACTTTGAGACTTATTACCCATTAAGTCCTATTTGATATAATTTATTAAGTGATAAAGACAAATTTTATCAGTCTTTTTTTTTTATGAATAATTTTATAGTGATAAATTTATCAGTCTCTTTTTTTATGAATAATTTTTTAGTGATAAATTTATCACTCTCTTATTTTTATAGTGTTAAATTTATTAGTTAGGACCTGTAGGTAAATAAGTCTAGTGAATAGGACTAATTGGTAAGTACCCCTTTTTTTTATTGATTAGAAGTTCACACTTTGTGAAATAGTTTGGTGAGAAATTCTAAAGAACATTTTCTTTCCAATTTTACCCCTTGACTTTTTTTTATCTGTTTGACTTTTCGTTGACTATCTGTTGAAATTTATATTTATCTATTCAAATTTTTTGTATATCTGTTGAAATTTTTTTATCTATTCAATTTTTTTTGTCTATCTGTTCAAATTTTTTATCTATCCAATTTTTATCTATGCAAATTTTCTATATGTCCAAATTTTACCTATCCAATTTTTTATCTGTTTAATTTTTTTATCTATGCAAATTTTCTATCCAAATATCTATATAGTTTTTATCTATACAAATTTTGCATAGAAATCAAACATCTGTTCAAATTTTTAGTTTTTTTAGCTGTAGGATTTTTTGACCTATTTGTTCAATTTTTATCTCTGACTGTTGAACCTACTTTCTCTTTCTATGTGAAACCAAACATATAGAATCTATTAAACCTATCTATCTGTTGGACCTATATATCTGCAATTTGGTTCATCAACATTAACAACAACACAACATCACAACAATCAATATCTATTCAACAGATATACAAAAAAATTCTTGAACCTATATATTTGTTGAACCTAAATATCTAATTTATTATCTGTTCAACAACAATAACAGATCTATTTATTGAAAATCTAACGACAACAATAGCAACAACAAATCTACACCACCGAGGGTTGAAAATCTAACAACAACATCATCATCGTCATCATCATTAACCAACAACTAAGACTCTAATCCACCACAACAACAAAAAATAAAAATAAAAAATACATAAACCTAGGGTTTCAACTCAAACCTGTGCACGACCAAGGGTTTAAACCTAAACGCTCCAGTATAGATCTACCACTAGTAGAAGAGAGAGAAAGAGAGAGAGAGAGAGTCGGTGATAGAGGCTATAATATCGTCTTTGCCTGCATCGATAGTTTTATAGCAGCGGCACTCTTGCAAGTTCATCTGGTTGTGCCCAACGTTGGAGGTGACGATGATCTGGACCGACAAGATGTCACGACCCGCTCCCCGTACCCAAAGGTTAAGCATCGTGATGGCCAGTAACCGAAGTTACCTCCAGCCAAATCTTAAACAAATAAATAAACGCGAGCGGAAAAATAATATTTAAGTGAGGGTACTAAAATAATCATTGAAGCTTCTATTTAATTACATTGTCAGAGCTGAACTATGTCTACAAACTACAACAAAAAACACATTTGGCGACCCAAAAATTTGTCGCCAAAAGTACAAATTCCGTCGCCAAAAGCATCGGCGACAAATATACAACTTGTCGCCAAAGGCCTGTCACTAAAAGTATTGGCGACGAAATCAGAAATTGTCACCGTATGTAGACATTTAGCGACAAGCAAAATTGGTCGCCAAAAATCATATATTTTGTCGCTATAAAATTACAATTTGTTGCTAAAAGGTTAAAATTTGAATAGGCTATGTAGTTTTAGCGACAAATAAATGCATCGCCAAAAGTACTATTTAACGACAAAATTAATTTGGTCGCTAAAAATCACGTTTTTAGCGACGAGTAAGTTTTGGTTGCTAAAAGTTCTTGAAATAACCACTAACTTTTAGTGATAAAAACAATATGTTGTCGCCAAATATATTAACAGCGACCAAAATACCACCTGTCACTAAAAATTCAGTACATAAATTTTGATTTTAATAATTTTTCTGTTCAAAATAATCCAAAACACCTGTTTTCCTGTGCACAATATATACACAAATGTAATGTAAATAATAATACACCTGTGCAAGACATTCATACTAATTCAAAATTAATAGCTACGAAAAATCCCAATAAACATAATTACAATTCTCTCACAATCTAAAACATGCATACCAAAGTACTTACAAACTACTAATATCAAACCCATAAATACATTACCAAATCCTATGTCAAAATATTTTCAAAATTACAACCAAATATTTTGATGTTAAACATCTAACCAACAAGTCATTTACTAAAATCCTATGTCAAAATATTTGCAAAAACACAACACCAAATATTTTGATGCTAAACATTTAATCCATAAATCATTTACCAAAATCCTATGTCAAAATATTTCCAAAAACACAAAATCAAATCTTCTGATGCAGCCCAAACTATTTTCCACCATTGCCAATCTGTCACATGAAAAAAGAAAAAACAATATTAGATTGACAAAAAAAAAAAACTCGATATGAACTTCACAATTTTGATTTTAATTTTGTAACGAGAAGTCCAATCGGGTGCTGTTTGCTCATACAACTCTATTTAGGCTTGAACAAGCTACCCGTGCCAAGTTTCGGTGGTTTCAGTGGTCATTTTGCAATTTTGGCCCCTGAACGGGCCTTTTAAGTCTTGTGTTTTACATTTTTTCTTCTAATTTTCTAATCGGAAATCCAATCGAGGTCCTGTTCCTACGAGTCTATTTAGGTTGGAACAAGCTGTCCGTGCCAAGTTTTGGTGGTTTTGGTTGTCATTTCGCAATTTCGGCTCCTGAACGAGCCTTTTAAGTTTTGTGTATTATAATTTTTCCTTCTAATTTTCTAATCGGAGATCCAATTGAGGTCCCGTTTGTTCCTACAAGTCTATTTAGGCTTGAAAAGGCTATCCGTGCCAAGTTTTGGTGGTTTCGGTGGTCATTTTGAAATTTCGGCCCCCGAACAGGCCTTTTAAGTCTTGTGTTTTACATTTTTCCTTCTAATTTTTTAACGGGAAATCCAATCGATGTCCCGTTTGTTCCTACAAGTCTATTTAGGCTTGAACGAGTTGTCCGTGCCAAGTTTCAGTGGTTTCGGTGGTCATTTCGCAATTTCAGCCCCCGAACGGGCCTTTTAAGTCTTGTGTTTTACAATTTTCCTTCTAATTTTCTAATTGGAGATCCAATTGTGGTCCCGTTTGTTCCTACAAGTCTACTTAGGCTTGAACAAGCTGTCCGTGCCAAGTTTCGGTGGTTTCGGTAGTCATTTCAAAATTTCGGCCCCGAACGAACCTTTTAAGTCTTGTGTTTTACATTTTTCCTTCTAATTTTTTAACCGGAAATCCAATCGAGGTCCCGTTTGTTCCTACAAGTCTATTTAGGCTTGAAAAATCCGTCTATGCCAAGTTTTGGTGGTTCCGGTGGTCATTTCGCAATTTCGGCCCCCGAACGGGCCTTTTAAGTCTTGTGTTTTACAATTTTCCTTCTAATTTTTTAACCGGAGATCCAATCGAGGTCACGTTTGTTCCTACAAGTCTATTTAGCTTGAACAAGCTGTCCGTGTCAAGTTTCGGTGGTTTCAGTGGTCATTTCGCAATTTCGGCCCCCGAACGGGCCTTTTAAGTCTTGTATTTTACAATTTTCCTTCTAATTTTCTAACCGGAGATCCAATCGAGATCCCGTTTGTTCCTACAAGTCTATTTAGGCTTGAACAAGCTGTCTGTGCCAAGTTTCGGTGGTTTCGGTGGTCATTTCACAATTTCGGCCCCCGAACGAGCCTTTTAAGTCTTGTGTTTTACAATTTTCCTTCTAATTTTCTAACCGGAGATCCAATAGAGGTCCCGTTTTTTCCTACAAGTCTATTTAGGCTTGAACAAAATGTCCGTGCCAAGTTTCGGTGGTTTCAGTGGTCATTTCGCAATTTTGGCCCCCTAACGTCCTCGATTATAGTTGGCTTACATCAAGGATCCATATTAAATCCTCATTTTTTTGCATATGAATGTTTAAAATGGTACTCCCCTGTGCTATGGTGTTTGCAGACAATATAGTTAGAATTGATGGAACTAAATGAGTGAACTCAAAGGTAGAATTGTGGACAATTTAAGAACAACAAGAAAAAAAGAAGATATAGGGTGCAATTTTAGCAAAATTAAAAATAGCAAAGAAAATAAAGTAAAACTTCATGGCCAGAAGGTATCTAAAAAAGATAATTTTTAATATCTTGAATCTATTATTTATAAAGAATGGTACATCAAGGAGGATGGATGAAATGGAAGAGTGCTTCAAAGGGTCGCGAGATCATAAGCTACCTATAACATTGAAGGGTTAAGTTTAATTTGACTATTATGATGTCTGCTAGACTGCTATAATGCATGTTATAGAACATTGGGCTGTTAAGAAACAATATATTAAAAAAAACGGGGTGTGATTGAAGCAAGAATGTTAAGATGGGTGATTCCTGTTATAAAGAAAACCAGAATAAGAGGTGAATTCATTCAGAATGGCAATCTACGATGAAGAACAAAGTGCTTGTAAGGAGGAGTAATTTGGTTCACAATGAAGATGCTAAAAGAAATATAAGAAGGCTAAGGAGGACCCAGGTTGAGGAATCAAGAATAGAGCTACTTGGAGGGAACAATTCCATAGAGCCAACCTTAGTAATTGGGACAAGGCTTATTGAGTTTAGTTGATTAAGTTTGAGTGATAATTACCAAAAAGAAAGCACATTAATTTCTTATTTGGGACCTGAGGACCAAATGAAAAAGCATACTCATTTCTTTTTCTTTAGTGGGAGGTGTCCTTCAAAAATCTAATCAAATAGACGTTGTGTGTTTTGTGCTATTATTGAATTCCAAGCTTGTGAAAAGTGATGCAGAGAAATAGTTGGTTTAAGCCTATACCTGCACTTAAAGATGGTGTTTAGTGTAGAGTGAGGTTTATATATGAATAAAAAAATAAGGAAACTCTTAAAGAGGGTAAGTTAATGATGTATTATGCCCCTCTTGCTTTAAATAGGTTAATGTTAAACAGTAGTAAACATACATATACCTTTCTGCATCTATGCATTTGTTGAATCATACTCTTTTTACTGGTACCAGATTCCTATGTGGCTGTGCATGTACTAATACTGGTACCATGGAACATAGGTGGGCAAATCCCCTAAATGGTCTCCTAAGTTATTTGTGCATGTCATAAAGACATTTGTTACAGATAGTCTATTTGAATTATTTATTGGCATATACATGTCATGCCTGAAAATTTGGGGGTTGTGGTCTTTGGATTTCCCATTTTGTTATTGTAATTGGACTTGATTAAAAGTGTGAGTGCACTTTTTTATGAATATGTTGAAGAAGAAAAAAGCAGAGTTCACGAATTACGATGGAGATAATTTTAAGGTATCTAGTATCCATGAAACAAAGTTCTTGTAAGCTTCCAAAGTATATGAAAGCACTAAAACCATACATGTTGAACACAAAGAGCAGATGCCCACATCTCCAGCTTATGTCTATACAAGGCACTAAGACATAGTGGTATCAAAAGAAATCCTTTTAACTTTATGTATTAGCTGGTGCATAGGAGACAACAAAGACCTACAGTTTGTTTGTTTGTGTGTGTTTATGTCTTCTTCTTCTTCTTCTTCTTCTTTTTTTTTTTTTTTTTTTTTTTGTCCCTGCAATTTGCAGTAAGCTTTGAGACATTTTACGTGCTGAAATCAAGGAAAAGAACTAGTCAAAGATGAAGCTCATGAATGAGAATCTTGTAGTTGACTCCTTATTTATCACGTGTTAAATATGTACAGAATTTCAGTAAATTATGTATGATTAAATGTAATTCTTGTATATAAATATAGTGCATCTCAATAAAAAAGGTCTCATAATTCAAGTTTTTTCAAAACTCTATTTTTAGAAATTCTTCATCCAAAACTAGATAAGAAACTGAGAAAAAGAAAAAAGTTCAAGAATCATGAGTATGTACTATTATATATCTAAAATAATATCATCTAAAGAATCTTTATGAAAAAGAGTAAAAATTGAAACCCCAAAAAATATGAGAGTGCTCTATGATAATCAAAAGTTACATCAACTTGTAGTAACAAATGTTTTCACAGAGAACACTTGATGTGAATAATTAGCCATTTCAACAAATTATAAAGGCTAGCCAACTTATTTATACAATGAGAAGAAAAAAGCTTTATATATAGATAGCATTGGCTTGTTTGTTATGTGTATATTAGTATATATATATTATTAGGGAGTGATCAAAAAAGCCGAGAATCCAGTACAAAAATTCAAATTCTAGTTCACATCCACAACCCAAAAAATATAAAAACAGAAAACAATGAAAATGACTCTAATAGTCACATAGTCAAAGAAATTGCTCATACAAATTCTAGTCCACTGCAACTTTTTGTCTCTTTCAAACCAACACACAAACACGTGGTGGGTGTGAAAAAACCACTTACAAAATGCACACCAAAAAACAATTACTCAAGATCACCTATAATTACTCTGATGTCTCTGAAATCATCAAAATTTCAAAATATTCACAAAAATCAAAGCTTAATGCCTAGCACAAAACATTGGTTCAACAAATGATCAAACTATCAAAATCAAACCAGATTTCACAAGAATCAAAATCTATAAGGTGATATATCGAAAAATCTGAGCGCACCTTTCCATGCCAGCAAATTTGTGCGATCGATACCCAAAATTATAATATCAGTCCCCAAAAAAATACAAAATCAGTTACAAAATCAGTCCGAAATTCAGAATATACCATTCCCGAAAATCAGTTCCAAAATCAGCCCAAAAATTAGAATATATCAGTCCGAAAATCACAATATCGTCCGAAAAATCAGAATATCAGTCCGAAAAATTAGATTGATGACAAAGAAGAAAAAGAGGAAGATGAGAGAGTGTGAGGGAAAAATCAATCCTATTGATTGTGTTGTGTTCTGCAATGCCGAATGAAATTGATGATAAAGAAGAAAGAGAGGAAGATGAGACGGTGTGAGAGAGTGAGAGTGAGAGTGAGAGGGAGAAGGAGAGGGAAAGAGAGACGAAGAAGAGAGAGAGAAGACATACCTCTTTGTCTTCTGTTGTGCCGCTTCAAGTTGTGGAATGAGAAGACGAAGAAGACTCATTTTAGGTCAATCTTGTTTATTCGGTCATTAAAAAAAAAGAGGACAGATTCAAAACGACGTCATTTTGACAATAAATTTATTGGCGACGAAAATTATTATGTTGCCATAAATATCATTCACCTTTCAGCAACTTTTTTAATTCCGTCGCCAAAAAGTCAAAATTGGCGACATGTATTAATTTCGTCGCCAAAACTTTTTTAGCGCTCCCGCGCAAACAATTAAATTGGCGCCAACCATTTTTGGCGACGAATTGAGATATTTGTTGCTAATGGTGTATTTTTTGGCGACGAACACGTATATTGTCGCCAAAAACATACAATTGGCAACTAAATTCAATTTGGTTGCTAAAAAACGTCGCCAAAAATGCTTTTTGTTGTAGTTGTGCTTTGTGCCTACCCCACACGCTGGTCCTGACATGCCACCTGAAAGTGGTAAACAACTATAAGCACATGACAGAGTGAGAAATATTATACTAAGAGCATAAGGGTATAAAATTCACCATGGATAATTATTGGCTAAAAAGAGCTTGATATTAAAATACAGAATATATATCATACAGAAATCATTTGACATATACTACATAAATTACGTAAATAACTATAACCACGGTACGGAACAGAACAGGAGTCACTGGAGTGACAATCAGAACAAGGATCAATAGATCCATGACAAACAGGGGACCACAAAGTGATTAGACAGGGGCCAATGGTTATTTAAGTCCCCCAAGGCATGGGACTCCCGTGGTGGTACTTACAAAACATAATTGTATATAAGGTCATAGCCAAATATTCTTTAAAAGTAAAACAAACATACCCATAGGTTTCACTTTAGCAAATAGGATTCAGAAAATAATCCACGTAACTGAAATAATAATATAACTTAATATAATTTATAAAATATAACTTGTATAAAATAAATATGGTAAGTCAAAACATAAGTAAAATACATTTTGGTGACTCAAGGTATAATATAACTCACCTTAACTTTAATACCTTACTATTTCTTTCCACTATCAAAGATCTTCTCAACTTCCATTATTTTTCCTTCCCTTTTCTTCCTCCCTTCTTTCTTCTTTCTTCTTTCTTTCCTTTTCTTTCCTTTTCCTTGCTTTTCTTTCTGGGCACTTCGCCCACTTCGCCCCTTATATACAAAGGCAGCCGTGGACACGAAACCACGGGGCTGCCACGTGTCACATCCCCATTAGACCCATTAACTCAATCTTATCTCCAACTTATTTAATGGATAACTTAACTTAATTATTTATTTATATTTTGACTCTTAAACTTTTAATAATTATATTATTTTACAAAATTACATATAATAATATATAATAAATTATATATTTTCCTAACTGCGATTAAATAATATTAGTATAAATTTTATAAAATAATTAAAAATCTTGGTTGTTACACAAGAGGTGGCAAGAGGTGTCGGCGGTGACCCTAGATCTAGGGTTTTCAGATGAGATCTAGAGAAAGAAAATAGATCAGAGTTGATTCGGTAACTGTACCGCATGACCCAAAGGACAACGGAGTAGTCTGGTTTTGTTTAGGATCGAAGCTGTGAAGAGAAGAGAAAGAGAGGGGGAGATAGAGCATCGGTGAGAAGAGAGAGAGAGAGAGAGAGGGGTTTGGTGAGAGGAGCACTGTGTATACAGTATATTTATGTAAATGGGTAATTTGGTTATTTTATAATAATTTGTCCTTATAGACAAAATATTTTAGAGTCTGAATCTTTAGACAACAATAATTCAAAATTAGATTTATGAACCGCGTGACATATAAAATATTATCAAAATTCTACCACCTTGTTGATGGAATGTTCAAAGATTTGTAGTTAATTTCTATGGTTGATTTCCTGTCTTTAACATTATTGTTAATCTTTACTATAAGATGATCAATATGTATGAAACTCTAAGAACAATTAGCATGTGGTCTTAGCACCGCTGTATTTATTATATTCATACATAAACATAAATACAACGTCATGATTAATCTTTGAATTCGACAGGTAATTAACTTCCATGTCACCTCAACGTCAATTATCTAGCTAATTTGATAATGCCATGTATCATATATATCGAATTTTAGGCCTCTGTTATCATCATTAACTAATCTCTTACTTTTTGTTTTTATTGACATTCTTTTCACATTGGACCCATACAGATCCACCCAAAAAATAGTCATACAAAGGTGAAGAGCGAATCGCATAAAAAAATTAAGTAGTTGTATTTTAGTTTCTACAAATACTAACACATACAATTCATTTTTGTCATATACATACCAAATCAGTGTCTGCAGTGTTACATCGAGACTACAAACAACGTTGAAGGAACGGAACATCGTGATCTCTTTCTCATCTAGTAACTACAGTAATTATTTAGTTCCCTCGAAATATCATATATCAAATGATATTATTTACATTGACTATCAACTTATCACACAGTTAAAAACTTTACGAGTGAGATACAGATCATCCCACCTACTATGTTTTGTGATACGTTATTTATTTATTATCAGTATCACGTAATCAATGAGACATTATATTTCGAGACAATTTAATAATGTTTTCTTAATATTACATACTTGAATGCTATTCTCTCACATGACATTAAATTTATAGATTTGATGGGTCTCACCTTATGTAAGAGGATTATGTTATGTTTCATGCATATAAATTTTTATTTTATTTTTTTTATAATCTCTGTGAATAGAACTTCTTGGTTCTTGCATGTAGGATCAAAGCCAGAAAAGTTCCAAGAATACAAAGGCAACCCCAGAAAATGAATGTTGTTTGATAGCATTCCATGCCAATGCACCTTCCATCTCTTCCACTGCTTTGTTTCCTGTAAACAAGAGCTGCCAAGCCCCCAAAAAGAAAGGACCCAATTGGAATATTGGCTACAACAATGTTGTGGTTGACACTAAAGTTTTTCATACCGAAGAGATCGGTGGTTGTGGAGACTGCAATGGAAGTGATTGCTCCAGTGCATACTCCTATGGTGGCAGTACTGATGTAGAGGGAGATGGTGGTCCTGTTGAGGAGTAAGAAAAAGGATGCTGACATTGGAGCCATCAAGGCTGCTATTGAAGCTGGTCTTGAAGGCATGCATTTACTCCTGAAATATAAATGAAACATGCAGAGAAATTAATTACTATATATCATCAAGGTTCATACATTATGTGCAATAATGTCAGGGAAAATGAAAAATCCCCCTAAAAAAACTCCCCCTAATCCTCCTAATTTCCATTTTGGGCAACTGTTTTTTTTTTTTTTTTTATATATACTTGATATGGAAATTAGGGGGATTAGGGGGAGGGGAATTCGGGGGACATAGCAACACCCGTGTCAGTAATAGTGACACAGAAACACATAAAAAAAATAAATAAATAAAATAGAGAATGATGGGATTGTATTGAGACTTACCATTTTAAAATAAAATTCTGGGTGTTTTGAAAAGTTGGTAAAAAATTGGTCTTTTTGACTTTTTTAATTTATTTTGTCTTTTTATGAGTAAGTTATGTGAGAGTTGATGTGACCCAAAATTTATAAAAAGCTGGAAGCTGGCTTTTTACCAGCTTCCCAAAAGAGCACATTATTTTGGTAACAAATTCTGTATAAAATTTTACTAAATTCTTTTATCACTATACACAGAGATAATAATGAAGCTCATATGACAAGGGAAGTGGTGGCCAAAATCAGTTGCAGCTTGAATGATCAACTAATTAACACACTCATTACCCCCCAAAAATTATAGTAACAAGAACAAACTTATACAAGTTGTCTAAAACTATTTTAAAATTTAAAATTTTATTTTATTATTGCCAATAACAGCATGTTAACAAGGAAAGCTAGAGGGAGAGAGTTGAGAGCACACCTGGAGAAGAAGTTGTCCAGAAGAGAGGGGACGAGTCTTCCAAAGAATCCAAAGGAAGAAGACAGTGACAGCAGAGAAGAAGTTCTAGGGTACCCTCTTGACTCAGCTATCTGTCCCAAATTATTCAAATACACCAACCCAAGTGTTGCACCACAAAGATAAACACAAAAATATAACCAGAAATCCATTCTCATCACCATCACCTTCACTCCAATCTCCTCCTTCACCCTCACCACCACCTCATCACCTGTCCCAACAACACCCTGTTCCCCTTTCACCCCTTCCTCCAACCCCTTTCCACCACCACCAACGACCTCCTCCACATTACCATCACACACTCTTCTTATCCAGCATTTCTTCTCCAATCTCTCCATGACTCGTTCTGCCACCGGCACAACAATCGGAGCCAAAAGCAAAACCCCCATGGCGGTTACAATAATCCACGAAGCCAACATTAAACTGAAAAAACTGCTGATTACGGCGAATGTTCCTGTGGCGATTGTTATAGAAAACATTACAACAAACCCACCTTCGGTTCTCCTCGATTTCCCACTGTCAACATTCCTAACTACTGGCATAGCCACCACACAAACCATCAGAGGTAAAATTGAGTTCAAGAGAAGGTAAGCTTTGGCTCTTTCAATCGGAGAAGAGGGAAACAGAGCATCCACAATGTCTGTATAGATTTTTGCGCTCAAACCCAGATAGCTAGTTGATAACCCAACAGCGACTTGGCGATCGAAAGGGAAATTATGAATCGTGACGCTGTAACAAACAGTGTTGATCCAGCAAATGCTGTTTCCCGCCAAAATTGATAAGAAGAAGACATGGGTATAGGAGAGAGATGTGATTTGGTTAGTTAGGAAGAGGAATTGGAGGCCGTAGCCGATGAAGCCGAGGAGGGAGCCGAGGAGGAGGAGGAGCCAGAGGGGGAGGTGGAGGGAGGCGAAGCCGGCGAACCAGCCGAAGAGTTTGCCGGCGTCGGAGGCGAAGGTGAGGTTGTTGAGTTGGAGTTGGGAGATGGAGAGGAGTCGCCTGAGCTGAGATGAGTAGGCTGGGAAGTTTGAGTTTGTGCCGTTTATGGATTGAAGCCAAATAGCACCCACCAAGCTTAGCCATTGAAGGGCCATTAGATGTGTGGGTAGGAGGAGTACTGAGTATGGAAAGTGATCTTGATGAAAGTGTTTTTATAAAGTAGGTTTGTGTGTGTGCCCGCGCGCGCGTGTGTGCGTGCGTGCGTGCGTGTGTGTGTGTGTGTGGGGGGGGGGGGAATGGATGTGAAGTGTCAGTCTCGCATAATAATAAACAATATATTAAGGCCAAGTTTGGGTACTCCCAAATAATTCAAAAAGTCAAAAAGTTGCTCAAAAAATTAAAAAGTTAATACTATTCACCAAAAGTCAACAATTACGGCTGCACAACTCCCAATTCAAATTTTTCTCTAAAAATCAATTTTCACAATTTTTTATTACACATTTTTCCATAAAAAGTCAAAAAGTTAACCCAAACATCCATATTTTCAACCTCAATTTTTTTGTCCAAAAAAACAAAAAGTGCACTTATTTAGTCTTCCCAAACTTGGCCTAAATATGAATGTTATAATAATAATGGTGATAATACAATAAAATGGGATTGGCTTCCCTCCAGTCCGACAGATTAGAAGGAACTATTAGGCCTGTAGGAGTCTATTACGAGTTTCGTTTTGATAATTTGAACTGTTAAATGTATAGAATTCTTCGAGTACTATATGCCTATAAATAATCACGTTAATTGGATATTGATAGTTATCTTATCGGATCAGATTTCTGTCAACCGTTTATTTTTTTATCATCTATTTTTTTATACAAAATTGATTTGATTACGTAACTGTCGATATCTGATGAACATGATTTGCTACAACATATAGTAATTAACGAGTTCTACACATTGAACGGTTCGGATTATCGAAATGAAACCTGTGGTAGGCCCTCATAAGTCCAATAGTACTCTCCAATCCGATCACGGACTAGAGAGAAGCCACCCCAATAAAATAATTGTGAGATTGTGAAAGTAGTGTTGGAAAACTGCTTCTTTTTTCTTTTCTTTTTTTTCCTCTTGTGAAGACACAATTAGAATAAAGTAATTTTAAAATAAAATTCAAGTTACTTATAACATTTCTTGTTTAGTATTCACAACTACTAAAATATTTGAGTCACCAACTAGAATTGTCTGTGAACAGAGAGTAGTTTGCAAGTGATTTTGGTGAAAGCGTCTTTATATACATGTGTGTGGATGTTGGTGTGGATGTCGGTACGTTTGTGTAGCCGAATAATAACTTTATTTATTATTGGACCTCTCGAATCAATTACGGATCTGCACTCTTGCGTTTCAATATGGATTGTGATTCTCATCATCGTATATTTATAAATTATTTAATAGTATATGTAATAATCTTTTGTAATTTAAAATTATTATAAATTTACATTCTTATTTTATAGCCATTGAATATATAATAGAAATCTCCCATTACATTTACATATCTGGTATTGAAACGGTCAAAGTCTGTTTAAATAACATGAATTGCATTGCATTGCATTGTTAATTTTGTGGCAGTTAAAGATTAAAGTATATCATAAGCTATTATTTGTTTTAAATATTTCTATTAAATTGGTATACAATCATTGTTTGGGATGTGCTGGATAACCACAATTTTTATTTTTATTTTTTTATTTTTTTATTTTTTTAAGTTATATTATCTTTTTACTTTTCTATACATCTTTTCATAAAAAGTAAAAAAAAAAAAATACTTATTTAGATCATTCTAAATAATTCTTGAATGTGTTATTAATTTTGTAATTGTTAATACTTAAATGTACATTTATGGTTTTGAGGCATGATCAAACGTACATTTGATAATAGATTTGGAATGAGTAAATAAATAATAAAAGTAAAATAGTGTTATTCAAATTAAAAAATTAGATTGATTTTTTCAGTTCAATAGTTGATCAATTAATCATTTTCATGAGTTTTTTTTCTCATATTTTTTCTAATTAATTAATCATCTCACTTACACATTGGCGCTATTTGGCAAGAGATTTTTTGGCTTTTTTTTTTGCTAAAATTTATAAAAAGACAAAATAAACTAAAATACCTAATAAGATAAAATATCACATCAAATCCATAATCATTTCACTTTTTCTCTCACAAATATCATATCCAACTATAAAAAAAATCTAATCATCTTCTCAAATAAAAAAAAATTAACTTACTAAAATAGTCTAAACTAAAATAGCCTACTAAAATAACCAACTTCTCAAACAAAGCCATTATTAGAACTAAAAAATAAATTTGTATATTATTTTTTATAAAAAATATTACCAATTTATAATCATCGAGAAACAATTTTTATTTGTATGTTGTGTTGCATAATTTATTAAGGCTTAGTCCAAAGTGACTATTCCAAGACTTAATTCATTATGATTGTTCGGGAAAAAAAATAAATAAATATTAACACTGAGTAATGTTTAAGTTTAAAAGACATTTATATTTATTACGCAATATATATTGTTTTATATTATATATTTTGTTTAAATTTTATAAAAATATTAATAATTTATTTTTATTAAAAATATCTCAATTGGGTGTGTGGAAAGAGAAATGAAAAAAAATCAGTGCGGGTTGTGAGTGTGGGTGTGGGTGTGGGTGTGGGTGTGATGGTAGAAAAGTTATTTGGTAGGAAGTGGGATGCTGCTGCGTGGGCTGCGTAGCACGGCTGCTTAGCAATGGTTGTTATGCAGCAAAATGAATCTATTTTGGGATCCATTTTAATAATCTGAACCATTCACATTTTGAAATATGTCAAGTAAAATATATTTGTAAAGAATCAAGTTAATCGGATATCGTTTACCCATTCATCCACTCACATTTGTATATATAAAAATAAATAATAATTGTGATTTAAAGTATTAAAATGAATACAAATGTGAGTGGATGAATGCGTAAACGATATTCAATTAATTTAATTTTTTACAGATATGTTTTATTTGACGTATTTTAAAATATGAATAACTTGATTATTAAAATAAATTTCGAAATGAATCCATTTTGTATCACAGCTGCTGCCGCCGCCGCCGCCGCCGCCGCCCAGCAACATCCACCTCCTATTTGGTAATTGTGAGACATAGTTAGCGTCCAAATATGTTGTAGTCGGAGAGGATCAGACTGATAATATTATATTAAGTAATTAAAAATAATAAAAATATAATAATTTGTTATTAATCAAAGACATGGTGCGGGCGAGGAGGAGGGTGAGGGTGGAAGACGATATCACTGGAGTGGAAAGTTTAGGGTGTTTTAAAGTTGTTTTTTTGAAAAAATAGTTAAAAGTTGATTTTTTAATTTTTTTTAAAAATTATATAAAAAGTAATATAATTTAAAATAAATTAAAAATTAAAAAAAAACCTTTTAACTCACTTTTGAGATAGACTTTAATGCCCGCCACCACCACCGCTTTTAATTTAAGGTCAAGTTTGACATATAGTTAAAAATTTTAAAAATTAAAAAATTATTCAAAAAGTTAAAAAGTTAATAATAGTTATCAAAAGTCAACAATTACGGCTGCACAATTTTCAAGTCGAATTTTTCTCTACAAATCAATTTTTACAATTTTTTATTACACATTTTTTCATAAAAAGTCAAAAAGTTAACCCAAACATTCATATTTTCAACCTCCATTTTTTAGTCCAAAAAGACAAAAAGTGCACTTATTTAGAACACCCCAAACAACACATTAAGGGTTGGTTTGAGATGTTTTAAAAAAGTGCACTTTTTAATTTATTGACTTATATAGGTTGTGTTTGGATTGGATTTGATGTGATGTGTTAGAGAAGTGATGTGATTTAAATAAGATAATGTGAGGCCAAGTTTGGGAAGACTAAATAAGTGCACTTTTTGTCTTTTTGGACAAAAAAAGTGAGGTTGAAAATATGGATGTTTGGGTTAACTTTTTGACTTTTTATGGAAAAATGTGTAATAAAAAATTGTGAAAATTGGTTTTTAGAGGAAAATTTGAATTGGGAGTTGTGCAGCCGTAATTGTTGACTTTTGGTGAATAATGTTAACTTTTTGACTTTTTGAGTAACTTTTTGACTTTTTGGATTATTTGGGAGTACCCAAACTTGACCTTAAATAAGATAATGACTTTTTAATTTTTTTGTATTATTTAATTTATAAGGTCTTCGTGTGTGCGAGTTATGTGAACATGTGTATTACGGCTGTAAGCGGCCACGGATCTCTATCCACAATTTATTTATTTATTTAATTTTCCTGTTTTAAAGGCATAATGATTTCGAATCACATTATATCGGGTCAAGGATTTTAATTCCCAATTTTTTTATTTTTGGTCTTTTAGAATAGAGAAACAATTTTAAAAATTTGGTCAAAATTTTCTTATAATAAAATTTTAATATATTAAAGATAAGTATAAAAAAAATTCTTAAAAAATTTAACATATATCACTATTACAAAAATATACTTAGTGAATAATTTTAAATTTTAAATTTTAAAATAATATAACTTTTAATTTAAATGTCAATTTTTTAATAAAAATAATATTTTTAAAATTCTCTCATTAAAATTTATCAAATAAGATTTATGTTGACTATGAAATTCTTAAAAAATAAAAAAATACCTTTGAAATTGACGTAAACAGTAACATATTACTCTGATTCACAATAACATTTTACTGTTTAAAAAATAAAATACATACTAGATGAACCAATCAAAAATACAGATACACAACATTTTCAAATTTATATAAAATCAAATAAAAGTATTCATCGTCAAAAGAGTTTTGTGATATAAATATATATATATATATATATATATATATATATGCATGGGCAATATTATCCAAGAATAAATAAATAAATAAATTTTACTGTCCTTATTCAATTATATGCCTCCTCCTTAGAGAGTTTATGAAGCAAAATAAATTAGATTGTCCTTTTTCACCAAATAATGGTTCAGTAGGGAGGTTTTGGCTAGGGTTGGTTTGGAAAGAACTTTTTTAGCCTGAGATTTTAGCTTTTTGATTAATTTACTAAATCAAATCCATTTGGGAAAAAAACTTTTTTGACTTTTTTATTAAAGAAAAAATGAAATGATTATGATTTAGATATGATATTTTGTCTATTTTAGTAATTTTTTGACTTTTTACTAAAAGATGTGCAAAGAAGTATAAATAATAATGTGATAACTTATAATGACTTTTAGATTTTTTAACTAAAGTAGTTACTACAGTCTATTTTTTATACATTTTCAATTCCAACTAAAAGCCAATCTATTTGCCAAACGACAGTTTAGTGCTCCTAAAGTAAATATACATGTAGGTCATGTTTGATTCACAAGATTAATAGTGAAGTATTAATAATCCTATTAAATTAGTGTGGTATTCACTATCCAATAGGATTAATATTCATTGGATTAATAATCTCACCCCTACCCCATTACTAATAATCCTACAAATTTATTGAATTAATTATCCATTGGATTAATAATCCTAAATCAAAATGTTAAAACAAACATAGGATAATTGGGCCTACGGATTAATAATCCTAATCCCATACTCTAATCCACCCAATCAAACATGCTCGTAGTGTTTTAATTTTATTTTACTTTTAAGAGATAACACAATAAATGTTATAAGGTGAATGATTTGAAATATTATTTTAAGACCACCAAACAATCTCCTGTCGTAAAGGTACAATAATGTGGACACATAATTCAATAATTACGAATGTTTTAGATGAAAGAAAATAACAATTTGGTGATAAAGAATCCCAAACCGTTGTGAAATTTATGTGAATAATTAGTTGTGTTTGAATTTTGAAAAATGTTGTATTCAGAAATAAGATTATATATAATATTTTTTTTGAATTATAAATATTAATCGTGGTCAAAGAAAATGAGGAGTCGCTTGAGCTGAGATGAGTAAGCTGGGAAGTTTGAGTTTGTGCCGTTTATGGATTGAAGCGAGATAGCAACCCACCAAGCTCAGCCATTGAAGAGCCATTAGATGTGTGAGTAGTAAAAGAGGCTCGGAAGTTGGAAGTGATTTGGACGAAAGTGTTTTTATAAAGCAGGTGTGTGTGTGTGTGTGTGAAAACAGAGATGATAAAGAGTCAGAGATGGGTGTGGGTGTGGGTGTGGGTGGAAGAGGACATTATTGGGTGGCAAGCCCAAAAAAAATATAAAAAATAAAAAGAAGAAGAAGAAGAAAATTATTCAATATTTTCAGAATATAGACACGTAATACTTTATAAAGTTTTGATTGATAAATAAAAATAGAGATTTACGATTTATGTTGAGGATAAAGAATAATATGAGACTAAATAACTAATGATTGGTTTAAAATATATTCACGCAATGTTCTAAAATTATTAAATAATTTTTTCAAAAAGAGAGGTGTTTTAATGGTCCGCCGCCGCCGCCACCACCTTCTTTACCTTTAATGGTCTTCGTGTGTACGAGTTTATGTGAACATTTGTACTACGGTTGTAAGCGGCCAACCCTGAATATCCACTAGTTATTTTATTTTATTTTTATTTATCTTTTTGTGTTTTAGAGACTGGCCATATTTGATTGAGCCCCGGTACAGAGCCCGAAAATCGGGGCTCGAATTTGGCTCAAAACAGAGGCAAAGGAGGAAGAAAGAGGAAGAAGAAAAAGAAGAGAAGGAGGAAGGAGGAGAAGAAGGAGAAGCAGAACTGGAGGGGGCCATAAAAATGGGGCTGGAGGTAGAGACGGAGGCGGAGGCGGAGGCGAAGGCGGGCGGAGGTAAAGGCGGAGGCGGGGCTGTGAGCGACGATCGGCCGACGAGCTGCGACGGCGACGACGACTCTTTCTCTCGCCTCTCGCCTCTGTTTCTCTCTCGCCTGTTCAAACGAAGAAGACGAAGAAGAAAAAAATGGAAGAAAGAAAAGGAAAAAAAAATAAAAATCGAAACGCAAAACGACGTCGTTTTGCGTTTCGAGCCAAATTTGAGCCGTGATTTCGGGCCCTCAAACATTTTTCTATTTGATTTTAGAAAATTAAGTTCAATCAAGTTTTTTCTTTTTTCTTTTTTCTTTTTATTTTTATAATATTTTATTCAAATTTTTTATTTTTTAAATATATCTAATCTAAATATACTTAAAAAGTATAATATTTGTGAACAAAATTTAAAAATTTACCAGATATAAAAAATATAAAAATTCAATTTGTTTTTTGTTATATTCAATGAATTTTTTTAAGATTTTTGTATAATTTTTATACTTTTTAAGTATATTAACATTAAGTGAATCTAAAAATTAAAAAAAAATAAGATTTATTACATGATGTGTATGTGAGATGAATGATTGATAATTAAAGAAATTATGAGAGAGAATTGTCATAAATATTTTAATAAATTGTCATATTATTAAATTTAAAAAGTAAATATAGTTTTTAGATTAAAGTAGCGTTACCCAAAAATTTACTTGTTGTAATTGACATTTCAACATCATTATCAGTTTGCTTATTTTTTATTTTTCAAAAACACTTTTCAAAAAATTTTAAATTACGTTTGGTAGAGTTTTGTAAATGTGATTTGAGAATTGAGTTGTATTTTGAGTTTGTGAGTTTTAAAATTATGATTTGAGTGTAGAAAATTTGTTTGGTTATGATTTTTAAATAGAGTGTTGAAATGAGATTTGAATTGAAGTTGGAATTAAGATTTGAAAGTTTGATGTGACATGTAAAAGAAGAAAATGTGTTTGGTTATGAATTTTGGAAATAGTTTTCAAAATGTAATTCAAATTGTTATAACCCATAATCAAATACATAACTCGTAACTATATTGAGCTTATTAGTCAACATTCATAACCAAACTCTTTTTTCAATACAAATCAATAAATTAATTAATAATTTTGCTCCCAATTATTAATTCGTTTTAATAAAAAAAAATTCGAATGAAAATTTTGTTTGTATAATTTAGCTCCACATAAATTTTTTATTCAAATAATTATGGCCCAATTCTTTTTTTCTTGTTAATTTTTTTTCATTTCAATTTATGTTTTAAATTAATTTATTTTCCAATTATGTTTGTTTGCAAATAATTTTTTGGCAATTAGTTTCGATTTATTCCATAAATTTTTTTTTAATGCATTTATTTTCATTTTATTTATTGCAACACCCATCTATATACACTTCGTCCTCCTCTATGTACACTTCGTCCTCCTCCACCAAGGCAGCACCAAATACACTTCCTGCTCCTGAACCAAGGCACCAGCCAACATACAAGATCAACATAATTGATATTCCCCTCCCAACACAGTCTCTATCCACTAAACATTCAAACTTCTGCCTTCAAAACACTTATATCCACTGGACGTCTGACTGAGTAAGGCAACAACACAACCAGCAAGGCGGCAAGAGAGGGTAGCAGCCGAATACAGCAGCAAGGGGCCGACCAGTGGGTTGGCCGGTGGGTTGACCGGCTGGTCAACCGATTTCTGTATTTTTTTTTTTCCCCTTCCTTGCAGTGTCCATATCTCACTTCATACCAGTTTAGCTCATCACATTGCATTTATTAACCTTAGTTAGTCACTTATTAACCTTTATAATTCACATGTGTATACCATTTCAAAGTTCAGAGAATGCTTTTTAGAATTTCAGCGTGCTTTCCCGTGAAGGTATTCAGTGTTAGGATTATTGCTGATTCATATTTTGGACCGTTGAAATTGTGTGCTGCAGAGAAACGGGGGGAAATCGTTGCCAAACAATAAACAGAGTTGTATTTTGAATTGTGTGCTAGAATTATGATTTGAGTTCTATATCCAAACGTGAAGTGCCTACTTTCTTATTTTCTGTGTTTTTTTTTTATTGAATTTTTTAAATATTTTAAGCAATTTTTTTAATTTTTAGACACACCTAACATAAATACACATAAAAAGTATAATTTTTGTGAAAAAATCTTTTAAAAATTCACTAACTACCAAAAATACAAAAAAAAAAAAAAAAAAAAAAACGAGAATTCAATATATTTTTCATATTTTTATGTATTTATTAATTTTTTAAATATTTTTTCACAAATTCTTTACTTTTTAGATAAATCTAAATAAGGTGCATCTAAAAAAAATTTTTAAAAAAATGTTTAAAATTTTAAAAATATTCACTAAAAATAAAAAATAAAAATACGAAAAATAAAAAAACTCAATTTTCAAAAAATTTAATCCAAAAAACTCAAGCCTAACACACACATTATTTTCCATTTCGTTAATGTTTCAATTTTATTTTTATTAGTTGAATTAAACGACATATCACTTAATTTTTAAGAGATAACATGAGAAATGTCACAAAATGTATGGTTTGAGACATTATTTCAAAACTACTAAATAACTTCTTGTTTCAAATATGCATGAAATATTGTGACATAATTCAATAATTATGAATATTTCAAATGGAAGAACACAACAATTTAGAAATAAAGGTTTCATTATATTGTCAAAATTAGGAGAATTATTAGTTGTGTTAGAATTTAAATACTTATCAATATTAAGTAGTCAAAAATCTTCCTCCCTAAATCATTTCGTCTCCTTGTTTGTTGTTCTAAATATTGAGAATTTTAAGACGTGATTTAACAAGTGTCAATATTTTAATACTTGAAAATATAAAAATTTAAGGACAGACAAATATAGTATATATTGTAAACATTAAAGAATGATTAGTTGGGTTTGAATTATGAATTTGTATAAAAAATCAAAAAAAATATTTTGTGTTAAACTTTTCTACAATAATCTTAACTTGCAATAATTTTGCAATACTAGTCAGGCACTCAAAACATAATTAATAACTGCAAGATAGTAAATAATTGCAAAGAATTCCAATTCACAAACTTTGTCCCTACTGTTAATTTGATGGCAATGCCGTGCTCTAGCAACAACATATGAGGTGAAGAAAAACGTCATACATTGATTTATAGGGAGAGTAGGGCCAGCGAGAAGATTTTGAGTCCCAAATGGGGTCCAGTTTATAAGTCCTCATTTGGTAAATATTTTAGGGTTAAAAAAATATAAAAATAAAATAAAATAGATTATATAAGTTAATTAGATAAAATGTCACATTTAAACTATAATTATTACACTTTTTCTTTCACAAAAATTAAAAAAAATTCAAAAATAAAAACCAAACAAGGCTTAAAAAATTAAGTTAAAAAAATTCTAACACAAAAAAATTGACGAACATAATCAATGTCAAACGAAACTTAATTAAACACAAAATCAAAAGTTGATCCTAATGATTGTGGATTTTCCTATCACAAAAAGCACCTGTAAATATACAAACACCTCAGCTATATTGGACCCAACATGCCCAACATTTTTAAAATTTTTAAATCGAAATATCTCCTGTGGAGTTAAACCCAAACCAACATTGAAGTTGGTGTTTGGGGTTTGTTTATTTGTTGATTTTTTAATTTATTTATTTTAATTTTTAATGAACTTTATTTAAAAATTTTCAAAAACCTTTATACTTTTAGATTCAGCTCTATAAGATGAATTGAAAATTTTTTTAAATTTTAAAATTTAACAAAAAAAAAAAAAAAAACAAAAGACTAGAGAAGACAAAAATAAATAGATTTTTTTTTTTGCTGTGGTAACAATACAAGAAGAAAAAGAAGGAGTTACGGGCCGGTTCTATGGACCAGTCTTATTATCCAGCAAGTTCTACCCAAAAAATCAAACAGTGTTTTTCATTTTTACCCCTAGACTCAACATTGTAACCCAATATCTGGCCACGATCTTCGTGAGAAACACACAGACACTAATAAATGTTATCAGTATTTACCAAACCACTTAAATTACTTATTCTTTCTCACTCTCATACTCACATACATATACACTCACTCACAAATTCACAAAAACACATCCACATAGTAATTCACAAAAACAAATTCACAATAATTTAGCAGTGATAAATTTATCACTAATAAAATGTTGTCAGTGATAAATTTCATACTCACATATATACACACTCACTAATTCACAAAGCTAAATTTACAAAAATTCAATAGTGATAAATTTATCACTGGTTTAAACAAATTTATGACTGGTTTATCATTTGTTTCAACAAATTTATCACTGGTTTAAACAAATTTATCACTGGGATCTTTCCCAATATACAGAGAGAGAGAGAGAGAGAGAGAGAGAGAGAGAAAACCCGGCGGCAAAGAGCTTAGATCTTAGATCTAGAGATGGAGGCGACGACGACTATGGAGGTGGAGGCGGCAGTAGTTGTTGGACAATCTTCACTGTATACCGAATAAATTAAGTTTGTGTACTTAACAACAAACAAAAGAAATAAAGGAAAGAGAGAGAGAATGTTTGATTACAAAAATCAAACTAGAAAAATAAAATAAAATAAATAAAAGATTTTTATTTTGTTACAAAAACAAAATCAATATTTGATATATATATATATAAAAATAATAAAAACCAGAAAATAAATTAACAACTTACTTGATTAATTTCTTGAACAAATTTTCTGATCAAGTCTAGTGTTTAACACTGTGTCCTTAAGACAGATTCGTCTTCTCCACGGTGCTTTCAGATTTGCGAACGTCTATCTTCGAACGTCTATCTTCTCGATAAAATGATCAACAACGAATAAATGCAACACTACAATTTATTTGCACAGCGAACACACTAAGTGTTTACACTCTTTCTCACAGAAAAATTAATTGCACAATTTCTCACAGAAAATTAATGTAATTAATGCAACAAAATGCAAAGATGAATTGTAGCAGACAAGAACGAAAATTGAAGTGAAAAACCAAGTGAGAGAATTGGTGTAAATGTGACTTTTCATTTTGAATTAAACAGGTAATAAACCTGTTTGAACAGGTAGCAGACCTGTTCGGTTTGAATAGCACTGTTTAGGTTTGAATTCAAACAGATTTGAATCTATTTGGGTTCAAATTTGAATTGGGACAGATATAAACCTATACAGATTTCCAACCGAATTTTCGAAACGAAAAAAGCGAACAGGTTTCTTTGAATTTAATTTCCAAAATTCAAATTTCAAAAATTAGAATTTAATTTTACAAGAGTAAAATTCAAATGTTTTTGGCCCAAAAAGATAAGTATTGGGCCGGACAAGCCCAACCCAACCTCACACCCGCGCCCAGGCCGCAACCCGACCGACCGGACAGACAGCAGCAACGGCGCGCGCGTGTGTGGTTATTTTTGGGTCCAATGGGTCTAGTCCAATTTGCCCATAACCTTTCCCTTCTACAAACTTGGGGTGCCTCTTGGGGCCCTCCCCAAGTTGCAATCCCATGCCTTATAAACCCATAAAATTCTTCCCATAAAACCAATATGGGACAAGCCTTTATTCAAACCTTTAGGAATTTTCCACCAAAAACTCCATTCTCATGGAGCTCACTTTGGCTTTAATTTTTCATTCACCCGATAATGGTTTTGAGCAATCAAATATACCACGTGAATCACAACACGGCATAGAACGCGTTACCACCTTGACCTGCCAACTTTGGCGCATGAGTCCCACCTAAAAATTAGACCAAAGTTTAGGAAAAATTCTATTTTTCCCAGAATTTCCAAAACCATTTCTTATATGGAATTTGATGACAACGGAAATGCAATAATATGCAAAATTTTTCGAAAGAGTATAAATCAAAAATATTTTGCATCAGGATAGGTGGCTTTCGGCCTTGAACCTTCCTTAGTGATAATCTATCGGACTTACTAGTTAACCAATGGGTGCGATGCCTTGAATTGTTCAGCCGTTTATGTAAGCCAAGACAATAAATTTCACACAAAATATCTTCTGATACATCGTGGTTCTCACGGTTGTGTTCATTTTGGCCTTGAACGCTTCTGGTTTTCATGAATGCTTCTAGAGAATTTAGCCTCTTCATTCTCATAGAACCAGCCCTAGTTCGACATTCATATAGATGATTCTTATTGTGACTATCTCTTATACTCGTCTTGATTTTATGCCTAAATCAAGATATAAGTAATCATTAAAAGCTAAGCTTATCCTTAGACCCCTGCAAACAACATATGCTGCAAATATCACTCTCACCATAGGAATGGGTAGGGAATTTTAAATCCCTTGGTGATTTCTGGTGAGCCACACATAACTTAGTTGTTCCTTTGAACTTAGTTCTTGAGATCTCCAGTCATATAAGTAGGGTTGCCATTATGGTGACTCTTATGTAATAGGCTTTAATCCCATCCCCTTTGATGAACTATACACTTGCATTTTTGTCAAACCTTTTGTTAACGAATCCGCAATATTCTCTTTAGATTTTATATAATCTATTGAGATTATTCCATTTGAAGAGCAATTACCTTACGGTATTATGTTGACGACGAATATGTCGTGACTTACCATTATGCATATGATTCTATACCTTACCTATTGCAGATTGACTATCATAATGAATGCAAATAGCTAGCACAAGTTTAGGCCACATTGGAATGTCTCTGCTTCTTCTCTGCTTTTTCTAAAGCAATGAACTCAGATTCCATTGTGGATCGTGCGATGCATGTTTGTTTTGTGGATTTCTAAGAAAACAGCAGCGCTTCCCAAAGTAAAGATATATCCACTAGTGGATTTTGAATCTTTAGTATTCGATATCCAATTGGCATCACAATAACCTTCGAGTACTACTGGATATCGAGTAAAGTTCAAACCATGATTACGGGTAAATCTTAGATATCTAAGAACCCGAATGATCGCTTTCCAATGGTGTTCTCCGGGGTTACTAGTGTACCTACTCAATTTACTAACAGCATAAGCTATATCATGACGAGTATAATTCATTAAGTACATTGGCTTCTAATGATTTGGGAATATTTTAACTGAAACATCGCATCATCTTTATTTTTCGATAAATAAAGACTGATATCTACAGTGTTCTAACTATATTCATATCATCCTTGATAAATTTACCAAGAATTTTCTTAATATAATGTGATTGAGATAATGCATATCCGTCAAATGTTTTAGTAATTTTCATTCCAAATATTACATCTGCAACCTCTATATTTTTCATATCAAATCTTTTGTTCAGCATTTGCTTAGTTGATTTGATCATGTTTTGACTGTTTTCAATGATAAGCATGTCATCCACATAAAGACAAACTATGACATATCCTTGGTCAGTGTTTTTAACATAGACGCACTTGTCACATTCGTTTATCTTAAACCCATTAGTAAGCATAGCATGATCAAATTTTTCATGCCATTGCTTAGGTGCTTGTTTTAATCTATAAAGAGATTTTACAAGCCGACAAACTTTCTTTTCTTGCCCCGGCACTACAAACCCTTCGGTTGCTCCATATAGATCTTTTCATTTAGATCACCGTTTAAAAAAGTTGTCTTAACATTCATTTGATGTATCTCTAAATTATACAACGCTGCTATGGCAATAAGTATATGGATGGATGTTATTCTTGTCACAGGAGAATATGTGTCAAAATATTCCAGACCTTCCTTTCGTCTGTAACATGTTACTACAAGTCTTGCTTTATACTTCTCTATTGAATCATCTACTTTCATTTTTTTTTCTTGAATATCCATTTATATCCAAGAGGTTTAGAACCAGGTGGAAGATCCACCAATTCCCAAGTATGATTTTGCATAATGGATTCAATTTCATTATTAACAGTCTCTTCCACAAAGGTGCTTTAGGACCTATTATTGGTTCCTTAAAGTTTTGAGGTTCATTTTCTAACAGGCATGTCAAAAAAATCTGAGCCAAAGGATTTTGATGTTCTTGCCCTCTTACTTCGTCTTAGTTCATCATTAGTTAAATCTTGTTGGTCGAGACCATTACTAGTCTCTTGTGTTTGATTGTCATTAGTCTCTTGACTTTGTGTACAATCATAAGTTCTTTTCTATGAACTTAATTCCTGACCTTTCTTGTAAGGAAAGACATGTTCAAAAAACACAACATTCCTTGACTCTATAGTAGTGTTCACATTTATATCAAGTATTTCTGCTTTATAAGTCAGAAACCGATATGCACTACTATTCTGAGCATAATCAATAAATACACAATCCACTGTTTTTGGTCCTATCTTAACCTTTTTAGGAACAGGAACTTCTACCTTTGCCAAACACCCCCACACTTTTAAGTATTTGTAGAAAGGTGGTCGACCTTTCCATAATTCATAAGGAGTGCTGTTAGATTTCTTGTGGGGTATTCTGTTAAAAACATAATTAGTAGACAATATTGCTTCCCCCCACAAGTTCTGCGGTAAGCCTGAATTTAATAACATGGCATTCATCATTTCTTTTAGAGTTCTATTATTCCTTTCAGCAATTCCATTTTGCTGTGGAGAATAGGGTGTTGTAGTTTGGTGAATAATGCCATGTTGTGCACAAAATTCATTTAATGGTTCATCATATTCACTACCCCTATCACTTCTAACCACTTTAATGGTTTTACCAAGTTGATTTTCAACTTCATTTTTGTAGAGTTTAAACATTTCTAAGGTTTTATCTTTACTTCTAAGTAAGTGTACATAATAATATCTTGTGCAATCATCGATAAATGTTATGAAATACTTTTTGCCTCCTCTAGTTTGAACAAATTTAAGATCACATACATCAGTATGAATTAATTCTAAAGGTTCGGTTTTTCTTTCAACTGATTTAAATGGAGCCTTAGTTAGTTTCACTTCTACACAAATCTCACATTTGTGATTAGGATCAATTTTAAACTTTGGTATATAACCCAAACTGTTAGGTCCCTTTGTTGTCAAATCCATGAACAAACTCTATTTTATCGAGTTGGAATTTTTTTCTTATTTTTTGTCTTTCCTGCTCGAGCGGGACCATTGGCGCTCGAGCGTAATGTGTACTATCTCAGTAGTTGGGCATGTCTGCAAAAATACTGAGAAGTGTGATTTCGCGCTCGAGCGTGGGTTCCAGCGCTCTAGCGGAAACTTGTTTAATCACACGCGTGTTTAAGTGGATCCGCTTGAGCGGACTATCCCACGCTCGAGTGGAGTGCACGGCCCCTGTTTTCTATATATCTGTTTATGTCTTGTTTTAGGGTTAAGTTTTCTAGATCTACTTTGGAAGCTCTAGGGTTTTGTTTTGGGGCTTGTTTGCTAGTTTCCTTGATATATTTGAGTAAGTTTTAAACTTATGATTGAGATACATACATCAAGGAGTTTGTTTCTTCATAATCAAGAGTGTTCTTCTTTGGTGGAATTCGGAGATTCAAGCGTGGAGCATCAAAGGAGTTTGATATTGTGCGTGGTCGTTGGTTGGACATTGGAAGTTGTGGATTCAACTTCATACTGATCAATTCCGAGACAAAGGCTGTGGTGAAAGATTTACAGAAGGTTTGAAGATAAATTTGTTGCGTTTAGTAATTTGTTTGTGAACTTTGTGGTCTTTCTTTCTTCAGTAGTGGATTAATTAATGGCATTTCATTCTTGGTTTTTTGATCACAATTGAAGGTGCTTCAATTGTGGTTTTTCCACGTAAAAATCGTTGGTGTTGATTTATTGTTTTTCGGAAACAACAATCTAAACTACTTTCGTAAGTGCTTGTTGATTTAGATTGTGTGTTTTGGGTAATTGGGAATTGGAGGAATTAAATCTTGATCTAATCACGAATCACTTAGGATTTTCAATTGGTATCAGAGCAGGTCACTCTTTGTTTTTATCAAAACTTTAGGAGTGTGATTTTGTGTGATTGGTCATATGGATTTAATTCGTGAAGGTAACTCAACCCATAGACCTCAATTACTTGATGGTACGAACTATTCTTATTGGAAAGCTCGTATGAGAGCGTTTTTAAAATTCATCGATAAGAAAGTTTGGCATGTGTGATCTATGGGTGGAGTGAACCTATTGTCACCATTGATGGTATTGATATTTTCAAACCCCTTGATAAATGGAACACAACTGATTATCAAAACTGGAGTTGGAATAGTAAGGCTCTCAATTCCTCTTTTGCTCCGTCACACCTGAAGAGTTTCGTCGTATCTGCACGTGTGAGGTAGCAAAAGAGGCTTGGGACATTCTTGAAACGATTCACGAAGGTACTACTTTTGTTTTAAGGTCAAAACTTCAACGTCTCACCTCTGCCATTGAAACCCTTTTTATGTGTGATGATGAGACGTTTGATGATTTCTATGCTAAGCTTAGTGACATCGTGAATTCCTATTTCATACTCGGTGAAAAAATCCCTGAAGCTAAAGTCGTTGGAAAAATTTTGAGGTCATAACCCGAGAGGTTCCAATTAAAAGTGACAGCCATTGAGGAGGCTCAGAATGTTGATACCCTCAAGCTTGATCAGTTGGTTGGAAACCTACAGACTTATGAAGCCCACCAGATTTCTAAGAAAAAACAAAAAGATAGTGTGGCTTTCACTAGTGCTTATGAGACTGCAAAAACTCCTGAGATTGAGTTTGATTTAGAATCTGAGATGACGACTATGTTTACTAAACAGTTCAAAAAAAATTTAAAGAAAAAGCAGCCTAATTTCAGAGACCCTACTTCAAAAGATAAGAGTAATGATAAACCCAAAACTTTTCTACCAAAACTTGCTTCAAAAACGAAAAGAAGATTGTAAAGGGGCAAGGGGTCAAGTGTTATGAATGTCAAGGGTTTGAACATATTGCCCTTGAATGTCCTTTGGAAAAGAATCGGAAGAATGTTACACAGTGACTTGGGATGATGAAAGCGGGTCGGAGCAAGAACCCGAAGAAACTAAATCTGGTGAAGACGGGGATAGTGCTTTTGTGGCATTCTGGTCCACTTTCACACAACCTCTTCCAAAGCCAGTGGAATTTGCTAGTGGCCAAAATCTGCATCATGCTCCCACCTTTGATGGGAGTAATTACCTGTATTGGAATATCAGAATGAGGGCATTTCTGAGAGTTTTTGACCCAAAAGGCTGGCAAGCCATTGAAGATGATGTTGAGAGTGCTGACAATCCGAGCAATCAGAGAGTCCTAATTACTATTCGTGGAGTAATTTCTGATGAAGAACAGTAACGGGTTGCTCATTGCACAAAGGCTAAAGATGCATGGGACATTTTGAGCCAATATCATGAAAGAAGGGATTCATCTTCACCACCTTCAATCACCTTTCCTGCCTTAGTTGCTCGACTAGATGAGGTCAAGGAGAATGAGGAGCAAAAAGAAGATGATAAAACATCAGAAGACAATGATAAGATTAGTGGTGATGATCTACAACAAGCTTACAAAAAGCTTTACGATGAATCTCTGAATCTGTCCAAGATTAATGACAAACTCACTCTCAAGCTCAAAGCATGGTTTGTCAAAAAGATGAAGAACTCCGAATTGCTAGAGCAACAATTGTCATGTGGAACAAAGGTTCCAAATCATTAGAAGACATCCTCGGGTCTTAACAAATGGGTTGTGACAAAAGTGGGCTAGGCTATGGCGCGACAGCTCACAAGGGACAAGCCTCTACATCACATGACCTAAATACTCAAGCAAAGGGAAAACTGAAGGTAAACCAAGGTGATTCCTCTCTAAATCTACCTAACCGGGGTAAGACCAACAAAAGGGAGGTAAAACTTGTTCTTATCTGTCATCATTGTGGTAAGTATGGCCACATTCGTCCTTATTACTTTGAATTGTTTGGTAAGGTGTCTCAAAATGGTAGCAATTCGAATACTTTTTGGGCTAGGAGACAACCTTATATGTCTAGGCGGAATATCAAGATTCATGAGGGTGTTCACAACGTCAAGACATTTACCTAGACTGTCAGACCTGATTTTGTTAAGACCAAAAAGATTTGGGTGAGAAAAGATGATTTGACTTGTTTAGTTGTTCACACTGCCCTAAAAGCACGTGACTCACACATGTGGTATCTTGATAGTGGGTGCTCTCGTCACATGTCAGGTAACAAATCCTACTTCACCTCCCTTGAAAAATATAAAGGTGGAATTGTTACCTTTAGAGATGGTGGCACTTCTAGAGTCATTGGTAAGGGCTCTATAAGTGTAGTTGGTCTTCCCAAGCTTGAAAATGCTTTACTTGTTGATGGTCTTAAAGCAAATCTTTTGAGCATTAGTCAAATGTGTGATTCCAACCATGAAGTATTGTTTTCAAAAAATAAATGTGAAATTTTGGATAAAAAGGTAAATACTGTCTTGCATGGGGTTCGCACATCTGATAATACTATGGGATTGTTACTACTAATGATCTCACTTGTTACTCAGCCATCATAAGTAACATTGATTTGTGGCATCAAAGATTAGGTCACATGAATTTCAAAGACCTAACTAAGATAGCCAACAAAGAGCTTGTGAGAGGAGTACCTAAACTGGATAAGAATCTGAATCATGTGTGTAGACCATGTCAACTTGGGAAACAAACCCGTGCCCCTCACAAAAAGGTGAACAGCTTTACAACCAAACGTCCTCTTGAATTAGTTCACATGGACTTAATGGAACCTACTCGCACTGAAAGTATTTGAGGTAAAAGATACATTTTTTTAACTGTTGATAAATTTTACTCGATTTTCGTGGGTAAATTTTTTAAGGGAAAAATCTAATACGTTTGATGATTTCCAGGCCTTAGTCCTTAAAATCCAAAATGAGCAGGATATTTCCATTGGGCGTATCATAAGAATCCGAACTGATCATGGTCGTGAGTTTGAAAACAGTTCGTTTTCGGATTTTTGTGATATGCATGGAATTAAGCATGAATTTTTTGCTCCTATTACTTCACAACAAAATGGAGTGGTTGAGAGGAAGAACAGGGTATTTCCATTGGGCGTATCATAAGAATCCGAACTGATCATGGCTGTGAGTTTGAAAAGAGTTCGTTTTCGGATTTTTGTGATATGCATGGAATTAAGCATGAATTTTTTGTTCCTATTACTTCACAACAAAATGGAGTGGATGAGAGGAAGAACAGGGTATTTCCATTGGGCGTATCATAAGAATCCGAACTGATCATGGTCGTGAGTTTGAAAACAGTTCGTTTTTGGATTTTTGTGATATGCATGGAATTAAGCATGAATTTTCTGCTCCTATTACTCCACAACAAAATGGAGTGGTTGAGAGGAAGAACAGGGTTGTTCAAGAGATGGCTAGGGTCATACTCCTTAGTAAGAAACTTCCTCCAAAGTTTTGGGTTGCAGCCCTAAATGCTGCTGTTTATGTCATAAATCGCGTGTATTTAAGGCCCGACACTTTACAAACTCCATATGAATTGTGGAAGGGATTGAAACCTAATGTAAAATACTTCAAAACTTTTAGGAGTAAGTGTTACATTTTTAAAGATAGAGAGCCTTTAGGCAAATTTGACTTCGAAGTGATGAATGTATTTTTCTAGGGTATTCAACCACTAGTAGGGCTTTTCGAGTCTATAACCTACGAACTTCTTCTTTAATGGAATCGATCAATGTGGTTATAGATGACACCAGTTCTCCTACTCCAGCAACAAATGCAAATAAATATGGTGAGTCTCCAATCCTAGATACTGTACCATAAAGTCAAAAAGAAGTTGAGATCCAAACACAAGAAGTTGAGACATCACCATCTTCACAGGTAAGTCAGAGTCCAAAAAGTGCACAGAGAGACACCACTTCTGATGCTTCTGTCACCACAAGTCCTGAGTTCAAACCATTAACAAGGGTGAAACTGAATCATCTAGCTCAACAGGTGATTGGAAGTGTATCGGATCGAATGAAAACCCGAAGACAAATTCGGGATGAGGTATTCCATATGTGTTATGTTTCATTAATTGAACCTAAGAATATTAAAGAGGCCTTACTAGATAATAGTTGGGTGAATGCCATGCATGAAGAATTAGGTCAATTTGAACGTAACGATGTTTGGACTCTAGTTCCCAGACCTAGAGACATGAATGTGATAGGTACCAAGTGGATCTTTAAAAATAAATCTGATGAGAATGGTACTGTGGTTAGAAATAAAGCCAGGTTGGTTGCTCAAGGCTACACACAAGTAGAGGGTGTTGATTATGATGAGACGTTTGCCCCAATTGCACGTCTCGAATCTATTCGTATTTTACTTAGTGTTGCATGTTTTCTTGGTTTCAAATTGTATCAAATGGATGTGAAAAGTGCCTTTCTGAATGGGTACTTGAAAGAAGAGGCATATGTTGAGCAACCAAAAGGGTTTGAGGACCCTAAATGTCCAAACCATGTCTACAAGTTAGACAAGGCTTTGTATGGGTTGAAACAAGCCCCTCGGGCTTGGTATGATAAATTTACTACTTTTCTTTTGATAATGATTTTCAGAGGGGTAGTGTAGATAATACTTTATTTGTAAAACATACTAAGTCTCATATTCTTGTTACTCAGATTTATGTTGATGATATTGTGTTTGGATCCACTGCTGATCATCTTGTGAAATATTTTTTGGATTGCATGACACATGAGTTTGAGATGAGTATGATGGGAGACTTGTCTTATTTTTTGGGTCTTCAAATTAAACAGTCTCCTTCGGGTATGTTGTTTCTCAGACTAAGTATGTCAAAAATCTTGTGTCAAAGTTTGGTCTTGAGTCTGCCAAACATGCACGCACTCCCATGAGCACCATTCTTCACCTTTCCAGAGATTCCTCTGGTATTGATGTTGATTTACCCTGTATAGGAGTATGATAGGGAGTCTTCTCTACCTCACAGCCAGTCGTCCCGATATTGCTTTCAGTGTAGGTGTTTGTGCTCGTTACCAAGCCAGTCCTAAAGAGTCTTATCTTCTTGCAGTAAAACGCATCATTAAATATGTTAATGGGACATTGGGGTATGGGGTTTAGTTTTCTACTGATACTACAGCTGAAATTACTGATTTTTCTGATGTCGACTGGGCAGGGTGTGCTAATGATAGGAAAAGTACATCCGGGGGGTGTTTTTACCTTGGGAATAATTTGGTTGCCTGGCATAACAAAAAGCAAAATGCCATCTTTTTTCGATGCTGAGGCAGAGTACATTGCTGCAGGGAGTTGTTGTGCACAAATGCTGTGGATGAAGCAAATGCTTCATGATTATGGAATAGATTAGAACACTCTCACTCTTTTCTGTGATAACACAAGTGCCATAAACATTTCAAAAAATCCTGTCCAACACTCTCGCACCAAACACATTAACATTCTTTATCATTTTATTCGAGAGTTAGTAGAAGAAGGCCTTGTTGTTCTTGAACATGTCCCCATTGAGCATCAAAAAGCTGATATTTTTACAAAACCCCTTGATCTTCTTAGGTATAAGTTCCTTAGAAAGACCTTGGGTGTAGTGCTCAGTTGTTAGGGTGTTATCTGTTTTGGAAGGGGTGTGTATGATCGTTTTTTTGTATTCTTGGATGTTTTAATCTCATTCTCCTTAATTCCTGTCATCATTGCTTTTAGAAAAATATGAATTCCTTTTATGCTGCAAGCTAGACTTCTTTGTTCATTGTTCATAGCTCATTTTGAATGCCCATACTCACTAACTTCATGATCTCATTCTGTACACATCCTTTAGTTAAACTGGTGCAGGGGTTTCTGCACCAGTGATCAAAGTTCTCTATGGACCACTAACAGTGTTTCTTGTACTTTTTCAGAGGAATTGACCTATACTAGTATATCATGGGTGATATTGAGTCTCTTAACCATCTATCATCACTTTTTCACTTCCACGGTTTCTCCTCAGTTCATTAAAGTCCGGGCATGAGGAAAATGCTACCTTAGAGGCACTAACCAGGACATCCTTTTTTATTCCATTCTTCCCTAGTTTAGTCTCCATACTCTTGAGCGTGCATGCCACCAGTGAGTGCCCACAAGAAAGAAAAGTTAAAAAAAAAAGGGGGGGGGGGGATTCATTGATTGAGGGGGAGACTCCGCATTTACTCAACAAATATCCCGTGATTCCTAGTGGTTTGACTTTTCTCTGTAATGTTTAGTTACTCTTGCAGAAGGTCTAGTGTCACGACCCAAACCCGCCCCTATAGGTTTAGCATCGTAACCGGCCAGTAATCCTTAGATTACCGAAGGCCTCTGAACAGATTAGCAAAATTAAGAGGGCTAGCGGAAGTAAACACATAATTAAAATTGTCCAATGAGCTGTGCTGACTTATATGAACAGAATATTTAAAACTTTATATAAGTATGCAATAGTCAATCATACATTATATCCACACACATTGAAGTATCTTAAGTACAGCCAACCGAATTAAATCAAGTCATATATATATACACAGAACCAACAGAACTTGAACACAGGGCACTGCGGGAACCTCCACGTGAGGCACAATGGTTGGCTAACAACAGAACACAAGTCCGGACAAAAAGCCTTCAGGCTCGGGCTCCAAAATGCTCACCTATACATATATATACACACAATGAGCTAAAGCCCAGTGAATAACATTAAGGTAAAGGGGTTAGTGAACGAAATCCGAATATATCATAAGCAGAAAACAAACCAGAGCATAATCATTCTCATATCAGAACATAATAATGGTACATCCCATAGAACACATCACAGAACGTCTTCCGACTAGAGTAATCGGTTCAGATACCGATTAAACACATATCACCACAATGAAGTGGCTAACGAGATCTCGTAATTACTTGTATGTCATGGACCCGTATTTTCATGCCGTCCCCCATGACTTGGGACTATCTATGGATGCCATAATAGATTTCAAACATGAAATATTCGTTCACGAAAACAGATATCATTTCAGAAATTAGAACTTATCATATTTCATTTGGAACATAATTCATATGAACGTATCTTTACGATAATGTTACTCACAGTAGTTCCAGTAAGCGGTCAATCGATCCTCGAGTCTTGACCTACAATCACAAAATACATAACACAAGCATGTCTTATCATTACACATTCAAGTGGCCATTAAGGCTTAGCTTTCATTACATAGGTTCTAATTCTTTCTTATCACATTGCCTAAAACACACACACTTGCAGTCTCGGAACTTAGTACATTTTTTTCCTAGTGTGTTTCTAATCTATAACCTCATTACTATGGCTTAATTAAGGCTTAGGAATGCCTAAGATACAATGAGAATGCCAAAACATGCCTTGGAACACTTAGGCAAAATTTCTGAAAATAAGGCCCACGCTCGAGCGTAGCTTTCCTCGCTCGAGCGGACATGCAAAATGTGAATGGTCGCTCGAACGCACATTCCTTCGCTCGAGCGATCTGTAAAAGACATGAAACTTCTGGGAGTTTGCAATTCACGCTCGAGTGGACTTTTGGTCGCTCGAGCGGAGTGCACGCACTCAGAGTGGTCGCTCGAGCGTGAACTCCCACGCTCGAGCGTAGATGCAAATTCTGGAATTTCCAGATTGCACCTTCAAGCTCAAAACTCGAATTCCAACCTTCAAAACACATCTCTTGGGCCCCAAAACTTGAGATAACATAGTAAACTTGTAAAACATGAAGAATTACAGATTATTTCATAAAATCATGGCCCAAGAGTTTGTTAAAAACTCACAATTTCAACTTAAAACATGATAAATGTTCATGAACACAACATGCATGGGTTTTCTTGGTCTAGAGCTTCCCAAAACATGATCAAACCCCACAAAACAACTTGAAACTTGATGATTTCCCCAAATGAAGATGAATTTCAAACATGCAAGAGAGGATTCATGGAAATCATGCTCAATTTGTAAGAAAATGTACATGCATGCATGAATTGCCACTCAAATCTTCCTTCTAAGCTCAAAACACACCCTTAAACACATAATCTTCATGTTGATAACTTAGATTCATAATTTAGGGGTTGAATTCATACCTATAGTGTAGAATTAACTAGATTCTTGCACAAAATTGATGAACTCAAGCAAAGCCTTCAACTTCTACCTTTAATTTCTATCTTTCTCTCTCTAGAATTGCACTCTCTCTCTCTCCCTAAGATGAATTCTCAGATTTTGGCACTCAAGAAATGAGAGAAAAGAGCTAAATGTGTTGAATATATAGTGATGATGATATAATGCATTAATTGGCACATTAGGCTAACCAAACACAACCTAATTAATCGTTCTGAATCAATTTTTAATAAAACTTGCCATATGGTTCTAAAAATTCCAAATAACATATCGGTGTAGTCAAATTCGTTTTCGGATGCCGATAAGGCTTTCAATTTACATATTAAAGTGGAATTCCAAACAGATATTCTATAAGTACCAGGTAGAAGGCCAAATATCATGCAATTTACATATTAATCCCATAATTCATTTGAACCACTCAATTAGCATATTTAATCACTGATTAGTAGCTAATTACGGGTCGGGGTTATTGCATCTAGCCATTCGATCACTACGAGGATTAACTCTAGCTCTGTGGCCTCTCAAGGATCACACACACACATTTTGCATGTGAACTATCATGTTTGTTTTTGAGTTATGCATTTCTTGTTGCTTATGATCATTGATTGAATATTATCTGACTTGCTCATGATTTTGTGGTTCATAGTTTTTTTCTTTTCATAAACAAGTTTACAGGCTGCATAGAGTGTGGATCATTTCATCCTAGTGTTATAGTCTTCTAATCATACTCTCCTTTGTTTTATAGTTCACCCTTCTCTAATTAAGTTGTTTTTTTTTTGTTTTTATTTTCATTTACAAAAAAAAAAAAAGGAGGGGGGTTTGGTGCTTAATGGTGTTTTGTCCCCGCTCGAGCGGACTTTGTCACGCTCGAGTGTGAATTTCTGTCCTTCAGCATCTAGTGTAGGGTTTTGCAGTTTTGCGAGGGTGTTTTTGGCGCTCGAGCATCCTGTTTCGCGCTTGAGTGGACTGGTTTCGTTTAAATACTCGCTCCCTCGACTCTTCAGTTCATTTTTTCCCCAAAATTTATTCTCTCTCCCTAGGGCTTGGCTTGCGACCGCAGTGAGCTATGATTTTGAGATCCTCCTTCGTTTTTTCCCTCCAATTTCACCTTGGTAAGTCTCTCATTCCCTTTCTCTTTGTTTTTATCTTTTGTTCAGTATTTATGGAAGTTGAGTTTGGGTTGATTTCCATTTCGTTTTTTTTTTCCCCTGTTCTTTCACTTGCCTCACACATCATCACAGAGTTGGTTGTTGTCTTGAGTATCTCTTGATTTACTGAGTTTTGCTCTGCTGTGTCGATGTTTCTAGGGTTCTAAGTTGTGGGTTTAATTTCTTGATAAACCATTAGTGCTTTATTTTCTTTATACTATCATGTGGGTCATATGCTAATATATGTGGTCAAAGTGATGTGTACTGATGTTGATTGAACTACACTTGTATCTGTTGGAACTGAACTAGCCTTGTTCTACTTGTCCTTAATATTATTCTCTGATTCTGTGGTTTTGATATCTGTCTAACACTGTTAGATTACTAATGTTTTGCTGTGCTCTGTTGTTTTGGGTTTTAGGTTGTATTGTTTGGGCTTTAGCTGTGTTTGGATTCATCATGTCTGCTTCCAAACGTCATAAGTCTACAGTGTCTCGTCCTTCGTATAACCCTGATCGATTTCCTTCTACCCAAAAAGCCAAGTTATTTAGAGAGTCTTTCGCGTCTCGGACTGTTCATCTCGAACGTCATGTCCAGCCAAACACCTTCGAGTCTATTCTTATCCGTCCTTTGTTTGATCCATTAGGGCGAGACTTGGTTTTGTCCTTCTCTGGACGCCAAAACCTAGACTGGGTCCGTGAGTTTTACTGTAACATTGAGGGTATAGACGATATTGGTCCTTCCTTTCGAATGTGGGTCTGTCCAAGTCCATCTCTGTTTCCCCTGAGCTTATTAGAGAGCTCCTTGGTATTGATCGTGTGTTTCCGAAGCATTATCCTTTTCCGATTCGTCCTACTTGTGATTTTAATGTCGTGGCTGAAGTCTTGTGTGGTGCTCCTCGTAATTGGATCAAGGGAGCTTTGATTAAACAGATTGAACTCCTTCCCGAGTTTCGACTGCTTAATCTTATTGTTTGTTTTAATATCATTGTCACCACTTACTCTTTTGAAATCAATCAAGAACAAGGGTTCGTTCTCTTTTGTATTGCTCATCATATGTCTATCGATCTAGCCACCCTCATTCTTCGTAAGATGATTGCTGTTTTTGGCAACAAGCAATTAGGTTCCTTTATGATTGTTTGATCAACTATCTCCTATCTCGGCTTGAAGTTTCAGTTTTAGAAGACGACGAGTATACTTCTCCTTCTAAACCCTTCACTAAGAAGACTATTTCACAAAGTCGTGCACATGTCAAGGGGGAGTCTACTAAGGTTGGTACTTCTACAGGTACAACAGATGGTCTTGTTGAGAGGCGGAGATTGATACTGCAGCAGCTGGTGCAGAGGAGGCTGGTGTTCCACTCCGGACTTTTCCTGACCAGCTTCATCATTTTGAGGAGGTTGTGACACAGCGGTTGGATCTTCTGGATGCTCGTTTTGATGTCTTTGATGGGCGACTTGGCCAATTAGAGCAGTCCGCCGTTCAGACTTCTACTCAGCTTGCTTACATCATCTCTTTGCTTCAGCTACAGTAGGCTCATCCTCCTCCATCTGATGCTTGATTGACATTCTCTCTTGGACTGTTTTTGAACTGGTCTCCTGGCCAAAAAGGGGGAGATTTTTTGGTAGTGGTATATTTTGGATACAGGTATATTTTGGTATATTTTGGATACACTTTGATATTCTTGTTCTTTTGGATACACATGCTGGATACGCTTTGTTATTTTTGTTACAGTACATGCTGGATACACTTTGATATGTTTGTTACAATTGGTTTTTGATTATAACTACTATATTTTGGACATTTTGGATATTTCTGCTACAGTTGTTGGTCTTGTGGTTTTTCTTTTATCTCATATATATTCTTATGGAATTCCACAGTTGTTTTGTTTTTTTTGGGGTGTTGCTCGATGTCTCATAGGTGGATGTTTGATGGATTGTTCGGATGGTGATTTGTTCTAAATTGTTGTTAGCTCAACTTATTTGTTGATTACAGAGTTATTTTTTTTATATATCCGATAGGTTGTCAGGTTGTCTAGTGCATGTGTTTAGGAAAATTGTTAAAAGAGTTTTGTTGGGAATTGACAAAGGTAGAGATTGTTAGGTCCCTTTGTTGTCAAATTCATGAACAAACTCTGTTTTATCGAGTTGTAATTTTTTCCTTGTTTTATGTATTTCCCGTTTGAGCGGCACCATTGGCGCTCGAGCGTAATGTGTGCTATCTCAGTAGTTGGGCGTGTCTGCAAAAATACTGAGAAGTGTGATTTCGTGCTCGAGCGTGGGTTCCAGCGCTCGAGCGAAAACTGTTTAATCACATGCATGTTTAAGTGGATCCGCTCGAGCGGACTTTCCCGTGCTCGAATGAAGTGCGCGGCCCCTGTTTTTTATATATATCTATTTATGTCTTGTTTTAGGGTTAAGTTTTCTAGATCTACTTTGGAAGCTCTAGGGTTTTGTTTTAGGGCTTGTTTGCTAGTTTTCCTTGATATATTTGAGTAAGTTGTAAACTTATGATCTGAGATACATACATCAAGGAGTTTGTTTCTTCATAATCAAGAGTGTTCTTCTTCGGTGGAATCCGAAGATTCAAGCGTGGAGCATCAAAGGAGTTTGATACTGTGCGTGGTCGTTGGTTGACATTGGAAGTTGTGGATTCAACTTCATACTGATCAATTCCGAGACGAAAGTGTGGCGAAAGATTTACAGAAGGTTTGAAGACAAATTTGTTGCGTTTGGTAATTTGTTTATGAACTTTGTAATCTTTCTTTCTTCAGTGGTGGATTGATTAGTGGCGTTTCGCCGTGGTTTTTTTATCACAATTGAAGGTGCTTCAATTGTGGTTTTTTTACGTAAAAATCGTTGGTGTCGATTTATTATTTTTCGAAAACAACAATCTAAACCATTTCATAAATGCTTGTTGATTTAGATTGTGTGTTTTGGGTAATTGGGAATTGGAAGAATTAAATCTTGATCTAATCACGAATCACTTAGGATTTTCACAAAGCAATTAATCTACACAAAGCATCAAAATTCACATGTCCTAATCTACCATGTCATAAATTTGACTCAAGAATATAAACAAAAGATGTGTTATTCTTATTAATAACAACTTTTGGTACAACCGTCATTACATTCAATTTGAAGAGACATCACTCATGTATCCCTTACCAACATACATATCACTCTTTGTTAATACAAATTTATCAGACTCAAAAACAAGCTCAAAACCATTTTTACTTAACAAAGAACTAGAAACTAAATTCTTCCGGATGTTGGTACATGCAGTACGTTATTGAGGGTAAGTTTTTTCCCTGATGTCATCTTCAAGATCACTTTTCCTTATCCGCCACAGTAGAAGTAGAAGAATTTCCCATAAAAAGTTGTTTACCATTTGCAGCCTCATTGTAGGTAGTGAACATCTTCTTATCTGTACAAATATGACGAGTTGCCTAGTGTCAACCCATAATTTTTTGGGATTTCCAACCAAATTAGCCTTAGACACCACAGCAGAGAGATTGATGTCATTTACCCCGTCAGAGACGTAATCTAATTCTGTCACATTGGCTTGATTGGTGATCTTCTTGCTTGTACTTCCGCGATCCTTCTTAGGGCGGCGGCAATCAGAAGCTCGATATCCGGTCTTGCCACAATTATAGCATTTACCTTGGAATTTTTTGTTGCCATTGTTGTCGTCTTGTTTAGGACCATCTCCAGTAAATTTTCGTTTTTTGTTATGTGGTTTGTGCACTTGTTCAACCACATTAGCCTTAGACTCAATGTGATTTTTACCATTCCTCTTTTCAGCCTTTCGGTTATCTTCCTCAATTCTCAATCTTACAATCAATTCATCCATGGTCATTTCCTTGCGTTTATGTTTTAAATAATTTTTGAAATCTTTACAAGCTGGTGGTAACTTTTCCACTAAAGCAGCGACTTGGAAAGAATCGCTAAGAGATATACCTTCAGAATGAATATTATGCAAAATTATTTAAAAATTTTGAACTTGAGAAATTACCGTTTGGGAGTCTACCATAACAAAGTCCAGAAATTTACCGGCAACAAATTTCTTCGTGCCGATATCCTCTGTCTTGTATTTTTTTCTCCAAAGAATCCTATATTTCTTTTGCTGTTTTCAGAGGGCTGTAAACATTATACAGCATGTTGTCAAGGCCATTGAGGATGTAATTTCTGCACAGGAAATCAGAATGTTTCCAAGCGTCTACAGCGACAACAACTTGCCGATTACTTTCATTCTCTCTAAGTACTGGAACCTCTTCACAGAGAAATCGGGCCAAATTTAGAGTTGTAAGATAAAATAATATTTTCTACTGCCATTTCTTAAACTCAGTACCGTTAAATTTTTCCCCTTTTTCTTTATGATTTATTGGAACTTGAACGTGGTTCTGGATAGGGACTGGAGTCGGTGTAACAATTGGAGTACCACTTCCAATTGCAGTTTCAGTTTCAGTTTCAGTTGCAGTAGCCATAATATCTAATTACAAAAATCATAAAAAACCAAAATACAAATTAATTTTCTAATTACTAAAACCAAAAAATAAATTATAACACAAAATAATTTTACTTTTCTTGTTACTAAAACTAGAAAAATAAAATACCACAATAATTTTTCGTAACACAAATTAATATTCTGTAATTGTTAATAACATCAGTATATTACTACTAGTTGTCAAAGAAAATAAACAGTATATTATTACTATTTGTCAAACAGTATATTACTACTATTTGTATTTTCCAACCAGAATATCACTTTGTGAGAGCACAGAAAAATAAATACAATGAAGATACCAAAAATTATTCTGTCTTAAGATTGTTGGACAATCTTCACTGTATACCAAATAAATTAAGTTTGTGTACTTAACAACAAACAAAAGAAATAAAGGAAATGAGAGAGAATGTTTGATTACAAAAATCAAACTAAAAAAATAAAATAAATAAATAACAGATTTTTATTTTATTACAAAAATAAAATCAAAATCTTATATAAATAAATAATAAAAACCAAAAAATAAATTAACAACTTACTTGATTAGTTTCTTGGGCAAAACACCAATAAATCCCAAATTCTAATTTGTTAAACTATTTGGTCCTGCCTTTTATTTTGTAGACTAATAAGTCCTATTTGAATATTAATTACGTATATATCCATTTATTTAACACGTAATTTTTTTTTGATGGAGGACAAATGTAAGTTTTTACTGATGTTGTAATGACAAAAATACCCAAAAAACTTACTATAGGCCTTTTTTAGATTTCTCTCATTTCCGAACATTAGCAACATTATCAAACATCATCACCATCAACTACATTACCAACATCATTAAAAACATCATCAAAAATCAACAACATCATAAAAACATCATCAACTACATCATCAACATTGTGAACATCATCAAAACATATCATCAACATCGTGAACATCATCAAAACAACATTATCAAAACATCAACTACATTATCAAAAACATCAACTACATCAGCAACATCATCAAAACATTAACTACATTATTAACATCATCAAAAATATCATTAAAACATCATCAAACCATCACGAACATCATCAGAACATCGTGAACATCATCAACATCATCAAACATCATGAACATTGTAAACATCACATTTATGGTAGGCCTTGTAGCGGAGAACCCAACAACACCACAGTCACCACGGGCCCTTTATCCCCCACAATCCCTGTATCTTCGCTATTAATGCCCTCCAAAGCTTCATCAAATATCAGCAACATCATCAAAAAACAGGGGAAACATCATCAAACATCAGCAACATCAACACCTTCGTCTTCGTATAACCCCCAACACCTTCGTCTTCGAATTCGAGCCCTCCGCAATCACCTCTCTCTCTCTCTCAACTCTGACGTGTTTTGGAAACCCTAGCAATGGCGGACCAAGTGCTTGATACTGTTCGAGCCCTCTCTCGACGTTCTGGGTTTCTTTGTCCTCACACTCTGTTTCATATTCTGTTTTTTTACTTGGATTACAGAGCTGTGCCCAAAGGTTTTCGAATCTCAACACAATCCGACAGGTTTGTGTGGCTGAGATTTAATGGGTCTAGGTCCGGAGAGGATCCAAAGACTGAGTTTTTTAGTAAAATGGGTAGTGGGTGTGAGGTGTTTGACGGTGATTGGGTCTGGGATGAGAGCTACCCATTGTACCAATCCAGAGATTGTAGGTTTTTGGATGATGGGTTTAGGTGTTCTGAGAATGGACGGCCTGATTTGTTTTACACCAAGTGGCATTGACAGCCCAAAGCTTGTGACTTGCCCAGGTTTATTCTTTATCTTTGTTTTTCCATTGTTTGCGTTTTCCTGGTAAATAGTGTTTGGTTGCTGACAAAATTTGGAAGAAGGAATCTTCGACGATCTCTACCTCCCCTCCGATTTCGAATGTTGACGTTGATGATGTTGTTATGGGTAAAAATATAAACTCTATATACAATATATCAAAAACATATATTATACCAAAAATAAAAAGAACTAAATAGTTTAAAAAAAAATATTTAGGACTAATTAGAACAACATTTATTAAAATGAGATTTATGAGTAATTTCTTCTAATTTCTTAAACAAATTTTTCCATCAAGTCTAATATTTAAATACTATATTTTTAAGAGAAATTTATTCTCTACGATACTTTCAAATTTGCATACGTGTATGTTCCAAGATAAATTGACCAACAACAAATAAATAAAACACTGTGATTTATTCGCACAACGAATAAACCAGGTGATGAGTCTTCGTCGACGAGCGAGAGAGTGCATTTCAAGTGAAATAGAAACCTAATTCTAACCCTAATTTTATATTTTAGGGTTCGCAGCATCAATGGCTGATATCGCCTCAAGCTCTTCTGTTCTGCCCGAGGACGACAAGCCAGTGATTGTTAGGGTTAAACGCAAAGCTTCCCATTCGCCCCTCGAAGCTTTATGTGAGTTATTTTAATGGGGGTTTCTTCTAGTTTTTATTTCTATTTTCCTAATTTTTTTTACTCATTGTTTCATTGTGAATTCGAAATTTGGTTTTGATTCTGGCGGACCTCGTGCTTCTTAGGGCTTGAAATCAACGAGAGACCATTGAAGCGGCCATTGCTTGACTTTGAGAAGCTTTCAATCTCTGATTCTTCTGGAAAAGGTAACCATCTCATTCTATATATGTACTTTTGGCCATGTATTTTAGTTTTAGACCAAAAGGTGTATTGGGTTCTGCTCTGTGTGTTTGAATGTGTGTTTACTGGGAATTTGTGTTTAGGTAGTATATGTGTAGTTAGCTTCATTGTCAATCTAGTAACCAGACCAATAAATGAAAAGATTGACCCTGCCCATTATCTATTGCAAAATATAGATTATGATTTTATTTAACTTTCCACTTATGGTTAATTGCCTTGTTCATTTATAAAAAAAAATAAAAAAAATAGCTCTATCTAAACAATGCCCACATTTTGCAGTAGAAGCATTGAAACCCAAAAAGGTTTTTGTGCAACATGTAGAGACAATAAGCAGCTCTGAGGATACCATCAATTTTAATTTTTTGAAGTTATTTGAGGTAAGATTGCTGGTCCATATGTGTTGCTTGTTTTGATGTTTTAGGCATGCTTCTGGAATTGATTTGCTTTCTGTGAGTGGTTGTAGTCATTCTCTTGTGTAATCCTTCAAAGAACCTGATTTTAAGGTAATGATGATTTGGTGTTTCTTAAGCAGCCTAAATCTGTGGATGGAAATGAAAGTAAGGCGAAAAACAAGGAACTAAGACGTACTTTTAAGACACAGAATGTAAGATCTCTTTCTCTCTGTCTGCCTTAACACATTATTTGCTATGGTAAGACGTTATCTAGTACAATTTTTAAGTGATCCTTATTATTATTATTATTATTATTATAAATAGTAATGTATTGCATTAAAATTGTTTGATAGAACTGCATCTAGTTTTGAAAAGAAAGTTAATAGAAATGTGATAGTTATATAGTTGCTATGTTTGTAATTTTACCTTTTTGGTGACACACTCGCGCATAGTTAGCTGCTTTAAATATGATTGAAATTTCCGCATACTTCTTGCAACTGACATTTCAGCATTTTTAATGCATTTTTTTTTTGTTTTTTGGGTTGCAGAAACCAGATCAGTTGCTGGTTAAAGCCAAACAAAAGCACGAGGTATATAGATGATAGCTTTTACCACTACTGATTTACTTTGGCCGGATTTGGTATTAACTGCCATGTTTACATCAATGTTCTTTTTGTCTTATTTTTACATGTTACTTTTTTTTGGTTATTCTGAGTAATGCCTGGGATTTTTTTTTCTATTTGGTTATTCTTAGTTTACATCAATGTTTTTTTGGCCCTCTTCCCCATTTATCTCCCTCTTCTAATTTTACTCATTGTTTCACAAAGAAGTTGATGCCTTCTTTTCTTCTGATGATTATATTGATTTTTAGTTTGATTTGCATGTGGTTCAATTACCTTGTTTGTCAAGACTAAAAAAGAAAAAAGTTTGACAATGGTTACATTTCTAACTTTTCCTTTGTTATTTGAAGTTGCATTTTCTTTCTACATCAAGATTATGCATTATTTATTTGTCAGATATATTGTGTTTTGTTTCGTCCTCCAATGATGTGAATTTCCTTCCCGTTCAAGTTCTATTAAACTACAGTATTGTTTGCTTTTCAGAAAAAATGAAAGAGGAAAGTATCCATAAAATGTGAAAAAACATAAATCCTTTTTAAAAAAGTGGAGGAGGAATGTATCCGTGGAATGTGAAGATGAACAAACCAGATACGATCTTGTGTTTGACTCCCATATGGTGTTGTGATTTTTGTAATTACATATAAGAAAAAAATTTGCCAAGCTTTTATTTAGTTTATTTATGGAAATTGTGCTTTCTCAGTTTGTGTTATTTTATATGCATCCAGACACTAGAGCGGGGTCACTCTTTGAAGTCATCATGAAGTGCAACATTGTTTTGTTGGTTCCTCCTCGTTATGCTGTTGCTCGAAAACAATCATTTATGAATTTACTACTGTATGGACCTTAATATCATATTCTTCTATGCAATTGAATAAATCTTCCCAAGAGCAATGTGCATGAAGTAACCTTGGTTGATTAATAGTTAAAAATGCAAATGCTTTGTTGGTCATGCTTTGCAGTTGTATGTTTAATTGTCATGTTCTTTTTGGTTGTAGATGACTACATCATATATGCTGCATAAAAATTATTCTGTATTCTTTGTTCTGATCAGGTTTTGTCAAAAAATGCGCGTTTTGAACAAATATGGAGGACGAGAAAGGGGGAAAAAGATGCAATGCGTGATGATGGTGCACTGCATGAAATGTGTCATGTTTACGATGTTGTTCGTGTTGATGTTGTGGACACAACCATTGAAGCGAATGAGCAGGAGTAAGTTTCATTATAATGTAGTTTGGAACATTATCTTTTAATGCAGAACTCTGAATCTGATTCAGTTCCTTTAAATTCTGATACAGAGATACGGATTTTGAGGATCATAGGATTATGTCTAGTTATCTGCCTCTGTTACGAGAGTTCATCCCAAGTGCTGCTGCAGAAATTGAGTCTGATATTCATGATTATGTGTCCAAACAAGGTCTTACTCCATATTATTTTTTTTTTGTTTTTGTTGTTTGTTTTTGTTTAGATTTTAGTTTTTTGGTTGATGCATTTAGCTCCATCTGCCTCTAATATTTGTGATTACATGTCCCAATGAGGTCTTGCTCCATATTATGCTGTTTTTGTTTTATATTTTTTTGGTTGAAATATTTAGATTCATCAAAGGCATGATATTTTTTCCCTGTCTTCCTGTCTTCAGGGCTGTTGTTATAAAACTGCTCTAAATTTTCATGAATAAATAATAGAGGGATTGTGATTACTATTCTTGACGATGAAATTCTGCTTTCACCATTTATTGTCATTTCATGGTGTTCCACAATTCTTTGATGGGTTCTATTGTCATGTAGCATCCAAGGATGACTATGTGTATGATTTGTATACTGTAAAGGATGACGTCAACACAAGTGAGGAAGATGCTTCAAACCCATTTCCTTTGTAAGGATTTCTGTTGTATGTTGATGACTTTATTGCAGTCCTATGTTTTTTTTTTTTGGCGGGGGTAAATATACAACTTGTAATTGTCTTTGGTGTAGGGTACAGGTTGATGACGACGATGAATTCTATGATGGCCCAATTACATCTGATAATGAAAGTGATGATTCTAATGGTATCATCCATTTTAATTGTGTTTCATTATTTTACTGCAATTCTGGATGCTCTTGTTAGACCTTTGTTTATTTATTTATGGATTTGGGTTCTCAGCTGAAGATAATCCTCTGAATGATTATCCGGACAAGGAGACATCTGAAGATGATGATGAGCATGGTGGGAGCAGAACCTCCAAATCCAATGATGAATCAGAAGAACTTGATAGTGCAGGTGCCAGTTCTAAATCTGAAGATTTAGAACACCAAAACTGGTCAGAAGATGCAGATCCCTTCTACGAAGGTTACATTTGCGGGCATGATGGTGGTGATGGTGATTATTATGATGATGATGGTGGCGGTGACAATGATGAGTGGAAATGGTCCTATCGTTAGCTCTTGCTTTACTGGATTGTGATTGTCGTCTCCTAGAGACTTTGTTGTCACCTTCACCTATGTAAAAATTGTTCTGGAACTTGTTTGTTGCTAGGTTTTCAAATTGTTTTTTTTTTTTTTGAACTGTTGCTAGGTTTTCATTGAACAGCTTCTTGTGAATATGAATACTTCTTGTACATCTTACAAGGCAAAGTTAGATGGACCCTGTATCTTGGAGATGCAATATGTGAAGATGAATTTCCTACTGTTTCTGCTACTTTGATGGTTTGGTATTGCTTCTTGTGAATTGAAGTTGAGAATTGGAGCAGACACCGATCACTATTTAAGCTTCCTATGGTTGTGTCCATGAATTGCTTTATTCCTCAATTTGGTCGTCTTGCTGTGCATTGTGTGCTTGAAAATAACTGCATCGTCTACATTGTTTCAAGTTCTGTTATCTCTTATTAGGACATGTTTAGGTTGACTGGTATTATGAACATGGTGAGATTGATTGATGGTATTGCTAGTGTCATGATATTAGGTTGGAAATATAAAGTTAATTGCGTTTGTTTGTGTCTTGATGAGATATTATTAGTTGATTAAGATTAAAAAAATGAGATTTGTAAAAGTTCTCGTCACTCATTTTATAAAGAGTCATTAATGTGTAGTTTTAGAGTACTTGTTAAGAGAGTTTAAAATGATTATACATTTTTTAATATATTTTTTGTTTTCTTGTTTTTATAGAAGTCAGTGATTAGTTATTGGATTAAAATCTAAATTGGTTATTTAACATATATCTTAAGAATATATTTTAATAAAATAAGAATAATATAATATAGGATAATACTTGAGACCCCCTTTTGGGGGTAACCCCTCATCCCCTTTTGCCATGTGTCAGGGGGTGATTGGATGTGCAGGAAAGGGGGACCAATGAGAGAAGAGAGGGGGTCAAAAAGGGGTCTAAAAAAGGGGTCTAAATCACCACCCTATAATATATTCACCTTTAATAAAACATATACCATTAGGGAGGCCTAGATATTATTAATTCAATTTCCCTCTCCCCGGGCTCTGTAACTCGTGCTTTTATTTGCAAATTTTGTTGATTTGGCTTCTTGTTTGGTATCGTGAGCTGTCTGTTCTTGATTGATTGTGAATTTTGGGGGATGTAAATTAAGAGAAGCTATTGGTTGATGTTGGGTAACGGGATATTTTGGAAGCTTAATTAAAAATTAATTTTTTGACTTTTTTTTATTTTTTTATTTTGTTTTTTTAGATAAAAAATGTGAGAAGTAATATAACTTAAAATGAATTAATAACTAAATATTGACTTTTAATTAGATTGTCAAAACAACCCACCATTAAGCTTTATTTAAGATATACTTAAAGTCAAAAAATATATTTATTTAAACCATTTCAAATAACCCTCCATCATTACGTGTCTTTTGATAGAAAGGGTAGAATCTATAATTTTATTTTAAATTATTAAAGAATGTAAAAGCTCATAAGAATTTGTGATTGGTACAACCAAGTGGTGCCGTAACTACCTAATTTTTTTTGTAAATTAAATGCTCCCAAGAAAATAATTTCTGTCGTAGAAAGGAACAAAACGTAGCCAACTCAGATAAATAAAACACGTGAGCAATGAACAGATGTCGTCTTCATCTTCTCTCTTTGAATATTCATCATAAACTCTCTCTCTCTCTCTCTCTCTCTCTCTCTCTCTCTTCTCGTCACCGTGATACAGTTTTAGTTTCTCTTCTTCTCTGCGGCTGGGCAAATCCAAGGCAAACCGTGAAGATGCAGAAGATTTTGGGAACAGCGAGTGCGAGGGCGAGGGCAGTATCGGGAAGAGAAGCAATGTTGAAGAGGCATGATCGTCTTCTTCAAAGCCTCTCAAATTCCAATCCAAGGCTAGCGCATTCATCAAGCACGGCTCTTCCACTTGAGCAAAACAACGAAGCCCTAATTCCCAAAATGCCCCAATTCGACTACACTCCCCCTCCTTACACCGGACCTCCTTCCTCCGAGATCCTGAAGAAACGCCTCCGCTACCTCAGTCCCTCCTTCTTCCACTTATATACTCATCCCGTAAGTCGCCTCCCTGATCTTGCCACGTCATCACCATCTCTCCTGAATCTGGTGACGTGTCAAAGATCAGATCGCACCTTTTGCACTACTTTCAAAACCTGTATTTGCTATCATTGTGTTTTTGTTTTGTTTTGTTTTGTTGATTAATGAGTGGATTGGATTGGAAAATGCTGCTGAAGTTGTTGAATTATATAATAATAATTGTGTATGTATGTATGTATGTTGGATTGGACAGTTGAATTTGGTTGATGGAAAGATGCAGTACTTGTTTGACGAGAACGGGCGGCGATACCTGGACGCCTTCGGAGGAATTGCTACTGTATGTTGCGGCCACTGTCACCCTGATGTGGTGGAAGCCATTGTTAACCAAACAAACCGATTGCAGCACTCCACCATCCTCTATTTAAATGCTGCCGTTGCCGAATTTGCCGAGGCATTAGCATCCAAGATGCCTGGTGATCTCAAGGTTTACTCTTGTTTGTTTGTTTGTTTGTCTTTTCATGTTGGTATTAATTTGAATTCTGAATTATTTTCCATTTTGTTTTAGGTTGTTTTCTTTACGAATTCTGGGACTGAAGCCAATGAGCTGGCTTTGATGATGGCTCGGTTGTATTCGGGCAGCCATGATATTGTTTCCATTAGGAATGGTTATCATGGGAATGCAGCCGCCACAATGGGTGCTACTGCTCAATGTAACTATAAATTTAATGTTGTACAGGTATATTTCTCAAAAATCGGACAAAGATCTGTATACTTTCTTTGATTTGACATTTTTTTATTGCTTAACTGGAATTATCAGCCATATAATTCATGGACTACTTCTGTATATCATAATTTCATAAACATGAATGAAGTAGTGGTGAAGTGGACAAATGGTTATCTGTGTGTTTAGTTTTATTATTATGCCTTGTATGGTATTATTTTCAAAATTTTCATTCGAAAAGTTTAAAAGCACCTGTAGTTTTCATATCATTTTCATTTTTACACGAAAATAGTTTTTGAAAATTTAGAAAACAATTATAAGTGTACTCTCTCCAGCTTTTTACCAATTACTCAGTCTCATGATTTTGATTCATGTATACCCAACAACTTGATTTTTGTGTAAAAAAGGTTGGCAGAAGGATGAATGCCTTTTTTTCTGTTACTTTATTTGTTTGTTTGTTTGTTGTTTTGTTTTTTATTTCCACCCAACTTGTAGTATTCTTAAGAATATCATTGTTGCATAATGGTTCTGAGACTATCTTGGTGTGGCTTGAATCCCCACTTCCAGCTTAAAGATTAGCTCGACACTGGTTTGGTTAAGTGAATGGACAATTACTAGGCCCTGATGTTTTACAATTGCAATGATGTATCCCTCCTTATATGCAAATTAGTTTTCTATCACTGTACCAAATTGCTCCCTAATATTTCACAAACCAAGTGCCATAGCCCTTAAACTTATAGAAAACAAGAATTTCTATTAACAGACCCATTGAGCAAACAATGCTATTTTTCTTATGTCTTCTCATTCTTTTATGTTATGCCAATGCTCCACAGACTGGAATTCACCATGCCCTGAACCCAAACAATGCTATTTTTCTTATGTCTTCTCATTCTTTTATGTTATGTCAATGCTCCACAGACTGGAATTCACCATGCCCTGAACCCAGATCAATACAGAGGTGTCTTTGGGTCGGATGGATCAAAATATGCGAAAGATGTTGAAGATCTCATTGCTTATGGAACTTGTGGTCGTGTTGGAGGCTTTATTGCTGAAGCTATACAGGTGCCTTGTCAATTACATACAAACAATGCATAACACAAATGGACATATGTGTTTATGCATGGATTTGTTATATTGTTTGTAGTTTGGATTCTAATGAAGTGAACCATTCTTTTGTTCATGTCTAAGTGGAAGTTAAATGGTTGACAGGGAGTGGGTGGAATTTTAGAGTTGGCCCCTGGTTACTTGCCATCTGTGTATAGCAGCATTAGAAAGGCTGGAGGACTTTGTATTGCTGATGAGGTCCAGTCAGGTTTTGGTCGCACAGGTAGCCACTTTTGGGGATTTGAGGCCCACGGTGTTGTGCCTGATATTGTGACTATGGCTAAGGTAGATTCTCTTATGCTCTGCTTGGTTCGTTGGAATGAGGTGGAATGGAATGATCATGATGTTCATTCTCACATTTGATTCACTAAAAAGATGACGAAAAATGTATTACAAATGGATATAGCCATATCCATAGGGAGGCTAAGGAATGGCCATTCCATTCCAGTGAATCAAAACTACATTAGTCTCTTATCTTTCTAGCCCAATTATTATCTTGAACTTCTGGAAAAGCTTTCTTGCGTAGTTGTTTGGTTTGCATATCATTTATGAATATTTGTGAATTCTTTATGAAGCACATCTTGTGATTGACAAATAATTTGAAAGAAGAAAAAGAATAGCCTATCTTTGGTGAAGCTTGCTGGGATTTGGCTTTAGAATATCATTTAAATTTGGCATTCAATGGACATTTAAAAAAAAATATATCCTCATTGCTCTACTTCCAGGCCGGCTACATTCAAAATGGGCCCAAACATTCAATGAATGAAATATAGACTGAATCCACTCTTAGGCAAGAGTAAAATAAACTTATATTTTACTTTTTAAATTTTCAAATTATTATATCTAATATTATGAGAAGACATCTGAAGGGCACCATGTGATTGCCACAAACAATTCTATTTTTTTGTATGCTCGACCTGCTTTTTAGCTTTTCAAGTTTTGAGTCCCCCCCCAAATGATTTCTCAGGGCATTGGAAATGGCCTTCCCCTTGGTGCGGTGGTAACTACTCCTGAGATTGCAAAGGTGTTGACTTATCGTTGCTATTTTAATACCTTCGGAGGGAATCCTGTGAGTACTGCCGGTGGGCTAGCTGTTCTGAGAGTACTTGAGAAAGAAAAGCTTCAAGAGAATGCATTCGCTGTGGGATCATATCTGAAAGCGCGTCTGACATCCCTTAAAGAAAAGCACGAAAGTATGTTCCCTCGCTTTCTGATGTTACGGAATCTGAACTATTCATCTCAAATCTATATATGGTGATACTGATCATGAAGTTCATGGTCGATATGGGTTTGAACCTTTTTTATGCCATATACAAATATAGATACTATGTGTCTCAAAAAAAGAATAAATAAAAAATCAAACAAATACTATCAAAATATCTAAAGGTAGCTTTTGACTGGTATGACTCATCTTTACTTGTTTCTGCAGTTATTGGGGATGTCAGGGGACGAGGTTTGATGCTAGGGATTGAACTTGTAACTGATCGTGAGTTAAAAACTCCAGCCAAGGCTGAAACTGTGCATATAATGGAACAGATGAAAGGTCTGTGTGTGTGTGTGTGTGAAAATTCTAATTTCTAATTAATAGACAGTCTTTTTGTCTCTGTATATTGTGACTGACATTTTTAATTGTTGTTTAAGAAATGGGAGTGCTGATAGGGAAAGGCGGGTTTCATGGGAATGTGTTCAGGATTACTCCCCCCCTCTGCTTCACCAAAGAAGATGCTGGTATGTCTCCTCCTCCTCCTCCTCCTCTTCCCGCTCTTCCTGATTTAATGATCCTTCTGATTTGCCCATTTTGTACTACTTGTAGATTTTCTTGTGGGTGTGATGGACTATGCAATGTTGAAGCTGTGAGGTGTATGTGGTAAATTGGATGACGATGTCTGTTTGATCATCAGCAACTTGATACAATAAATATGTGCTGGAGACTGGAAGGGGGTAATTCATAATATATTTATGCAGTTTAGTTATATCAGAAATAAAATGCTGTTGTCTAGCAAGGAGAAGATGAGACACCACCTCGTTGTCTCTCTCTCTCTTCGTTGTCTTGGATTAAGAACTTCCTTATATATAAAAAATGATATTTTCAGATCAGCAATCTGCTCAACTATTTGGCAATATATAAATTTTGCTTGTGATCAAATTCATAACGCAGCAGAGCTGTTAATTTGTTGGGTTTTGGTGTGTACAGTGAATATGTTAGTTGCTTTGCCATACTTTGTAAGCATAAAATACACTAGGTGTGCTATGAAAATCAATTGGTTGATCAAAAATTATTTAGATGAGGAGAAAAGGAAAGCTGAATGAGTTATTAAAGATTGAAATATAAAATTTAAAAGAAGTGTGGAAGTTGCAGGGCAATTTAGGAATAAAACAGTTGTGAAAGAAAAGTTTATAGATGGAAAAGGTTTATGGCACTATGTTCGGCACAACTCGGTTCGGCACAACTCGGTTCTTCCGAGCCTTTGCCGAGCTAGCCAGTGGACTGACTCTGCTGTTTGTGAAACCCGTGTGGGAGAGGGAAAGACTTGTAGGGACACCCAGCCTGAACCCCACCCAACCTCTTCTTTAGCAACTTCACCCTCTTTGCCGACCACCGACCTTTTGCAAAGTAGTTTAACATCAAAAGTGAGTGTATGAGAAAAAATGGATTCGGGGCATCAAAGCATCCTAGAAATGCAACCTTCATTATAATGAATATTGAAATTAATTGTGAACCAAAAATGCAAGCCATGAAATTTTTTTTTTGAAAATACTAAATTATTTTTATAATCGCTATCTTTTTCAATATGGGTAAAATTAAAATGTTTATTTGTATATGTTTAAAACTTCTTTTTGCTTTTTATATGTCAGTATAAAATTGATTTACAATTTACACTTTTTATTTAAAATTTTTTTTAGTATATATATTTTCGCCCCGTCTATGTGAAAATTCTGAGTCTGACCCTGACAGAATAGTAACTTGAGCAGTAGAAAACAACTAAAAATGCTACTCATTTTTTTTTTTTTTGGCTACACATTATATATCAAAGGTTGAGCTTCTCTCATGTAAGCCATCTCAACTTAAGAGAGCGATTGAGCTTGGTAAGTCCATTTTGGTGATCCAAACTGTTCACTTTTTAAGACTTGTTAAGTAGAATATTCATATGAAAAATCAAAATGATCAGATATCAGTAACTATATATTTGAATTAAATTTGTATTACAAAAAATGGATAGTTATTCTTAAAATTATATTTGTTGTCTATTTTTTTAAAACAAATATGATTCAAATATACAATCACTGATATTCAATTATCTTATTTTTCATATGAATATTTTACTCAACGAGTCCTAAAAAGCGAATGGTTCAACACCAAAATCGGTCAAACAATGAACCTACCAAACCTAAATGCTCTCTAAAATTGAATTGACAACTTAATAAAAGCCAAACCCATATCATAAGGAGCTAGTTCTTAAATATTAGTAGGGGAATGAGGCAACACAATGAGTATCAAATTCTTGTCCATAAGATTTGAATCAACAAATTTACACCATAAAGTGGTGTTACACAACTATTAAGTCAAAAGATCTCACTTCCAATGCAAGTGTCATTGAAACTACTAAAATTAGGCATTGTTATATCTGGTTAGGCATTCTGCCATATATATATATCGTTTAGTAAGCCATTTGAGGGTAGAGTTCTAACTCGGTGGGTTTAAAGATTGTCATGTCTAAGCAGTTAGTACATTCTATGACATTTTTTGTTACACAGAAAGGCAACCCAAGAGGGGGGTAAATTTGGTTATTAAAAATTTGATCAGAAAATAGATTTCAAATGACTAAGGATTAAATGCAGATGATAGTCAATGAATACACAGAAAATAAAAGAGAAAGAAGGAAGAACACAACACAATGATTTATAGTGGTTCGGCTCACCAGCCTACGTTCACTCCTCGAGAAACCTTTTTGAGAATTTCTTCACCATGAATCTGATAAATGCACCATCAAACTTTACTTAGCTTGTGGATTTTTACAAGGACTTATTTCAATCTGTTGAGAACCTCCCAACTAAATGCCTCCCTTTACAAGTGTTTCACTCATAAAATATGGAACAGTAATAAGAGGTATAACTGTCCTCTTTTACAAATATTCTCTCTCAAAAGATGGATATGAAAGTGTAAGCTCACAGATAGTTTAAGACTCACTTAGATGTGAAAATGGAAGTACAATGAAGTATATCAAAAGCTCTTGATTGCTCTCGAATGCTCTAGGTTTGTTGTATTGAAGAAGTGTGTAATACGAACAAGGAGAGCTTATTCTTTATAGCAATAATGGCTTCTAGCTGTTGGAGAGAGGTAGAGACACATATTCTAGCCGTTGGAGCAAATCATGGAAAATATCTTCCAGCCGTGTTTGATTAGAGTATAGAGAAGGCAGACTGTAGACAAGTCTTGAAAGAGAAGGATCATTAAATGCATAAGCTTTTCATTTAATGCTCTCCTTCATAGGTCAACTTCTTGGAGAGGATATGGCGCCAAATCTACTCAGGGGTTAGAAAAGATGACATTCTGCACATGGATCAGAAAAAGTGGTTGAGAAATGATCTGTGTCAGTTTAGATTTGATTTGGCAGGTGGGACTTTTTAAACTCAGATTTACAGGTGTCGACCCTTGTAGATTGGTTGTCGACCGTTTGTTTTCTTCTCTTCTTTGAGTTGAGTTCCAGGTGTTCCTGGTGTCGGCCCTTATTTTTTTTGGTGTCAACCCTTGCTACTGGATTGCATTTTGAAATTTAGTGTTGACCCTTGTTATTTTTGGTGTTGACCTTTGTTATTAGATTGCACACTGAAATTTAGTGTCGACCTTTGCTGTCTTGGCGTCGACCTTATTGTTGGATTGCATACTGAAATTCAGTGTCGACCTTTGCTGTTTTGGTGTCGACCCTTGCTTCTGGAACACTTAGACATTTTGAGCTTCACTCTAGTGTCGACCCTTGCTGTTTTGGTGTCAACCCTTCGACCTGTTTCAAGCATAAATAGAATTTTGCAAACAAGTGCTAATATCATGTTTTGAGGGGTTAAAAACCATTGAAAAACAACACTCTAGAATCATAAATCTTCTAGAAACATTAAAGCACAATTTGTATACTACTATTTTGAAAACATGAATAATAAAATGAATTTTAACTATTTGTCAATAATCAAAATCAATAAGAATTTTAAAGTTGAATAACCTTGGGGCTAACAATCTCCCCTTTTTTGATGATGACAAATATTTAAAGTTTTCAAAGTATAAGTTTCAAAAGAAAGGCATTAAGAAGTGTTTTTCAAGGAGTTCTATAAATAAAGGATTTGAAAAATGAGATGAAAAACTCCCCCTATAAAAAGGGCTTCAAGGCCAAAACAAAAATAATGAGAAATATATATATCAAGACAATAAAACAACTTGATATAAAACAAGTTCCCCCTATCAATATGCACTGAAGTAATCATTAGTAAAATCAATTTCTTCAATTTATTTTCATTGAATGAAATCACAAGTACTTTAAAGCAAAAAATGATTTTCATAACTGTGTGTGTTGTTGATAGATATTCATAACCAATCACAACCAACACTAAAGAACCAATATCAACATGTTTCATATCATTCAAGAAGAATTCATCAAGATTCATATATATAAAGAAGTTTTCATAATGTATATCAACATGTTTCATATCATTCAAGGAGAATTCATCAAGATTCATATATATAAAGAAGTTTTCATAATGTATCTAAATTGCCAAGACATATACTTCATTTACTTCCCAATTTGTGTTTCCCAAAAGTTTGTACCCAAAAAGTGTTTTTACCAAGACATTGACATCCATATACATCTATCATCTAACTAACCAACTACAATTAGAGCCAACTACAACAATTTCTCCCTATTTATCATCAACAAAAATAGGGGGTCAGAGCATCAGCGAAATGGAAGAGGAGTTCGAGGCCAATGTGGTGCAGCTGCGCGCCTGTAGACACCCCATTTTTGACCGACCTTAAGACTCAGGCGTCACCGATTGAGCGCTTGGTGATGTTGCATATTGTGCTCGTTCTGAAGTTTCAGAGTCTCGGCTGTGAGCCTTGCCTCCGGACTTCCGGACTCTTTTGTGCTTTGCCTCGGTTTGCGAACCAGGTCCCGTTTTCTCCGTTTTCTCTTCTCGAAGGGAGGGAGAGGTCTCGTAGACCATCTCTCAGTGGCCGTAGGCTACGTTTCGTGGTCGTAGGCCATCTTTCCCATTTGGAACCCGATTTTCGATTTTCGGAGCCGTCGGCCGTGTGCCTCGGTTCGGGGCCGCTTAACTACCTCCGTTTGCTCCGGTTTTTGGCACACACCTTGTTTCCTCCCCTTTGAGGGACACTGTGGCCCGAGAGACCAACTTCGTGGTCGAATGCCACCTCCGGTGCTTAATAGTCAGTTTTCGGGGCCCCGGGCCGCGCGTTTCGGTCCCCGAACCTCCGTCTTGCATCCGTCTTGGTCCATTTTTGGCGGGGACCTTATTTTCATTGTTAGAAAGGTTGTAGGAAGGTGGGAGGCCAGCAATTGTTCTGAAAAATCAGTTTTATTTCTTCATCACTCTTCATCGCCCGTTTTCTTCACTAGAAAGCTGGTTTTTCCCACTCCCGGGCCACTTTTTCTGACTTTCCACCACATCATTGTGTTGTACACACCTGGGAGGCCACCAATATGGGTAGGCCAGCCAGCAATTGTCCTTGACCCTTTTGAACCCCTCTAAAAAGCTAATTTTTCTCTCTCCTAGTTCACATTTTCTGGGTTTTGACCATACAGCTGTGTTGCACTCATCTGGGAGGCCACCTTTTTGGGGTGGCCGGCCAGTAATTTTGCTTGACCCCTTTGACCCCTGGTCGGCGGGCCAGGGGAGGTGGCCGGCCGGCCACCTGAACCTTTTGAACCAGGCCGGCCAAGTTTGTCTCTCCAGGTGCATTCTAGCTGTGCCAGCTGTTGTGCACCAGATCCACTGCCCGAGGGTTTGTCCTTGTTTTGGCCCCTTTAAAGGTGGTTTTTGCCCCCCTTTGCTTGGTTTCAAGGTGGTTTGGCCCCTTTGGTCAAGCTTCTTGAGGAAGCTTGACCCTTTTGGGTTAGCTTCTTCAAGAAGCTTGACCCCTTTGGTCAAGCTTCCTTTAGAAGCCTTGAAGCCCCCTTTTTAGCTTCTCTAAGAAGCCTCACCCTTCTCTCTCTATAAAACCAACCCTTGAGCTCCATTTGCAAGGATTAGAAAAAAACCAGCTGGAGCATTATACATACAACCCTATATCTCCCTCATCCAAGCTTCAAAACATCCTTGACCTTGCATCATTTACACACCAACCCATAGCCTACCACCTCCGTCATCCATTCCAGCCCCTTGGACTTGATTTTCAGAGGTTGAAAGCTCACCAACTTGGTCCAGAAGCTGCTGGAGGTCGGCTCTTCAAGGGTGAGTCCCTATTTTCCCTTTTCTTGCTTCATTTTGCATGATATCTTAGCTCCTTTTGCTTACATTTTTGGGCTTCGACCTGAACTGAAAATAGTCTTATTTTGAGCTCATCTTCATATTTGATCAAGAATGTTTTTCTGTTTGAGGTCTTCCACTCACCCTTTGTGTTTTATCCCTCTTTTAGGGCTTATCTTGCATGATATATTAGTCTTGTTTTTGAGCATTTCTGGGCTTCGAGCTAAACTGTAAAGTATCTTATTTTGAGCCCCTCTTCAACTTTGTTGAAGGGCTCTTTACTGTTTGAGGCCATCTACTTCCCCTTACCTTTTATCTCTTTTTTAGGGCCATTTTTGCATCATATTGTAGCCTTACTTGTGAGCATATTCGAGATTTTCCATAAACTGTAAAGTATCTTGTTTTGAGCCACTCTTCAACTTTGTTGAAGGGCACTTGGCTGTTTGAGCCCTTTTATTGCCCCGTTTGTCCAATCTCTCTTTTAGGGCTGTTTTTGCATGATACATTAGCCTTATTTGTGAGCCCTTTTGGACCCTGACCTAAACTGAAAAAAGTCTTGTTTTGACATCATCTTCATGTTTGATTAAGGTCTATCCTCTGTTTGGGGTCATCTTCCCCCTATGCATGCTTCATCTCTTCATGATTAGGGCTATGCATTAGAACACTTGCATTGGCCATGGTTTGGACTCTTAGCCACTGAAATCCAGTGGATTTTCAGTGGCTTAGGTGTATTCTTGAAGGCCAAAATCGGAGGGGGGTGACCCCCTCTATCCTTGTCTTGTTTGGTGGTCTTTTGGACCTTCCAAAGGGACCCTATTTTGCATACATTGAAGTCACTTTCCAGGGCCTATTTGGTGGGTTTTAGGGTTGTCATAGTCCATTTCTAGGGGTGGTTTTTCTATGCTTCATGTCTATCTTGTATGTGCTTAATAACCCTTTGTATGGCCCTCTAAAGGAGCTCACCATTTTTACACATGTTGGCTTCAGTGATTATTTGGGTACATTTTGGCATGTTTTGTTCACTGATTTTTGCTGGTTTGATGAGTTCTCATACGCTTCATGCACATGCCATGTAAACCATGTTTGCTAGTCAAAGTTGCATGCTATTTTAGTCCATCATGCTAGCATCTTTTAATCATGCTTTGAACTAGAAATGTTCATGTTTTGGGACTGCCTTGGCTCTGTCTTTGTGCTTCATAGTCAAATAATGCATGCTTTGTATAGCTACAAGTCAATATATGTGCCTAGTTTTGAGTTTCGGGACCATTCCATGCATTGTATGACATATATCCATGATTCGGGATCATTTTGCATCATGATTCAGTGCTGGAATTTGCATGTTTGAATGCCATGTTTCATGCCTTGCCATGCCTTGTTAGAGTGGCATTTGGTGCCTTAGGTTCGGTCCTCTGTTTGCGTGCATATATGCACGCATTTCGATAGTCTCATTTTCATCTTATGGCCACTGATGTGAGTGTGGCTGAGGTCCACTCATGTTGGTGTAAGTCCGTCATGCATTATGTATGCCATTTCAATTCATAGCATTGTGTATGCTAGGTTGCATGTTAGAGTATCGTGTATGCCATGTTACATCGAGCATTGTGTATGCCATTTCATAGTATTGCGCATGCTAGGTTGTATGTTAGTCACATTGTGTATGCCATCTCATTTGCATTGTGTTTGGGATAGGAGTTAGCCCAAGCACGAGAAACGAAGGACGTTTCGTACTCCGAGTGACGGAACGTGTCTCAATTCTCGGTCGCCGATACTCCGGATTACCCATGATGGAGTCTAGGCCTTGTTTTGTTCATATGTGCATTCATTTCACATTGAGTCATGCAATTCGACTTCTCGGCCATCATGCATCGAGATGCGTGATTGGTGGCACGAGGATCGAAGACTACACTCCCTGAAGAGTAGTCAAGCATACATATGTGAAAATACATTGCCATGCCCCTTTCTTGCTCTCTATTGCAGCAAATCAGAAACCGGCAGTCTTTTGGAGCTTCGCGCAATATTCCGGGCTTAATTGTAAACAGAGGCTAATTGGGGCATCGCAATAGATTTCCGCGCAAGGCAACTCAAGCATGCATCATTCATCATTCGGAATAGAGCTGAGGCGGTCCATGGGCTTGCATGCCAATTTACTGTTTTCCTAGTTCATTTGTTAATTAATTAGGGTTTTGTACTTATTCGGACTGTAATTATTCATTTGGGACTGTATATTATTTATTCGGACCCTCCGAGCGAGGGCACAATTGTAATAAGTGTGCGTGCGTGTGATGTATGTCTTCCAACCCCACGTCTTTCTCCCTTTTATTTACCAGCTTATGATGGTTAGAATAGGGCATGTTTCAATTAGCATACAGTATGATAGCATGTTTGCATTCATTCATCTGTTTTGCATGCACCGGGCTCGGCGCATCATACTCACTGCATTGTATTTCAATTCCGAGTTGAATACATGTTAGCTGTAGCATTTCATATGCCATGATTAGAATAGCCGAGCCTATCTTAGTTGCATTTTGCATGTGTTGCATTAGGCATTTCTGTATAGTTAGGATCATGCATGGATTTCTAACATAGTTTCTGTTTTGGCTTGGAGTACTCGGTAAGTTTTTACGCTTTAGCATCCTTGCATGAGTGTGAGTGACTGCCATGATAGCATGCTTACCATGAGGCTTTTTGCTTATGTGATATAACTACCTGAATGCCTGTGGGTGAAAGTTGGGTTATTTGGATTGGAACAATTCATCCACTGTGAATTTTAAGCCCACTAGATAGTGGCAAAACCATGTTTTCTAAGCCCACCTGAGGGTGGCAAAATCTGCATTTTAAGCCTACTTGCGAGTAGCAAACCATCTTTCAAAAACAAACATGAAATGTTTTGTTCCAATTCAGGCGACCCGGTCTATACTTGTATGTTGTGCGCGTCACATAGTAAACCTAGGCTAATAACTGGAATAAGAACGCATAATATTTTCAAAACTAGATATCATGGTTAGTAGAGGCCGATCTTTGATCGGGCGAGCGGGGGTGCTCACGAAGTGACCTTCCCCAATCGTACCCAAGTTCCCGAGCCGATGCAACTTTGGTGATGACGGACACGTGGCCTTAGGCAACGAGTCAGGGTTTCCTAAATTTTCCAAAAATAAAATATTTAGGTGGCGACTCTGTATCTGGCAAAGCAGTCCATGTTTGGCACTTCTTTCAAAAATCTATTTTCTCAAAACGATTTGCCAGATTTGGACTCTTTGGTTCAGATTGAGAACCGTGACAATTTGAGTCCGAACTGTAGTGAGCCCAAAATGAACAGAATGGGACTCATCCTCCCGGGGCGTTCGGGGACGTCTACAGCGCCAACCTTGGGCAAACCATAGCATGAACTTCCGGATTTGTTCACCCATATCATCATCCTAGCACTACTGGGAGATTTGACGGAATTCTTTGTTGGAGTCCTTGATCCCGTAGACTGCAATCACCATACTTTCTATACTCTCTTTAGTAGCTTCAATGACTCAAGCTTGCTGCAACTTCATGCGATCAATGTCATTCTGCATTTCAGTCTGTTGAGAGATAAGTTGTAGAACCAAGGAGGCCAACTCATCCTCCTTTTGTTCCAAAGCAGAGGATGATGAGGCAAGGATAGAGTGAGAGGATGATGGAATGTCTGAGGCAGGGATAGATTAGGAATCTAGGTTTAGATTGTTAAGCCTTGAATTGATTGAAGCAATCTCATCCAACAAGGGACCTTGAACCATGAAATCAAGATGGTCATTTTTTTTTTTAGAGAGATGAAAGGTCAGAATGAGGTGGTGGAGTAAAAAGACTAGGGGTAGAGAAATGAATGGTAGGATTAGAAAGGAAAGAGCCAGGGATAGAGAGACCAGGGAAAGAACCAGTTTTCTTGGTCTTGGTCCACATGTTGTTGATCAGAGAATATCCCATATTTCGTAGAGTTTCGGCCCCCATAACAAAAGGGTTCTCGAGGGACTTTTTCTTCTCCCTTAAGATCAATTTTAAAGTGTTTGAAAATCTTTTGAAAATTATTCCATAAGGAAGGGTTTGATTATTTTGTTTATGAGCATTTTTGATATAGTGAACAACCAAAAAACCGAAATCAGTAAGAAAATTAGTGGATAGGGCCCAAATGAGGTAAGTGTGGCCATAGGTGATGGCACCAAAGCGGCAGGAGTATGGAATAATGTTGTGAGTAATGATGAGATGTAACAACCTCATTTCAAGGGAAAGGTCTTTCATAGAGACAGCGATATGATTAGTTAAATCAGGGTTATTGGTGAGAAATCGAAGATCAATAAGATGAGATTATTGGGGTGGTTTGAGAGTGATTGATGGGTTGACCCTGTGTCCATCATTGGATTTTCAGAATGAAGTTAATGATAGAGGGTGTCAAGGTGAAAGAAACACCCTTAACAAAGTAGTCGAGGGTATGATGAGATGTTTCCTCATCATATGAAAGATTTGCAAAAAAACTCTCATCAAAGAGTTTTAAAAGTGAAGACCATTTTTTATTTTCAAACCATCACTTGACAGGAATGGAATATTTTTCGAAGAATGCGATGTCTATTGTGCGACCAGAGATTACCTTTCGTAGATTGAAGTCCTTGTTGAAAGCAGATCTGCACTCAGGGTTCTTGAAACGAAGCATAGAAGATGAAGTAGCGACGGCGGTGGAGAAGGACGAGGAGCGTGGTCGCTTCCGTGTGGGTGCAAGAGGAGGGGCTTGAGAATCCATGGAGAGGAAGAATAAAGATCGTGAGAGAGAGAGAGGAAAGAGGACCGAAATGTGAATCAATAGAGAGAGTCGCCAGAATAGGAAAAGGGGCTAGGGCTAGGGCTAGATTTTGGGAGGTGTCGCAAGAGAAAATAGAAAGGTCGCGGGGTATTTAAATACCCTTGAAAAGGTGTTGACCCTTGTGAAGAGAGGGGTCAACCTTTCGAATTTGAAAGGACCACGCGGCAAAAACCTTACCTAATAAGTAGGTGTCGACCCTTAAAGAAGGGGGGTTGACACTAAAAAGTAGTGTTCTCAAACACAATAAGTGTCGACACCTTCGAAGAGAGGTGTCAACCCTAAAAACCAGTGAACCAAAAACCAACTGGTGTCGACACTTGCAAAGAAGGGTGTCGATCCTTAACAATAAAAAGCACAAGGCTGGTTCACAAGGTGTTGACCCTATAGAGCAGGGGGTCGACCCTTAAGGGTCCTAGAAGGCAAGAACTAATATTTTACTCAGCAAATTTAGCAATAAAGCATAATAACACATAGTTTAACATTACATAGGAATATTTAACATGCCAAGCTCAATTCTAATAAAGTAGAATTGTTCATCATTGAGAGGCTTGGTAAAGATATTAGCCAATTGTTGGCTTAAAGACACAAATTTGAGTTCAATATCACCTTTAAGTACATGATCTCGTAGAAAGTGATGTCTTATTTCAATGTGTTTAGTGTGTGAGTGCTGTATTGGATTTTTTGAAAGATTAATGACACTAGTATTATCGAATTTAATAGGAATGTGATCAAAGTGAAGTCCAAAATCAAGAAGTTGTTGTTTCATCCAAAGCATTTGAGCACAACAACTGGCCGCAGCAACATATTTTGCTTCAGGGGTTGATAAAGTAACATAATTTTGTTTTTTTGCAAAACCATGAAGTGAATTTCTGAGAAAATGACAAGTGCCACTAGTGCTCTTACAGTCAAGTCTATATCCTGCAAAGTCGGCATTCGAGTAACCATAAAGGTCAAAAACATTTGTTTTAGGGTACCAAAAACCCAAAAGTGGAGTACCAACTAGATATCTAAAAATGTGTTTTACTGTAGTGACGTGTGATTCTTTTGGAGCCGATTGAAAACGTGAAATCAAACACACACTAAACATGATATCGGGCCTACTAGCAATTAGATAGAGTAAGGAACCAATCATACCTCGCATATTTCTTTTTGTCTACCGGTTTACCTTGCTCATCTTTGTCGATTTTAATTGATGTGCTCATGGGAGTTGCTACAGATTTAGATAAGTCTATTTCAAATCTTTTGAGGAGATCCTTGATATATTTGGTTTGAGATAAATGGATTCCATCTTGGGTTTGTTTTATTTGTAATCCAAGAAAGTATGTCAACTCTCCCATCATACTCATTTTAAATTCTTCCTGCATATCCTTAGCAAATTCCTCGCACAATGATTCATTAGTAGCTCCGAATATGATATCATCAACATAAATTTGAACAATAAGCATATCATCGTTTGGTTTTTATAAAAAGAGTGGTATCAATTTTCCCACGAGAAAAATATTTTTCAATAAGAAAATTGCTTAAGCGTTCATACCAAGCTCTAAGGGCTTGTTTCAAACCATACAAAACTTTTGAAAGTTTATAAACGTGGTCCGAGTGTTTGTGATTTTCAAAATCGGGAGGTTGTTCAACATACACTTCCTCCAAAATATACCCATTTAAAAAGGCACTTTTCACATCCATTTGGTAAAGTTTAAGATTTCTAAAACAAGCAAATGCAAGCAACATGCGAATGGCTTCAAGACGTGCAACGGGTGCAAAAGTTTCATCAAAATCAATGCCTTCTTCTTGGTTATAACCTTGGGCTACAAGTCTACCTTTGTTCCTAATAACAACACTGGATTCATCCATTTTGTTTCGAAAAACCCATTTTGTTCTAATAATGGAATGATCCTTAGGATGAGGAGTCAAAAACCAAACTTTATTTCCTTTAAAATGATTTAACTCTTCTTGCATAGCAAAAATCCAATTTTCATCGTGTTCAACCTCATAAAAAGTTTTTGGCTCAATTTGAGAAACAAAAGCTAAATTACCACAAACATTATGAATAGAAGAACGAGTTCTTACACCTTGTGTGGCATGTCTTATAATGAGATCTTTGGGATGTCCATGAGCATACTTCTATTCTTTAGGTAGATCATTTTCCTTCACTGGATGAGCATACTCTTTTTGAAGATCTTCCATAAAGACTTCAACATTGGGTTCCGAAGAATGAAGTTCATCATTTTCCGATAAGTAAATGCCTTCAATTCTTTGATTAGAATCTGCAATATCATCACTAACAATATTCTTGGAAGCAAAGGAGTTAGATTCATCAAAAGAAACGTGTATAGATTCTTCAACGAGTAAAGTTCTTTTATTAAAGATACGATAAGCTTTACTAGAATTTGCATAGCCAAGAAATAGAGCTTCATCATATTTTGCATTAAATTTCCCAAGATTTTCTTTATTGTTATTAAGTATAAAACATTTACAACCAAATGCACGAAAATGACCAATGTTGGGTTTTCTTCCTTTCCACAATTCATATGGCGTTTTTTTAAGTATGGGTCTAATTATGGCACGATTAATAACATAACAAGTAGTGTTGACGGCTTCCGCCCAAAAATATCTTGGCAAACTATTTTCACAAAGCATAGTCCGAGCCATTTTCTCAAGAAATCTATTTTTTCTTTCTACCACACCATTTTGTTGAGGAGTTCGAGGAGCAGAAAAATTATGATCAATGCCATGCTCATTACAAAGTAGAATAAACTCATCATTATCAAATTCTCTACCATGATCACTTCCAATGCTACAAATAGCAAGACTAATCATATTTTGAATACATTTACAAAGAGTTGAAAATGCAGAGAAAGTATCACTTTTGTTTGCCAAGAAAATCACCCAAGTGAATCTAGTATAGTCATCTACACAAACAAAACAATAAGATTTACCACCAAGACTTAGAGTTCTAGAAGGTCCAAACAAATCAATATGCAACAATTGAAGAGGCCTAAAAGTGGAAATACTATTTTTGAATTTGAAAGAAACTCTTATTCATTTTCCTTGTTGACAAGCATTACAAAGTCTATCTTTTTCAAAATCAATTTTTGGTAAGCCAATAACCAACTCAAGTTTTGAAAGCAAGTCCATATGAGCATGTCCTAACCTTCTATGCCATAACCATCCAAATTCATTTATAGCAGATAAGTACTTAACATCGAGATTAGGAGATAAACTATGCAAATCAAATACATACACATTTTCATGCCTATGACCAACAAAAAGCACTTTGTTATTTGCAGAATTTTTAATGGTGCAGTGGGAGTTTTCAAAAGTGGCATGATTGCCTTTATCGCACATTTGACTAATACTAAGTAAGTTGTGTTTCAATCCTTCAACGAGCAATATATTTTTAATAATGGGTGAAGAAGTTTTACCAATACTACCTTCACCGATGATCTTTCCCTTACCATTGTCTTTGAAGGTTACATGACCTCCTTCTTTGGATTTAAGGGTTGAGAACATTGCTCTATCGCCGGTCATGTGCCTTGAGTATGCACTATCAAGGTACCATCGGTTGTTGCTGGATTTTGACCTAAAGCACACCTGCAAAAATCAGATTTTTGTTGGCCTTTTGGTACCTATTCTTTCTTGGATCCATGAGAGTTAGGAGTTAAAGTGTTTTTGGGAACTCACTTCGTTTTCATTCTAACAAAGAAGTTTCTCTTAGCAGGACATGAAGGAAAGATGTGACCTTTTCTTCCACAATAATGACATGTGAGATGAGAATGGTTAGATGATGCATGAACAAAAGTCTTTTGGGGATTTTTTGCTTTTAAAAAAGGTTTATATCCAATCCCCATTCTTCCAAATGTTTGATTTTGACTTTTAAGAATTTTAGGATTAATTACAGTAATAGTCCCTATAGTTTGGGACTTGTGTCACTTTGGTCCATGACTTTTCAATTGTGACACATTTGACCCTGAATTTTGAATCTTGTTCCAAATAAGGACAATTGAAAATATCATTAGATTTTTCAAGGGTAAAATCGTCAATTTGATCAAATATAAACCAATTTGACAAAAATAAATGTCAAAAAAATATTTTTAATTTTTTAAAAATTATTTTTATCCACCAATGATAAAATTATGTAAAATTAATAAAAATTACATGATTAATTTTCTAAAATTAATTTTACATAATCATCATCTAAACACATAATAAAAATTAATTTGGTAAAAAAAATAAATAAATGTTTAAAAGATTTATCAATTTTACATAATTTTATTTTTAGTGGGTAGAAATAATTTTTAAAAAATCAAAAATATTTGTTTGACATTTATTTTTGTCAAATTAGTTTATTTTTTTTATCAAATTGACAATTTTACCCTTGAAAAATCTAATGATATCTTCAATTGTCCTTATTTGAAACAAGAGTTAAAATTCAGGGTCAAATGTGTCACAATTGAAAAGTCAGGGATCAAAGTGACACAAGCCCCAAACTATAGGGACTATTTGTGTAATTTGCCCAGAATTTTATCTAAGGTATCTCTACATTGAGTAAATTTTGAAAGAACATTTTTTAAATCTTCTATTTTTCATTTAAAACAATTTTCTCCTTTTTCAAAATTTCATTTTCTTTTTGCAAATCACCTACTTTCTTTTCAAAAATGGAAGATTCTTTTTCATTTGAAAATTCTTTCTCCTTTCCCATTGTCAAGACTTCATTTTCTAAAGTATTAATATTAGAAGTCAAGGATTCATTTTCTTGTGATAAACTCAAAATCATTTTCTTTTGACAACTACTTTTAGAATTCAATTTTTTAAATTTAGCAAGCAATTCATCAAAAGCAGTTTGTAATTCATCAAAGGTAAAAGATTCATCATTTACCTCATTTTCATGTTCAAGTGCCATCAAGCATAGATTTGCGACTTCATTTTTGCCAATATCAGCCTCTGAGTCGCTATCATCACTGTCTTCTCCCCATGCTGCGATAATAGCTTTCTTTTTGTCCTTCTTGAATTGTTTCTTGAGCTCTGGATATTCCGATTTGTAGTGTCCCAGTTTGTTGCACTCGTAACAAGTAACTTCAGATTTTTTATGATTTTCTCCTTTTGAAAATCTTTGTTGAAATCTTTTCTAAATAACTTCCTTACACCTTGTTTCTTTTTTACAAAACTTTTGAACCTTTTGGTTCATCTTCCTCCGAAGCATCTTCTTCTTCTTCTTGAGATTTTGAGGTAGACTTGAAAGCTATCCCTTTCTTCTTATTATTGTCTTCTTCTTCTTTTCTTTCTTGCATGATGATCTCATGGGTTAGAAGAGATCACATTAACTTATAAAGACTTAATATTGACAAGTCTCTTGCTTCTATCACTGCTATAACTTTATTCTCCCAATTTTTTAGCAATGATCGGAGGACGTCTCTGACAATTTCTGCATTAGTATAAGCCTTTCTAAGAGATTTAAGACTGTTTATAATATCTGTAAAGCGAGTGAACATTTGGGATATGTTCTCATCAGGTTTCATTTTGAAGAGCTCATAGTTATGAACAAGAAAACTCACTCTAAACTCTTTGACTTGAGTGGTTCTCTCATGAGTTACAATAAGTTTATCCCAAATTTCTTTCTCCGTTGTACAAGTGCATATTCTGTTAAACTTAGTAATATCAAGTGCACAATACAACATATTAACAGCTTTAGCATTGGATTGAATATCTTTATAATCAACACTAGTCCACTCACTCTCAAGTTTGGGAACTGACAGACCATTTATGGTTTTAGTGGGGACTTGAGGACCATTACGGATAATTTTCCAAAACCTTATAGTCAATAGATTGGATATGCATAATCATGCTGGTTTTTCCAATAGTTGAAATTTGTGCCATTGGACCATCAAGTTTCACCTAGCTTGTGGATTTTTACAAGGATTTATTTCAATCTGTTGAGGACCTCCCAACTAAATGCCTCCCTTTACAAGTGTTTCACTCAGAAAATAAGGAACAGTAATAAGAGGTACAACTGTCCTCTTTTACAAATATTCTCTCTCGAAAGATGGATATGAAAGTGTAAGCTCATAGGTAATTTAAGACTCACTCAGATATGAAAATGGAAGTACAATGGAGTATATTAAAAGCTCTTAATTGCTCTTGAACACTTTAGGTTTGTTGTCTTGAAGAAGTGTGTAATACGAACAAGGAAAACTTCTTCTTTATAGCATTAATGGCTTCTAACTGTTGGAGAGAGGTAGAGACACATATTCTAGTCATTGGAGCAAATCATGGAAGATATCTTCCAGTTGTGTTTGATCAGAGTATGGAAAAGGTAGACTGTAGACAGGTCTTGAGAAGAGAAGGATCATTAAATGCACAAGCTTTTCATTTAATGCTCTCCTTCATAGGTCAACTTCTTAGAGAGGATATGGTGCCAAAAGATTTGCTCAGGGGTCAGAAAAGATGACATATTCTGCACATGGATCAGAAAAAGTGGCTGAGAAATGATCTGTGTAAGTTTAGATCTGATTTGGCAAGTGGGATTTTTTAAACCCAGATTTACAAGTGTCGACCCTTGTAGATTGGGTGTTGACCCTTTACTTTCTTCTTTTCTCTGAGTTGAGTTCCAAGTGCTCCTAGTGTCAACCTTTATCATTCTTGGTGTCGACCCTTACTGTTGGATTACATTTTGAAATTCAGTGTTGACCCTTGTTGTTTTTAGTGTCGACCCTTGCTGTCTTGATGTCGACCCGTACTGTTGGATTGCATACTGAAATTTAGTGTCGACCCTTGCTGTTTTGGTGTTAACCCTTGCTTCTGGAACACTTAGACATTTTGAGCTTCACTCTGGTGGCGACTCTTGTTATTTTGGCGTCGACCCTTAAACATGTTTCAAGCATAAATAGAATTTTGCAAACAAGTGCTAATCTCATGTTTTGAGGGGTTAAAAACCATGGAAAAACAACACTCTATAATCATAAATCTTCTAGAAATATTAAAGCACAATTTGTATACTATTATTTTGAAAACATGAATAATAAAATAAATTCTAAATATTTGTCAATAATTAAAATCAATAAGAATTTTAAAGTAGAATAACCTTGGGGCTAACATTTTTTTTAAGCCGTTAATACTTTTTCAATAACTGCATGCATGTCAGGTAAGTCGTTAATTCATATATTTATGGCATGCAAAAATAGGCCGTAAAAAATGTATATTTTCGTAACTTACAAAAATATGTTGTAAAATATTTGTACTTAAGACGACATACATTTCACATCATAAAATATTATAACTTTACACGGCATGTATTAACATGTCGTGATAACTTCTACTAAAAAAAAATTTAATTCGATTTTTTTATGACATGAAAAAGTATGTGTTAGCAAAAATTTGGTTTAAACCCAATCGATAGTGATTGATCAACAAACTCAAATAAATTTTAAATGAACACAAATAAAAATCAGTGGTTGAATTCTATGCCTTAAACAAATTAAGGACTTCCTTGAAGGTAAATAAATAAAGAAGAAACAAAGCAGAACAAAATATGTATTTATTCAATTGGATTGTTACTTGCCACCAGTTATAAGAACTTAAACAAGAATAATGCAAAAAAACAAATACAGTAATCGACATAAAGAAAGAAATGGGAATTGAAAAACTATCACTTTATCTATTCCTAACAACTGCTAAATTAAACTACTCCTAGATGAATATCGCATTTTGTGAATGGTTGTTGATGATTGATCCCTTGTTCATTCCTCAAGTCTTCCTTTTATACTTGCTTGGCCATCTCATGTTGTAGCCATCAATCCACGATCTTCCTTGATCTTTGCTCTACTCAACCATATCCCATTTTCATAATGACTACTTGGAGATGTTGTGCTTTGACTTGATATTGATCCCCCAATTTTAGCATACGATTTCTAATTAATTTTAACAAATATATTTACTGGCTTTTATTTAATCTTTTCAAGCTACATCATCATCTCTTCCATGCTATGTTATTAGCATACTTGTCACGCTATGTCATCATATTTGTCGATAATAATAATAATAAATATAGTGAATGTTATTCTTAAAAATTGTCTATGGTCTTAATCAACATATCATAATCGAACTTGGCTATAATCAACAGGTCATAATTGACAGAAAAATAAAATGCGGTGTCAACAATATGCTATAAAAAATATATTTTTTCACAGCATACAAAAATATGTCATAAAATATTTACACTTAAAGACGACATATATTTCATATCATAAAATATTATAACTTTACACGGCATGTATTAGCATATTGTGAAAACTTTTACTAAAAAAAATTCAATCCGATTTTTTTTTTTAAAAAAATCATAAGGAAAATCATCAACATCCAAAATTTACTATTTTGTGAAACACTTTGTGCTCAATGACCAGTATCTTGTTGCAGAACAGTTTCTAAAAATCATCAAGTTAATTAATTATTAATTTGCTATCCTCTCAGGACATTCAATAGTATAGACAAACATTATTATTATTATGGTATAGGTTGTTGGCTGATTATATCTAAAAGGTCAGATCTTTCTTGATTCAATTTTTGTGTTTTGGTAATGTTTTTTAATATCAAATTTGTATAAATGTGTCTTGTTAGTTTTATTTTGTATTTTCACATAAGGATTGGATCATTTCATATTTTTTTTTCATGACTGACTTTTTATACCAGCACAATTTATATTTGTTGAATGATCAGTTTTTGGCTTCAAATTTGTTAGTAGTCGCATTAGGATTGCTCTCATGGTTGTGAAGGATTTTAGCTCTCTATTAGTAGTAGCCATGAACAAAGCAAAAACAGAGTACAATATATATTTATGTATATATGTGTGTGTATAGCAAAGAAATTAGTCAAAGTGAGCAAGTGTGACACTCCAATTGTTTAATTAATTTAATAAATGAACAAATAAAAGAAATAAAATTAAGTAAAATAAAATATTTGATTTTATAATTATACTCCCTAAAATGTAATCTAACTTAAAATTAAGAGGCATAGTTTACCAAAATAGGATTAATATATTGTTTGGGGGCCTGTGCTAAAATATAATTAGGGGATCATTGTGACCTATCAAAAGGATGGTATATAATTATTTTAGGAGTTGGGCCAAAGTGTAATTACTCAACAAATAAATTACAGGTGATACCCCAAATGTTCAATTAATTTTACACCAAATATTAAATGTTGGAAGCATATGATTTAAGGAATTAGATGTTATGAAATTTTGAAATATTAAAAATTGAGAATTTTGAGGACAACATTTGTTGTAAAATTACGTATTTTTATAAATGAAAGTAGTATATTTTTCCGAATTTTTTTTGTATAATTATTGATATTATTTTAAATTTAATAGTTTGTATATTTTTATACTGAAAATTATTTCAAAAAAATAATTTTAATTTTTATTATTATTTGATATTATTTTCTGAGTATTATGATATTTTATTATATTTTTCCTAAACTGAAATAGACTGAAACGTAACATTTTCTGTACAATATTTCATACCCCCCAATTCTCTTGCTGCCTACGCTTTCTCCCCTATACATAGAGATGTTTACCTTTTGCATCAACATCATGTCCCAACCCAAACTCCCTTCTTCTCTCTTTTTCAACACTTCTCTCCCTAATTGTTTTATAAAATTTTGACTTTAGTTGGGAGCACAGTGAACGGAAAGTAAAAGATTTTGAGTTATATTATATCTTGAGTTACTATAACATATTTTACGTATATTTTGAGTTATCATAATTTATTTTATACAAGTTATGTTTTTAACTTATATTTAGATTTCAAGTACGTTAATTATTTTTCTGAACTCCATTTTCTTAAAGTGAAACACATTGATATGATTGTTTAAATTTTAGAAATTATTTGGCAATAATTTTATAAATAATAATTCTTGTAAGTACCACCACAGGAGTCCCATGCTTTGAAAGATTTAAATAACCACTGATTTCTGATTAGTCACTTTGTGACCTTCTGTTTGTCATGGATCTATTGACCTCTGTTCTGGTTGTCACTCCAGTGACTTCTGTTCTGTTCTGTATCGTGATTATGATTATTTGATTATATGATTTCCGCATTTTGCTTCTGTTATTTAAAATTAGTTATGTATTTTAGTTACTAAATTAATCTTTGTTTAGCCAAATAATTATCCATGGTAATTTTTGTATCCTCATGCTCACTGTATAATATTTCTCACTCTACTATAAGCTTATAGCTATTAACTACTTTCAAGTGACGTGTCAAGACCAGTGCATAAGGTAGGCACAAGACACTTTGTAATTATAGTACAGCTCTGGTATTGTAATCGAATAGAAGCTCCAATGTATACGTTTTTGTTATACTTAAATAAAGATTTGGGTACCCTTTTATTTTACTCTGCTGCACTATTAATTTGTTATAACTTCAGTTATTGTCTTGTTGCGACACCAAACCTTTGGACACCGGGTTTGGGTCGTGACAGCAAGTGGTATCTAATGATTGGATTTGATTTGTAGAGAAGTAGATGATGTCATTCTATCCAGTAAATTAAAGTGTTCTAGAGAACCACAAAGAAACAATAGAGAGAAAGAGGGTATGCTTGGCCCTGATTTGTTATGTAATGTTTGAGGCAGTTATAGTAATTATGCATCTCTTCCTTATCATTATTTCCTTCTATTGATTCTTTCAGAAAATGCCAATGTTTGTTGTTGCTAGTAATTAATTTGGATCCCATCCAGAGGAATAATCACTTGACCAAGTCATCGAGTTTTCAAACTTGTCAATGACACTATAAATGATCTCCCAATTAAAAGTTGTAGATTTGAAATCATGATTAAGTAGTTGCGGAAAGAAATTAAGGCTCTGTTTGGTTGTATTTTCAAATTACATTTCCACCCTATCATTCGCGCTTCATGTTTGGATAAGATTTTGAAAATACAATTCCACCATATCATTCAAAATATATTTCGACTTCCCGTTTAGCAGCTTTCTTCTTCATTTCTCCACTGTCAAAAGCTTCCAACGTCTTCAGTCTTCTTCATTTCTGAAAAGCCTTCCATGTCCTTCATTTCTGAAAAGGTTCACGTGCAAAAAGAAATTTAAAGCTGAATTGATCTACTCGTCTTCCTCTGTTTGAAAGATCACGGCTGATGATTCGTCACGCTAGCGTTCATTCCTATGAACTGAGACCATTTTATAAACTATGTCTGTGAACTCCCTTCCTACCCATACCATCTCCCACAAATCAAGTGAGTTACAATTTGTGCGTTGTGGAAGATTCATTCTCCGGGCAACCAAACAACGACGACACCGAGGTCAAATAAATCACAAATTTCTTCCAAATATTTTTTTACAGCTCACTGATTTCTGAAACATCCTCAATTTTATTCCAATTTTTTTTGTCATAGGTCAAATTTGTCAAACCTATTCTCGAATTAGACAACTACCAAAAAAGCGCACATTCACTCACTATACCCACTCCATCACCGGTGATAACTATTCAACTCCCACTGATCTGGTACGTATATCCTTCAATCCATCTGGTATGTAGAAATGAGTTCTGAAATGGTTTCTGAGAAGTCGACATGATGATAGAGATGGTTTTTGATTTGACTGAACTGTTTGAACGGTTTAAGCTGAGCCGGTCAACCGCCAGGACAACTGGCCAGTCGTCTCCCGGTCATCCGGCTGGTCAACCGCCGTGTTTTCCCAGCCACCCTTTCATGCTTCTCTTCTTCTGCTTATTTCTTCTTCTGCTGCTTATTTCTGGTTATTTTTTTTACTGTGTACACTTGTTTCACAAACTTTTTATAGACAATATTATCTTATTTTTATTTTGTATGTGTTTTGCCCTTCAATTAATTTGCTTTTCCTAACATTATTTAACAAGTTCAAATAAACATTAATTTTGATTCGTACTTAAACATAAATAATTGTAGTTGATTTTTGCTCTGTTATTTTTTTATATCCACTCCAAAATAGTTTAAATATAAATTGTGTGTTTTAGATGGATGGAAACAATTCAGATGACGATCAGGATACAAGAATGTGGACTCCCAGAATTGAAATGAAATTAATAAACATGTTGAGAGAAGAGGTTAAAAAAAATCAAACAACAGGCCGTAGTACTGTGTGGACATCAAAGCAGTTGGAATCATTTTGCAAATCAGTTGCAAAATCTGTATAGATTTCAGTATACATCAAAGCAGGTGCGACAAAAATATCAACGATTGAAAGTTGATTACCAAACGTTTAAGCAACTGCAGGCACAGACTGGTCTGGATGGGATCCCATTGTAGGAACTGTTGTTGCACGCGATGAATTTTGGGATAAGATTTTTCATTAACCTGTACCATTTTCAAATTTTTTTTTTTTGGTAACATTTCATCACGCGTACAGTATGCTTATTTTCAATATTTTCAATTGCTGTAGGCTACAAAAAATGTAAAGAAGTTTAGGACAAAAGGATTTGAGTATTTCCAATAAATGGCGGAAATTGTTGAAAATTATTATGCCACAAGGGCCTTGTCTCGTACATCCACACAAGTAGCCCTTGACTCAGATGAAGAAGATGAAATACTTAATAAATTTTGGAGACCTGAAGCTGGTGAGAGTAATGCTGCTGAAGCCATTCCTGTTGACTTATTCGGCGATGAATACATGGATCCAACGAAGGGCAAAAGTCACAAGAGGGGCCCTACAAGCAGTCAGACTGACAGTGGTGGTTCTAAAAAGTCATGGTCAAGTGGGTTCGATGATGTGTGCGCAATTTTCACTACCTACGTACAGGCAAAAACAGAACATTCACGTGCACGATCAACTGACACAAAGGCTGTAAGTACAGGTGGTGATGAATATTCCCTTGACACATGTCAAGATGCATTAGTAGAGCTTGGGGACATGCCACCGGTCCAGTACGTTAGGGCACTGACGCTATTTAAAGACAAGGAATGGCGAAGGTTTTTTATGCGTACTTCTACCCATATGCGCCTAGCTATGATCCTAGCTTTGCAGTGAAGTGAGAAGTTGTGTTTTGATTGAGTTAGCGATTCTCTTTGTCGTTGTGCAAGATGATTTGATGATTCTTGATTTATTTTTTATCATTTTTTTTCATCCCATGATATGCTCTTTTTTATCCATCTTCGTATGTTTATTTTTATTGAATTCTTAAGTAGTTTCTGTTTTACATCAATATGTTGTGTTATTGTTCTGCATTTTTTCATGTCCGTATTCGTATTCTTATGACAAGATGAATACATATTAAACAAACTTTCTTCGTGTATATATTTTTGTGGATGCTGGTAAATGACTAAGGCTGACTAAATTTAGCCACTTGTTAATTCAGTTTCACCAATAATGGTAATAGTTAGCATGTTGTCAAACATTATTTTATAATTATGCTTTTACTGTGATATAGACGAAACAATATGTCATCCGACACAGAAAACAATGCAATGGAGATCTCATCAGAGGAGGATGAGGTTATTGAAGATTTTATGGATTTTTTGATGATTGTGTTTATGCATGACTATATGAATGCGTCAAGTGGCAGACGACCGCAGCGAGCTTGTCCATTCAAAGGTGATGATTACACCTTCAGTTTATTAAATGGCCATCCAGAAATAATGATGGACATTATGCGAATGGATGCACAAACATTCATTTTATTGAAAGACATCTTACTTCAAAATGGCTTTATCGATACTGAACATATGCATATCAGTGTTGAGGAATTGCTTGGAATTTTTTTTATACACTTTCGCACAAAATGACCGCCATCGACTACTGGCCGATAGATTTCAACACTCCACGGAAACTATTTGTCAACATATCAAAATTGTTATGCGGGCACTGTGCAAGCTTGCATCAACGGTTATCAAACCACGTAACCAAGACGAGATACCGGCAAAAATTTTAAATGACAGGAGGTTTTTCCCCTGGTTCAAGGTATGACTATATGTTTGTCCTGTAAGTTTTCAATAACAATAAGAAACGATATATTTTTTTTTCATGTTATAAAAGTAATATCCAAGTTTGTTTCGCTTTTAATGTCAAACAAATATCTTTCAAGTAGGATTGTGTCGGTGCTATCGATGGCACATTGGTGGATGCATGGTTCCCTGCTTTAAGACAATACATTCCGCGGTCGCAAATATATGGTATCGCAAAATGTACTCGCAGCTTGCAACTTTGACATGTTGTTTACATTTATTAATTCTGGATGGGAAGGTAGCGCTCATGACAACGCTATTTTAGTTGATTCTATTACAAGAGCTGATATACAGTTCCCACACCCACCCCATGGTGAGTGTCACCAAATAACACATTGTACATTTTTTGAAATTATTTTTTTGTACATTTATTTGACAGAGCAGTGCATTCATTATTTACATGTAGGCAAGTATTATTTAGTGGATGTTGGTTTCACGAACATACCTGGATTTCTTGCCCCATTTCGTTCCCAACGCTATCACTTGCAAGAGTTTCATGGCCGTCATTATTCTAGACCCAAGGAATTGTTTAACCATCGACATTCGTCGTTACGCAATGTCATAGAAAGAACATTTAGTGTTCTAAAGAAGTGATTCCCAATATTGCGGTCCATGCCAAATTACAAGTCTACAAGACAAGGCCCTCTCGTGATTGCATGTTGTGTACTGCACAATTGGATCCGTTTGCATGCAAATATGGACCCATTCTTCATGGAAGTTGATAGTGAAATGGCGGCAGAAGCAGAAGCAGACGGGTTTGTTGGAGAGTAAGCCGACTATGTTGACATGTCACAACATGGGTTGACGTACCAATCGAACTTTAGAGATGCAATTACTATTGCTATGTGGCAAAATCATGTTGGCCATGGCTAGATTTGTGATGTAAATAAGGCAAGTGAATTTCGTAGTGATTAATGGTTGAAAATGTATAATTATTTTACTAGTTTCAATCATTATGACACCTTTATTACATAACTTCCCCTATTTTTTTGTAATTGTGAATTTAATGACTTTTTTTCTCTTTTTATAGGATAGCTGACAATGATGACAACGATTGGGCTAAATGGCAATTAAAGGAAAGGGAACCCAAATCAAATTTCTTTCCCAAACAGCATCACATGGTCAATCAACAAAATATAATTACCTGGATAAAAACACTTAATATGTTGTTGATGCAATGTATAATATGTAGGGGCAAACACTTTTTTTGGTTGATGGTTAAATGATGCATGTATAAATTGTAATTTATGATGTTCATTCAGTTTATGATGTTCATTAAAAAAAATTTTCATTTTATTAAAATAATGGTTTTGTTATCAACTTTAATTGATCTATTAATTTTTATATTAATTATTTTCAATTTATTCAAATAATGGTTTTGTTATCAACTTTAATTGTTCTATTAATTTTTATATTAATTATTATACAAATTTTTTTTATTAATTTTTTTTTTCATTTTATTCAAATAATGGTTTTTTTTTATCAACTTTAATTGTTCTATTAATTATTATACGAAATTTTTTTTATTAATTTTTTTTTTCATTTTATTAAAATAATGGTTTTGTTATCAATTTTAATTATTCTATTAATTTTTATATTAATTATTATACAAAAAAAATTTATTAATCTTTTTTTGATTTTATTCAAATAATGGTTTTGTTGTCACTTTAATTGTTCTATTAATTTTTATACGAATTTTTTTTATTAATATTTTTTTTCATTTTATTCAAATAATGGTTTTGTTATCAACTTTAATTATTCTATTAATTTTTATACGAATTTTTTTTTATTAATTTTTTTTTTCATTTTATTCAAATAATGGTTTTGTTATCAACTTTAATTATTCTATTAATTTTTATACGAAATTGTTTTATTAATTTTTTTTTTAATTTTATTAAAATAATGGTTTTGTTATCAACTTTAATTGTTCTATTAATTTTTATATTAATTATTATACGGAATTTTTTTTATTAATTTTTTTTTTCATTTTATTCAAATAATGGTTTTGTTATCAACTTTAATTGTTCTATTAATTTTTATACGAATTTTTTTTATATTTTTTTTATTTTATTCAAATAATGGTTTTGTTATCAACTTTAATTGTTCTATTAATTTTTATACGAAATTTTTTTTAGTAATGTTTTTTCATTTTATTAAAATAATGGTTTTGTCATCAACTTTAATTGTTCTATTAATTTTTATATTAATTATTATATGAAATTTTTTTTATTATTTTTTTTCATTTTATTAAAATGATGGTTTTGTTATTAATTTTAATTTTTTTTATTAATTTGTATACAAAATAATTTGTTATTAACTTTTTTTTTTCATTTTATTAAAATAATGGTTTTGTTATTAATTTTAATAGTTCTATTAATTTTTATACGAATTTTTTTTATTAATTTTAATTTCAAATTAATTGTTCTATTAATTTTTATGATGTTGTAGACGAAAGTTGCAATTGTTATTGTAGTTAACATTCGTGCATCAGTTAGAGGAGATGTATAATATGCACTTTTTTTTTAAAATGCATATTATAGCGATCCCGATTTTCCTTCCATTGGTTATTGTATTTCGGACTTGGTTCCGTTGATATCGGTTGTTGTATATGTTGTATTTTCATCCTTTAATTCCTTGTATTTGAGTTTTGGGGTGTTTTTGGCAGGTTTGTAACAGGTTGGGTGTGTTTTGAAACAAATGGTTGCTGCCTAGATTTTGGTGTCTTCGCTCGAGCGAGGCTTTTGTCGCTCGAGCGAGCTCTGTGTTTTAGTTCCTTCGCTCAAGCCAGGGTTCCTTCGCTCGAGCGAGAGTTAAGTGTTCTGTCTGGTGGCTCGAGTGAGAAGTCTTACGCTCGAGCTTACGTCTGCGTCTGGTTTTGGACCTGAAGGTTGCATTTCTTGGCTCGAGCGAGCGAGCTGTATGTTTTGGGTTTCTACGCTCGAGCGAGCATTCTTGCGCTCGAGCGTGCTTCTGGGTTGCAGACCTGAAGCTTCGGATTGTTGGCTCGAACGAGGCTTTGTGCGCTCGAGCGAGGTTTCTTTGTGTCTGGTCGCTCAAGCGACCACTCCTTCGCTCGAGCGAGCCTCGAATATATCAGTTGGCAGCAGCGGGTTACACTTCACTTTTTCATCATCTTCTTTGATCAAACCCTAGCCCCGATTGCTCCTCTCTCTACACACACTCTCTCTCTAAGATTTCATCTACTTCTAGAGTGTTTCTACCATAATCTCTTTGTAAGAAAGATAGAGGGTGGTGTGGGCTTCACTTTAATCTGAAAAATCGTGGATTTGGAGCACTTTGAGTTTTCTTCGTCTACTCCTTTGGGCTTTTAATTTCGAGATAGGGATATCCTACTCCGTCTTATGAGTTTTGACATAAATTTTAGTCATTTTGATTAGATGGTATTATTTGGTAATTTTGGAAAAGTTGGGGGTTTGATTTGTAATTTTATAAAAGAGGGGTATTTCCATGTTTGAGTCAAATTTGTATAAGAGACTTGAAATTGGGGTTGTTCTTGTTATATGAGTGGGATTTGGCCTTGGGAGTAATATTTGAGAATAGAGGGATTGAAGCCCTGATCGAAATTAATTAATTAATTTGTATAATTAATTTGGAAAAATGTGGAAATATGAAATTGGGTTGGGAATCATGAGATTGGATAGAATTGTGATTGAATGGTGTGGTTGGATTAATTTATCACCCACTTATGAAATTGTTGATTATTTATCTGTTCGATAAATTTATTATCTGTTTAGAGATAACTACTTTGGGCTATCGGTGGATGATAGTCTTGATTGTTGTAGACACTGTATGTTGATTAGGGAAGACTGAAACTAATCTCATTGAGTATGTCATTGAATATGGCGGTTGAAATAATACATCGAATATGTGTATTGATTGATCATTGTATATGATAAGTGTTTAAATACATTGTATATGTATATTGTGTGGGAGGAGATAGGGGATGTACTCTATGGTTTGAGGGGAGATAGGGGATGCACTCTCAAACCTGTTTGGGAGGAGATAGGGGATGGACTCCATTGATAACTAAGTTGGCCGGAGTGTCCAGGGTGAAAGTCCCGAAATCTTGATTGCGTTTGTATAACATAGATAATTGAAGTATGGAAGTGTTTTAATATGAGTTGTAATCTCATGTGAATTGTGAATAACGGAAGGGTCTTAATATGAGTTGTAGTCTCATTTAAATGTTTGGCTAGATATTGAGCCATGTTTATGAATGTAAATTGGATAACTAAAGGAAAGTGGAATGAAACACAGATGAAATTGTCATGGAACTAGAATGTGTTGTAAGTTGATTTATAAGTGTTAACCATTTATCAAATGCTAATGTTTTAGTTATTGCTCATAATTGGTTTAGTATATCTCTACTGGGCTTTGGCTCACCTTATATGGGACATCATTTTCAGGTTCAGGTAATATGCCACCTCCAAGGACGTAGCTTGGGAGGCTTAGAGGTTGGAGGATCTTTTGTTATTCTCTTTTTGGTATTACATGTAAATTCAAGCCACGAGCTTATTTTGTACAAAGAGTTAAAACTCTTCTTTTGTTGCACCTAAGTGTTGACTTGGAAAGTTGTAAGCCTGTAGGGCATTTACTTTTGTTGTCAACATGTAATACTTTTGTAATGAATACTCTGATATATAGAAATATGCTTTATTCTCTTATGTCTATGCATGTCAAGAATGTGGGTTTATATGTATATTTTTTAGGGCGTGACACATATGGCATCTTCACTTCATAATACAACTCGCAAATTGTTATAACATTATCATTGGTTAATTTTAGAGTTCACACAAAAAATTTACTATTCATAATGTTAATACAAAATAAGAATACAAAATAAGAAAACAAAATAACCACAGCATGTGTGAACCATTTAATCGCTCATCGAAACAAGTTAAGCATCATTGTCAGGTGGTGGTGGAGATGGAGGTGGAGGGAAGTAGTGATGGTACACCTGAGTGACTCGATGGTCAATTTGATCAATGCGGTTACTTGTCACTTCATCATGTCTCCCAGAGTCTACACGAAACTCACCAAATTGTTAAATTAGTGAGTTCTGAGCGGCGGCAAATTCATCGAACCGAGTACCCAATGTATTGACCTGATTAGCCATTTGTTATTCCCATTGTAGGCACTGATTGTACCATTCTTGTTCCAACGCTAAATAATCAGTCCAGTATTAGAGTTGTTGATTTGGTGGCATGGCATTGTCATTGGCGTCTTTCGGATCAGGTATTGGTTCATTTGCAAAATTAATAGCGTCTAGTAAGTTTTCAGCACCACCAGCTCGAGTCAGTGTATACTCAGAAATTGGTGAAGTGATTTTCACATCTACTTCACCTTCAAGGTTGACATGAAGCGCTTTGAAAATTTTGGTTAACAAAGCTCCAAAAGGTAGTGACCAGCCACTGAGAGTACGAAGATTTGCAACCATCATTTCTTTCAGTAATATGTAGCATAAATCTAATGTTAGTCCAATTTCAAAACAATATAACAAATAAACATTAAAACATGGAACAGCATCAAAATATCCTTTTTTGGGAGTGACATTTTCAACTATCCATCGATGAAGAATACGAAAGTGGGGTTTTAAATCTCTTGATTGTAAATTAGTGCCAGTAAATCAGTTCTCACAAATTGTGGTATAAACCTCAGTTAGATCACCAACAATGTTAGCTAACTGAGACTCAGTCTGAAAATGGCATTGCAAATCCCCTGTCTGAACTCCAATAATTTGTGCGAAAGTGTGGGGGTTTAGTGTGATTACTTTACCTTTTACATAAGAGGTCAGACTACACTATTCCACTTCTTCCTCAGTAGGTCTCAAGTGAAGGTAAAATAAATATACAAGACGGGGATATACCTTTTGTGGTAAATAAGTTAAAGGTAACCATCCCATCGTATCCAGTCTGCCAAGCAACAGTGGATCATATTGAGAATATAGATTTACCTTTCTCCCCTTAACAATTGGTCAATTGGCAAAATTTGAATAAGCTTGTTCATGATTATATGTGAGAAAATCAATAGTTGGACAGTGATGATGTTGTTGCTGTTGTTGACGTTGTGAAGGGTTAGAGGTTTCGCCACGTGAACATACCTACTGACGGCAAACTGGGTCTTGCACTTTTTGTTCTCAGCATGATGACTGCAAAAGTTACGAAAAATGTATCAAAAATGTATGAAAGACGTATAGCAAAATGTATGAAAATGGTGTGAAAAAAAAAGAAGCAACAGATAGTCAAACTGAACTTATGCTGCTGGTGCAAAAGGCAAGCAACAGACAACCAAACTGAGCGCAAAATGCCAGCAAACTGGTGGAAGCTAGGACTGAAACCGGTTGACCGGCCGGTTGTCCCTTTTGTTGAAACATTCGGCTTTGTGCAGCTCAGCTCTGAAATTGTAAAGCTATGAAGAATATGAAGTTGTGGTTCAAACTAACCTCTTATGAAAGCTCTTCGTCTCTTCTTTTACACAGATATCTACACTGAATTTATGATATTGTATGGTGAAGAAGTTACTGAAGTTGTTGGAATGAAAATGGTAAAGATGGTATAGTTAAACAAATGAAGATGCTGACTTATATAAAGTCTCAGTTTCAGAAGTTGAAGTTGTTGTTGTTGTTTTTTTTTTTTTTTTTTTTTTTTCATCGAATACTGACTTATAGCACTTTTTATTTATTTTTCATTTCTTTCGTATAGTGATCACTGACAATCTGTGGCTCAGTTTTGGCTTTTTTTTTTTCTTTTCATTTATCGAACAGTGACCAATTGACACCCAGCAGAGGAGAGAGGGGGGCCTATTGCATGAGTGAAATTACACGATTGCCCTTTTCATTCTATACTTACATAGCAATTTGACATTCTATGAAAGAGGGGCAAGTTAGTCATTTTATAGTCAAATACGTCAATCAATAGCTCCCAATAATATGAGCTTCACGAGTGAGGCAGGAGTGAGGGACAATAATGAAGCTAAAAAAACGATACAACATAAAGAATTTTTTATTAAATTAATAAAATTTAACAAATGAAAAAATGTTGGTAATGTTTGGTAACATTTACGTTTTGGTTTGTATTTAAAAAAATTTAATAAATTGGTTTTTGTTAATTTTTATCAATATGTAATGTCCAAACGTGTTGGTTTGAACAAAATTTTTGAAATATATTAAAAACGTATTACACAAAATGTTTATACAAACCTAAAAAATGAATTGACAGAAAAATTAATTGACATAAAATAATTGACATAAAAGTTATTTGAAAAAAAAAATTATTCAAAAAAATTACAAAAAAACAATTAATTGAAAAAAAAAATCATTTTTTATTTGAGTATTTTAAAAATAGTTTGGTTATGACTGTTGATCAAAAACACGAATAACGAGTTGTGAGTTGTGTGTTATCAATTATAGGTTGAATTAAGTTTTAAAAACTATTTTGAAAACTCATCACCAAACAAATTTTCTTATTTCACATGTCACATCAAACTTTCAAAACTCAATTCCACTTACAATTCAAAACTCAATTCAACACTTTATTCAAAAATCAAAACCAAACAAATTTTCTACACTCAAATCATAATTCGAAACTCACAAACTCAAAATACAACTCCTACTCTCAAATCATATTTAGAAAGCTCTACCAAACGCAACCTAATTTTGCCAATTTTATGTGGGATGATATTTTCAAAATATATATCTGGATTTTTTATTGATAAATCTCATTTAAAAGTGTTCTAATCCAATAAGTCCACCAATAAAATTTTTAACATAGTTAGTCCGATGTATTTATACTTTTACTCTATGAGGTCCCATTCTCCTGATTTATATTGTTTATTGGACTATTATATCCTTATGTCTATTGTTGATATGTATTATATAGAAAAATGATATACACATTTTTTTTGTTGCTACCTTCATTTTGATAGTTACCATTATTCATGTTTTTCTTTTTGATCAGTTTCATTCACATTTGTGATATTGTTTCATTGTGTTAGGATTTCGAAACTCTTTATTTGGTAAGGTTTAGAAACTCTAACTTACACATGGTAGTGAAATAATATTATGTTCCTCTATTGTTGCGATAAAGTTTTGTGCTCCTCCATTGTCAATTTGTATTCGAAGTTCTGTGTTCGTCCATTGTTACTATGTATTCGAAACTCTATATTTCTCTATTGTTGTAAGTCGAAACTTTGTTTATATCCAATCAATTTTATTACAAATATATTCTTCAAAGGTGAGTTTGATTTGATTTGGATTGGTGGAATGGTGAAATTGCATAAATTGTTAATGATAGTGATAATGATAAAGATGAAAATGTAGGTGATATATATATATATATTTTTTATTTTTAGAGTGATTGAGTTTTTTATTTTTATTTTTAATTCTATTACTACCATTATTTCTATTTTTTTGTCAAGCAGTGTGAATGTTCACATTGCACATTATTTGAAAGTCTAAATAATAAATGTTGGAATATAGATATGGACGTAATTATATATTTTGTAAGATGTGAATGTTCATATATCATTGGTTATTTGTTACTATACTTGTTGTTTGAACAATCATTTTTTGTTACCATTAAACAATTGAAATAGTTTTTTTTTTTTTTCCAATTTTCTTTCATGTTGCAGTGTGAATGTTTACATTGGTATGAGTTTAGTCTTTCTAAGGTTAGTTGTATGTTAATTGCAAATTGTGAACATCCGCATTATATTTTGATATGATTTTTTTTTTTTTGAAGTTTTTTCGACAATTAGTTGTATTCTGTTGTTGTTTTTATTTTTTATGCTTGTTGGTTGAACAATTATTTTTGTTACCATTGAATAATTGAAATAGTCGATTTTCACGTTTTTTAATTTTATTTTATATTTTCACATTGTAGTGTGAATGTTCACATTGGTATAAGTTTATTTATTTTTTTAAACTAGTTGTATATTAATTGTAAATTGTGAACATTCACTTTGTATTTTTGTATAAGTTTTATTTTTTTGAAAGTTAATTGTATGTTTGTTATTTTTTTTACTATGCTTGTTAGTTGAACAATCATTTTTGTTACCCTTGAACAATTGAAATAGTTAATGTGTGAGTGATTTTCCGATCACACTGCCCTCCTTAGTAATTCAGCTGTAGAACACAGGCAGAATAGATGGCACCCTACTGACCTGCACAGAAAGAGAAGGCTCCGGCGGTGGTTCTTCCACCCGGGGGCACTCCGACGATCAAGTCAGTATATCTCTCAAAGATAATTCAGTATTCAACTTACTAGCTTGAGTCTATCAAAACATACCTTAGACCCATGGGGGTGCCTCTCTTTTATAGCCAATATAATCCTAGTCCTAATAGGAGCCTGGCCCTAATGGACTTAGGATTACTGCTAATCTGGGACTCCCAGTGGGTTTAGGATAAACTCTCTAAGAGTTTATCTTTATCCAAACTGTAGTATTCTCCCAATCTAGGACTCTTGTCCCTTATCCGCTTATCTCGGATTCCGATATCTTCGGAGGTAACCTCGGCCTATCCGAGATGACCTCGGCATAATAACCAGGACACGTGGCACCTCGGCTGACACGTCGGCGTCACCTTGCCACGTGTTGGTACTGTGAAAATATATCCCCACAACTGCCCCTAGGTTCTATTACCTCAGCATTCTGAGGTGATGGAACCTATATCGTTCCTCTTTTCAGTACATCGGCATAAGAACTCCTCAGCCGAGATCGTTTATTTCAGGCCGACATGTCTTCTTTCAAGAACAAGAATTCAAATGAACTCTCCTACGCGCATGAGCTGTCATGCATTACTTCTCAACCGTTCCACTTACGCGTTTCATCTTCATTGGCTTGTGCTTGTGACGCGCTTGTAAGCCGTCTTTCATCTGTCTGCGCCGTCTGACGTGTGCGTTGCTCCCGGCACATTAAATGCCCTGTTTTGCCGCCGTTTCAAATTTTTGACAAAACTCTTGCCTCCCTCCTCTGTTTCTTCACTTTTGCATTCGTTTCTACCTGCTCTTTCTCTCTCTAAACTCTTTTTCTTGAATCCGCCATTGTTCAAGCTCTAGGCTCTGCAACTGATCTCTTTCTTCCATTCCAGCGAAGCTTTCGCCATTCCGTCTTGTCGGCGACCCTCATTTCGGCTTCAATCTCTCTGGTAAGCCACTATTCTTTTCGTTTTCAGTTTATTGATGCTCTTCTATTTTCTTGCTGTTGCTGTCTTTTTCGAACATCTATCTTGCGAACCATATATCTGAATGCTTTGATTCTGCTTTTGCCCATGTTTTGAACACTTGCACTGTTTTACCATTTTTCTGCCACTGTTTTTGACACTGTATTTCTTGTTTTTTATACTTTTGAGAGCCTCACCTCTGTTCTTGATTCTGAAGCTTCGTCTCTTGTTTCTTGCTTTCTGTGTTATTTTTCCCAGATCTGTGCCCTCAATTTTCATCTTCATAGATTTAGGCTTGGGATTTGTTTATAGAACCTTCTAACTCTTAGGAAAAACTGAAACAAGCTTTACCAATGTTTACCTAGGTTTTGCCAAGGTTTTAAAAACCCTTTAAGAACATCAAATTCCTTTACGCCGAAATCATGGGTATGTGGAGACATAGGGTAGATACCCCGACCAAACTTGAATACTTTAGGGAAGAGTTCGAAATTCCTGCCAACGTCCATCTGAGACTGGCTGGGGATGACGACTCAATCATGCCCACAGATGATACGATGCCCTTTCCCATTGTCGTTTTTACTGAATGTGGACTTCGGCTTCCACTCAATCCGCTTTTTCGTGAAGTTCTTCATTACTATAAGTTGAATCCCATGCAACTTACCATTAACTCTTATCGAGTGATTAACGGTATTATAGCCTTAGCTAGGCAGGAGAACGTTAGGATCACCCTTGCCGACATCCAATTTTGTTATACCATGTGTGCCCTTAACCTGAAAGAAAACGGTTTCGTTTATTACATCAAGCCGAGGTCTACTGAATTCAAAATCGTAGCTGACCTTCCAGACTCCAACAAGGGGGCTGGAGATGACTATGTTATTGCTTCTGGAAATTGGAAATTTGCCCCAGACGAGGATGCCCATCTCTACCCTCTTCCTCGGTCAGTTAAAGAGGGCAAGGGTAAGAGCCCAGCATCAATACTTAGTTGTTTCTTTTGAAGTCTTCAATATCTTATCTGTTTCTAATGTCAGTTTTCTTCTTGCAGACGTTCGCAAGCCACCGAAAAACTTTCGCCAATCTTACGTTCCTAGCAAGGACCTGAAAAAACTCCTGGACTTGCCAGTCCACAAAAGGAAATCGCCTCTTCTTCTCAACTTTATTCCAACATACAAATCGATCTTGCCCGACGTCCCCAAAAGAAAGAAGGAAAGCCTTTCTCCTCCTACTGCGACAACTCAGACCGCTTCTACATCTCGAACAGATCAAGGGTCAACATCTGACCCAACCAATCAGCCATCTACTTTAGCGCCATACTTGATCCCCATACCTGAACGAAAACGTCGGCGAAGACTTGTCAAAACTGCTGAGATGGGTCGCCCAAAGCCGATTGTCGCAGATCTCTTAGCTGACCTCCCAACTGATGTTGACGCTCAGCCAACACAGAGCATGCCCCCCACCAAAGCCGAAGAGAACCAAAAAGGCTCAGCCAAGGGCCAAAGCCACTGTAGTTGAGACTGAGGATGCCCTGCCAATTTCACAATTAGCTGGGAGCGGGAAGATTGCTTCTGTTCCCACAAAAAGGTCTGTTAAAACGCAGCCATCAGAGTCCACACAATCAAAGAAGCCGAGGTCATCGTATGCGACGACCTCGGGGTCCAGAATACCAAAAGTCCCTTGGACACCTGAAATTACATTGGAAAATAAGCCTGTTTTTGCCAGTGATAGCGCCGATGACATCAATGTCGGCGTTGCACTCAGTACTGCTCTACTCCTCCCAGGCGATCTTGAGCGTAATGCCAAAATGAGTGAGTATGAGAACTACGCCTTTATGCTGCAACGTTCTATCCAAGTAAGTGTTTTTATGTGGAAACTTGTCTTCTCTTTCACTTTGTAAAATTTCGTAACAATTTTTGCCTTGTGTTCTTTCAGGCCATTCAACATGCCCACTCTTTCTCTATGCAAGCTTTTGAGACTAGGGAGAAGTTGGCCGACATGAAGAAGGAGTTTTCTGCCCTTCAAAAGATGAATAAAAGCCTCCAATCAAAAATGAAGAAGTTAGAAGATCAGGCCGAGGCTGTGTAGACACCCCATTTTTGACCGTCCTCAAGACTTGGACGTCACCGCTTGGACACCCGGTGATTATCCATGATTGTGTTCGTCTCGAGTTCCCGGAGGCCTCGGCAGCGCGCCTCGTCTCAGGACCTCTTGACTCGACTGCTTCGTGTTCGGTTTTGGCACCAAACACTTGTGTTTTTGCCTTCAAGGGTAGGGAGAGGCTTGTTAGCCATCCCTGAAGCCCACCGGCTTCCCCACACCTCCACTGGCACCCCCTAGTGGCCACCGCACTTATTTCTCAAAACTTTTGGCCGGTCGGCACTGTATTCTGCCGACCGGCACTTTTTTGTGCCGGTGACTGTTTTGGCTGGCCGGTGTGACCTCTTTGCACCCCCAGGGATGGTGCATCCCAGCTGTGACAGCTGGAATGCACTATAACCACTCCCCATGCCCGGGTTTGCACCTTTTGCACCCTTGAACCCCATAAACCTTCTAGAAGGTTGAACCCTTGGCCAAGCTTCTTGGAGAAGCTTGGCCAGCTGTCTTAGCTTCCCTTGGAAGCCAAGACCCTCTTGCCCCTCTTGAACCCCCCTCTCTTTGCTTAGCCATTAAGTTAAGAGCCTTATTTTGTCTATATAAGCAAGGCTTCTCTCCCTTTGATCAAGGTTGGCCACTTTAGACCTAAAAAACCAGAGCTTACACACATATCTCTGATATACATCCATATATATCTATACTTCTATATCTATCATCCTTGTGTGTGTGTTTTAGGCCCAAAAAGTGTGGTTTTACCTCATTTTTGCACCTTTACACACACTACTACACCTTAATCCGAGATTAGGAGGCTTGGAGGTTTGTTTTGTGTGATCTTGGACTGATTTTGATCAATCAAAGAGGGCTGGACCTTTTGTTCTTCAAAGGATCTTCAAGGGTAAGAACATTACTTTAGATTCCCCATTCTTGCAACTACTTTCTACCCCTTTTTCTTTGTGATTTTGGATTTGTGTTTAACATAAAAAAACCTTGTTTTTACTTGCTCAAGAACTTTCATTAAGGTCACTTTTGTATTTGAGTGAAGCCTCACTCTTTTAGGCCTTGTTTTGGTCTCTTTTGTGCCTTTACTTTGAGCATATTTTTACTTGGTGTGTTTGGTCTTCTCACCACTGAAAACTAGTGTGTTTTCAGTGGTGAGGAAGTTGGTTTCAAGTCTCAAATAGGGGAGGGATACCCCTATCCCCTTTGTCCCTCTTTGGCCTCCATTTTTGGCTCATGAGGTAGCATGTGTGCATGCTTGCATTTGGCTTGATTTCAGAGTTTTTTAAAGTGTTTTGGAGCATGTTTAACCTCTGTTTTGGGTCGGATTTGTGGCCTCTAGCATGCCTCTCATACTTGCTTTGAAATGCTCTTTTATGACTAAAAGCATGTCATGCATTTAGGCCATGTTTCTTGCATATCTTAGCTTGGTTCTATGAGGGTATTAGCATTATATTACCATGTATAAGGGTTGTAAGCCATTGATTTTGCCATGTATAGTGTGCTTGACATGGTTGCTTTGCATTTTAGGCTTGTAAGCCTTATGCATTTTGGTTCCTAGCATGTTCAACCTTGATCATCCTCATGATTTGGCATCATTTGTGACCTTATTTCAGTCCATAAATCATGTGTGTATGTTTACATATGTGACTATTTTCATGCTCCAAGGGTGTGTCCTTTTGTGTCTAAGAATAGGCCTTATGCATGCTTGTATGCTTAATGCATTTTGGGGGTGCCATGTGAGGGGATTTGGGTGTCATTTTACATGATAAAAGTCTGCTTTTGGTTGTTAGATTCATGCCATGAGTGGTTGTGTTAATGGTAGTAAGATGCTCTTTTGGTGCCTTAGGTTTAGGCCCATGAACTTGCATGTTTATATAGCATTTTGGTCACCATTTATGGCTTGTTTTGCCACTGTTTTGGGGTGGTTTGAGGGCTGCCCCATTGAAGTTAAGTCCATCATTGCATCCTTGCATCATGTTGGTTGCATGATTGATTGATGAGGTTTTGTCACATTCCAACTCTATTGCATAATTGGCCTAGTTTCCATCATATTAGCACCTTGAGCACTTTAGCATTTTGCATGCTTAATATGATGGTTGTTTAAGCACTTGGTATGTTTGCATTCTAATCCTCATGTTGCATTCATTTGAGGTATGTTGCATACATGCATTCCATGGCTTGGCTTGGGGTTGTCAAGCCAAGCATAAAGGTTGAGATGAGTTCACACTTTAAGTGGTGTAACTTGTCTCAACTTTTAGTCACCAAGACCTTTGATCCCCATGATAAGGCCTTGGATTTCATTTGTTTGTTTGCATGCATTGACATTAAAGTGCAACCTTGGTTCCTTAGGCTATCATGCACCAAGGTGCACAATTGATGGCCCTAGAACCAAGAGCCATGTTTCCTTGAGTCCCACACATGATAGGGAGCATTGGCCATGCATAAATATGCTCAAAAATCCACACCATGCACTGTCTGTCTGCTGTTGCTGTCAAACTGTCTTCTGCAGGAATTTTGTGCCGACCGGCAGGAAAGAGTGCCGACCGGCACTGTATGTCTGGCCGATAGACCTTTTTGCAGCCGGTGGCCACCACAAGCAGCCGGTGGAAGTTTCCTCCAGCCGGTGGCACTCAGAAGAACATAAGGAAGGTATTCTGGGACTCTGGGAATTTTTGGAGAGGCAGGACAGTAAAAAACAGAGGCGGCAGTGGCACGGTGTAGGCTTTTCCGGGCAAGTCGCGACGAGCATGCATCATTCGTGCATCCCGAGGCAGGGCTGAGGCCTCCTTTCTTTTATTTACTTGATTTAATTTTAGTAATTAGAATTTTGTAATAATTCATTCATTTATTCTTTGGACTGTATTATTATTTTTGGTCCCTCCGAGCGAGGGCAAAATTGTAATAAGTGTGTGTGAGTGGGTGTATGTCTTCCAAACCCCCATTTCTTTCTATCCTTTTTATTTACCTGCTTATGATGGTAAATTAGGGCACGTCTATTTTTAGCATACCTTATGCAATGCATGCGTGCATTCATGCATTTGTTTACATGCACCGGGCTCAGTACATCATACAAACCGCATTGCAATTTTCAATTCCAAATTGAATACGTGCTATTCGCACACTTCATATGCCATGTTTAGGGTTAGCCGGGCCTACTCTAGATTGCATCTATGCTTGTGTCGCATTAGCCACTTAACATGAACTAGGTCATGCATGTTTGCTAACCGGGTTATTGTTTCTGGCACGGAGTACGATGTAAGTTTTTGCGCTTTAGCATATCGCATGCGTGTGAATGTTTGCCATGACGGTATGATTGCCATGCGGCTAAATGCTTATGTGTTATAAACTGTTTGAATGCCTGTGGGTGGAGGTTGGATTGCTTGAGTTGGGAATACTCATTGAAATCCGTGTTTTAGCCTACCCGCGAGTAGCAATTTCAAACTATTTTCCAAACAAAACGGATATGCAATGCTTATTTCCAAATTAGGCGATCTAGTCTATACTTGTTTGCTGTGCGCATAACATAGTAATTCTAGGCTAATAACCGGTATAAGAGCATGTAATGTTTTCAAAATCGGATATCACGGTTAGTAGAGGCCGGTCTTCGGACCGGGCGAAAGGAGGTGCTCATAGCTGACCTTCCCCGATCGTACCCAAGCTCCCGAGCCGAGACATTTGGTGATGACGGACACGTGGCCTTCGGCACCGAGTCAGGGTTTCCTAAATTTCCCATTTTAAAATATTTAGGTGGCGACTCTGTAATCTGGCAAAGCAGTCCATGTTTGGCACTACTTTTCAAAAAATCTGTTTTCTCAAAACAATTTGCCGGATGTGGACTCTTTGGTTCAGATTTAGAACCGTAACCCAAAGGGAGTCCGAACTGTAGCGAGGTCCCACGCGGGCGCTGTTACAGGCTGCCACTAAAGCCCAAACATTAGCCGAAGAGAAGGCTGAAGCTGCTGAGGCCATCAAGAAAGTTGCTGAATCCCAACTGAAAGAGGCTGAGGAAAAAGCGGCCCAGGCCGAGAAGGAGCTTCAGGAGGCCTTGGCTACTAAAGAAGCTGAAATAAAAGAAGCTGATGAGAAGGCTTATGCCCAGGGTGTGGCCGACGTCACTGAGGATTACAAATTACAAGTCAGGCAGGCATGCAACAGGGGCTTCTCCCTTGGTTGGATGTCCCTGATAAAAAAACTTGAACTTCCTGCTGATTCACCTTTTCGAAATGCCGATGCTATCCCTCTTCCATTCCCACCACTTCCACCTCCAAGTCAAACTGGGGATGTTTCTGAATCTGAAGATGAGGATGGAGATGAGGACGATGATGAAGCTTTGGTAAGGAAGCCTAAGGATGCTGCTGGGACCAAATCCCCTCCTCCAACTGAGCAGATATGGACTTAACTCAAGATGAAGTGGGTGATGAGGTTGCCAAAGAAACTACTCCTGAACAAGCAACATCTGACGTTCCTCCAGCCGAAAAAAGCCTTGATCAAACACTTGCCGAAATCGATGCCGAGATCGTGGCAGAAAAGGGTGCCGAGGTGGTTCCGCAGGAATCTCCTGAGGTCCCAACCAATCCAACTGTTGATGTTGAAGAATCCTAGCTTTGTTGTCTTTTGTACTTTTTTGTTTTTTGGACAATATAAGTTTCTTTGTATGGCCGATGTACCTTCTTCTGAACAGTTACTCCTGGATTGTTTCCTCTTTTATGAAAGACTATAACTGTATTGTCTGAATGCTTCAATCTTTATTTGCTTTGGATTACTTCTGTATGATTCTATACTTAGAATATTTTGCATGCCTTTCATACTTTGTCTCCTTTGTGCAATCTTCTCAGGGTTATATACCTCGGGTAAAATAATTACAAGTTTTACTTCGGCAAGATACTGACCTGCAAACTTTTCATGAATTTCAACAAGTGTAAAACATATACTATTCAATGTTAACTTTGCAAACTTTTCTCAAGTTATAACAAATGCTAAACAATGATCTACTTGTAAATTGCTACAAATTTCAATAAGTGTTTAAACAATATACTTAGCTTTTACTTCAACCTGTAAATTGCTGCAAATTTCAACAGATGATCATAAACAGTATTCTCGGCTTAACTTCAACTTGTAAATTGCTACAAATTTCAACAAGTGAAGATAAGGAACCAGCTTAACTTCAACTTGTAAATTGCTACAAATTTCAACAAGTGAAGATAAGGAATCAGCTTAACTTCAACTTGTAAATTGCTACAAATTTCAACAAGTGAAGATAAGGAATCAGCTTAACTTCAACTTGTAAATTGCTACAAATTTCAACAAGTGAAGATAAGGAATCATCTCGGCTTAACTTCAACTTGTAAATTGCTACAAATTTCAACAAGTGTTTAAGCATATTCTTCTTCTCTTTGCCCCCAATGTGAACCTGAGTTCCACTCGGGTTCTCATTATTCAGAAATAATATTGCGCATCTTTTATCAGTGTAAAGGAATTCTGCTATGATTTTATTGATGATGTTGAAAAAATAACAAGGAACATCTAATGATAGAAGAATTTCAGATTACAAGTGTTCCATGGTCTAGGTAATGCTTTGCCCTCATTATCCTCAAGCCGATAAGCCCCACTGCCTAATACCGAAGTAATTCTGTAGGGTCCTTCCCAGTTTGGGCCAAGCTTGCCCTCTCTGGGATCCTTCTTGTTGCCGACGACTTTTCTCAAGACTAGGTCGCCGACTTGAAAATCTCTTGAATTGACCTTCTTGTTGTAAGCTCTGGCAAGCTGTTGCTGGTATACTGCGAGCTGAATTGCAGCTTTCTCTCTTCGTTCTTCCAAAAGATCCAGATCTCGGGCTAAGAGTATATCATTAGTCCCATTCTCAACTCCCTGGGTTCGGATCCCTGGGATGCCGACTTCGAGTGGAATGACTGCTTCTGTGCCATAAGCCATGGCAAAGAGGGATTCCCCTGTTGATCTTCTCGGCGTAGTCCGATATGCCCAAAGTACGTTGGGTAATTCGTCTACCCACTTTCCTTTTGCTGCCTGCAGTCTCTTTTTTATTCCATCCAAAATTACTTTGTTGGATGCTTCTGCTTGCCCATTACTTTGGGGAAAACTTGGTGTTGAGAAGTAATTCTTGATCTTGAATTTCGCACAAAAGTTCTTGATGAGTTTGCTGTCAAACTGCGTTCCGTTGTCGGCAACTATGGCTCTTGGAATGCCAAATCTGGTGATGATGTTTCTCCATATGAAGTTCTTGATGTCTACATCTCGGATTTTGGCAAGAGGTTCTGCCTCTATCCACTTCGTGAAGTAATCTGTTGCTACCAGCAAGTATTTTCTCTGCCCAGTTGCCTGGGGAAGTTGTCCAACAAGATCCATGCCCCACTGGGCAAACGGCCAAGGGCTGGATACTGGATTTAGGTCAGCAGCTGGCTGGTGTATCAAAGGTGCAAACCTTTGGCATTGTTCGCACTTCTTTACGTATGTTTCTACATCTTTTTACATGTAGGGCCACCAATACCCCTGGGTAATGGCCCTATGAGCTAGTGATCTGCCCCCAGCGTAGCTTCCACAAACTCGTTCATGAATTTCATATAAAAAATCTTCAACCTGCAAAGGGTGTACGCACTTTAAAAGGGGTCCAGTGAAGGACCTTCTGTAGAGATGTCCGTCCGCAGTCAGACTGAATCTTGCCGACTTCAATCTAACTTTGTGTGCCTCCTTGCGATTTTCTGGCAGCTTTCTTTCTTTCAGGAATGCAACAATTGAATCCATCCAGCTTGGCCCCATATCCACACACATTGCTTCTTGCTCTGTGTTCTGTGGTTCTATGCTCGGGCCCGACATATAGTCAATCATAATTGTCCTTGTTTTTCCAGTCTGTATTGAACTTGCCAGGTTGGCCAACGCATCGGCGTGGCTGCTATCATCTCGGCTTACTAGGAGTAGTCGGCAGTTCTGAAATAAGACGGCCAATCTGATGACCTCTTTTGCATATGCCGACATCCTTTCGTCTCTGGTTGCAAATTCTCCTGTTGACTGGTTAACAATAAGCTGTGAATCACAAAAAACTATTACCTCATCTGCTTCTGCTGCTGCCGCCAGCTTTAGCCCTGCAATTAAGGCTTCGTATTCCGCTTCATTGTTTGAGGCCCTGAACCCCAAACGAATGGACTGTTCTATTATTTCTCCATCTGGAGATATCAGTAGTACCCCTGCCCCTGCTCCTTGCCGGTTTGAACTTCCATCGACAAATAGTCTGAAGGAGTTGCCGATGTAGATACTACAGGGTCTGAGTTTTTCTTTCCTTTGCTCTTTTCCCTTTGGCTGGGATTCTCCTTGCTTGCTGGGACAATGTTCATCTTGGCTCAACGGAGCCCGATGTTCGATGGATTCTGGCGTGAACTCGGCCACGAAGTCGGCCAGAACTTGGCCCTTAATTGCTGTTCTTGGCCTGAACTCCAGGTCATACTGGCCCAGGGTTACTGCCCATCTTGCTATTCTTCCTGTTAAGTCTCCTTGTTGTAACAAGGATTTTAGTGGGTGCTCTGTTAGGACCACAATCTTGTGTGCCTGAAAGTAATGGTTCAACTTCTTTGAAGCCATTACTAAGGCTAGCATTAATTTCTCTAGGGGTAGATACCTTGTTTTTGCGTTGGCCAAGGTCTTGCTTACATAGTAAACAGCCTTTTGTTCCCCTTTTTCTTCTCGGATTAACACCGCACTTACTGCGTGTTCTGAAACTGCTAGGTACAAAAACAGCTCTTCCTCAGGCCCAGGTGTTGTCTGGACTGGAGCCGTAGTCAGGTACTTCTTTAGGTCGGCCAATGCGGTCTCACATTCCTCTGTCCAAAGGAAATCCGTGGCTTTCTTTACTAGGTTGAAGAAAGGTTTGCATTTGTCTGAGCTTCGGCTTATGAACCTGTTTAGGGCTGCGGCCCTTCCGGTAAGCATCTGTACCTGTTTAGCCGATGTTGGGCTCTGTAAATCTAGGATGGCCTTGATCTGATCTGGGCTGGCCTCTATGCCCCTTCTTGTTACCAGGTACCCCAGAAACTTACCAGATCCAACTCCAAACGCGCACTTTGATGCGTTGAGTCGGAGCCGATATGTTTTGAGAATTTCAAATACCTCTTTTAGGTCGGCAAGATGACCCTTAGGCTCCTTGGTCTTCACGACCATGTCATCGATGTAGACTTCTACTGTTTGGTCAATCAAGTGTCTGAACATCTTGGTTACCAGCCTTTGGTAAGTTGCTCCTGCGTTTTTCAGCCCAAAGGGCATTACTCTGTAACAGTACAGGCCTTTTGGGGTGATGAACGTTGTTTTCTCCTCATCTGGGGGGTACATGGCTATCTGGTGGTACCCTCTATAAGCGTCCAGGAAGCTCATCCTTCCATGTCCAGATGTGGCGTCTACCAATTGGTCAATCTTGGGCAAAGGAAAGCTGTCTTTGGGACAGGCTTTGTTCAGGCTTGTAAAATCTACGCAGACCCTCCATTTACCGTTTTTCTTCTTTACCACCACAGTGTTCGATAGCCACGTCGGATAATTGACTTCTCTAATGGCCTTGGCTTCCAGTAGTCTGTCTACTTCTTCCTCCACTGCTTCGACGTGCATCAACGTCGGTCTTCTAGCTCGTTGTATTACAGGTTTGGCCGACCTGTCGACGTTCAGTCTGTGACATGTGACCTCGGGGTCAATGCCAGGCATTTCATAGGGTGTCTAGGCGAACACTTCTATGTTTGTCCTTAAAAAAGCTTCCAGTTCTCTTTCTTCTTCTTCGGCTAAGCCTGAGCCGAGAAGAAAGAAGCGCTCTTATCGCCCTCCTGGACGAGGATTTTCTTCAGTGTTTCCTCACTCTTCTCGGCTGGCTCCTTGCCGACATCATCTAGGACCTCCATGTCCTCATCTTCAATCTCTGCCTTCCCTGGTTCTTGTATGTTGCAGGTTGTTTTCATTGCTGCCATGGAGCAATTTTTTGCCTGTAGTTGATCTCCTTTGATTTCTTCAATCCCATGTTCTGTTGGGAACCGCAATAGTTGATGCAACGTTGAGGGAACTGCCCCCATTGCATACAACCATGGCCTTCCCAAGATGATGTTGTATGGGAAAGGGGTGTCAATCACAATGACTTCTGTCTTGATTTTCTTTGTGCCGGCTTGTACTTCTAAGCTTGTTGCGCCTAGTGGCCATGTCGGCGTTCCATTGAAGCCGACCATCGGGCCATTGGATCCTTCCATGTCATCTGGGTGAAGGCCCAGCTCCTTGTAACATCTAACATACATGATGTCACAAGAGCTGCCTTGGTCTATCAGGATGCATTTCACTTGGCATTCCCCAACCTGGAGGGATACTACCAAGGCATCATTATGCGGATGCTGGACCATCTCTAGGTCGGCTTCGGTGAAAGTTATCATCGGTCCTTGGCACTCTTCAGACCGAGGTCTTTTCTGTCCGACCTGGTTCACGTGCTGTAGATGTCTTACCCTCTGGGTCTCTCCTCTGACTTCGTTCTCGTTGATCCTTGAGTGGATCACATTAACCACCCGTGGTCCCCCTGCCTGTGGTTGCTGTACTGGGGGAGGCGGGGCTGCTGGTGCTTGAGGCAATCTTGCCTGTTCTTCTCTTGTTCTGGCTTCATCGACAAGGTCCCTCAGATGGCCTTGTCTCACTAAGTCCTCCAAGTGTACTCTTAGGGCTCTGCAACCCTGAGTTGGGTGCCCCTCTTCATTGTGGTAGGCACAACGCCTACCAACATTCCTTCCCATATATTCTCCTGGGGCCTTTGCTGGTGCCCTGAAATAGGGCTGATTTCGAATTTGATCTAGGACTTTGTGGATGGGAATTCGGAATACAGTCGTCACTACTTGCTTACCCCTCAGTTCTGTCTCCGATTTGTTAAATCCGTTGTTACCTCGGCCTTGCTTCGGCGAGCCGTTCCCTTTTTCCTGTTTTACCTCCTTATTCCCCGATGTATCCTCCTCAGCTCTGGCATATTTCTCGATTCTTGCCATGAGCTCCTCCATGCTTTTTGGCAATGTCTTTGCCAAAGATTTCCGTAATGAACAATCATCTTTCAGGCCGTTCTTGAAAGACACGACCGCCACTTCTTGGTTGCATTCGGGTATTCGATTGAACACCTCGTAGTATCTCTTTGCATAGGCCCTAAGGCCTTCATCCTTGCTGATCTTCAGAGCCATTAATGCGTCCACCCTCAATGGCTGCAGCTTGTTTGTCACGAACCTGGCCACAAACATCTCGGCCAGGCCTTCTCAAGTTTTCACGCTTCCCTTTGGCAGTTTGTGGAACCAATCCGATGCAATCTCCCCAAAGGACGAGGGGAACACTTTGCACAGCAATGGTTCGTTTCCACTGTATAATGCCATTGAATTCAAAAATAATCCAACGTGGAAGTTAGGGTCTGACTTACCATCGTATATTTGAAACCTCGGCATGCTTAATCTTTTTGGTGCCTCAAATTTGTCCAGTTCTACCGAGAACGGTGTCCTTGGTTTGTCGGGTGAGGTGACCTCGGCTTCACCATTCTGTTCCTTCCTCTTGAGGTAATTTCTCAAGTCTTCTTTACTCCTCCCTAGAGCTCGGCTATCTTTTGACTTCAGTCTTTTCGGCACACTACTTTCGGCCTCGTGGTGGGCCCGTTTTGATCTTTCTCCATGGGTTGTGTCAAAGCAGAGCGCCTGCCTTTGGACATGCCGATGTTCTTTGGGCTCTAGGTCCTGCGTGTGGTACGTCCTTTGGGACTTCTCTTGTCTCGGCTCCTCTCGGCCGACTTCCTTGGATGGCGGGTGAGAGTGCCTTCCACTCCTGGTGTGTTGAGGTGCTTCGGAAATTGTTTTCCTTCCTCCCTTCTAGATATTAATTGCTGGAATTGGCGTATCCTGTAGTGGGTATGGTGGCTGCATAACATTGTTTTGCATCATGAAGTTGACGACTGACTGTAGGTCTGCCGACTTGTCTGCCAATTCTTTTACTTCCTTATCCCTCCGTAGGCACCTATCCCTCCATACCTGGAGGTTATCTTCGTTATAGTACTTGCTTTGGTTTGTCTTCTTTGAAGTGTCGCCCTCCTGGCCGATGTCTTTTCCTCCGTGCCCCTGGTTACGATTTTCTTCGTTGTGGTTGTCTCCTTCAATGTCAAGGTCGATAGGCCTGCCACTCCCAGCGGGAGCATCGTCCCCAACCTTTTCTTTTTGTGCGTTACTGGCCATCTATTCGTCTTTCGTTCCCACAGACGGCGCCAAATTGTGTGAGTGATTTTCCGATCACACTGCCCTCCTTAGTAATTCAGCTGTAGAACACAGGCAGAATAGATGGCACCCTACTGACCTGCACAGAAAGAGAAGGCTCCGGCGGTGGTTCTTCCACCCGGGGGCACTCCGACGATCAAGTCAGTATATCTCTCAAAGATAATTCAGTATTCAACTTACTAGCTTGAGTCTATCAAAACATACCTTAGACCCATGGGGGTGCCTCTCTTTTATAGCCAATACAATCCTAGTTCTAATAGGAGCCTGGCCCTAATGGACTTAGGATTACTGCTAATCTGGGACTCCCAGTGGGTTTAGGATAAACTCTCTAAGAGTTTATCTTTATACAAACTGTAGTCTTCTCCCAATCTAGGACTCTTGTCCCTTATTCGCTTATCTCGGATTCCGATATCTTCGGAGGTAACCTCGGCCTATCCGAGATGATCTCGGCATAATAACCAGGACACGTGGCACCTCGGCTGACACGTCGGCGTCACCTTGCCACGTGTTGGTGCTGTGAAAATATATCCCCACAGTTAATTTTCACTTCTTTTTTTTTAAAATTTTGTTTTATGTTTTCACATTATAGTATAAATATTTACATTGGTATGAGTTATTTTTTTAAGGCTAGTTGTATGTTAATTATAAATTGTGAACATTCATATTATATTTTGATAAGAATTTTATTTTTTCAAAAGTTAGTTGTATGTTTATTATTTATTATGAACATTCACATTGTACTTTTGCATATGTTTGTTATTTACTATGAACATTCACATTGTATTTTGATTTTCATTCAGATTTTTTGTTGCGTTATTTTTAAAATTTACAAATTACAAAAGGTTGAAAATTCATAATTTGAAATTTTTTCAATGGAATGTGGGAAATATTTTCTCCTTAGAATAAGGGAGATATTTTCTCAATGGAATAAAGGAAAGGTTTTTTTTTTTTTAGAACGAGGGAGATATTTTCTCCATAAAATAAGGGACTATTGTTATGTATTAGTTTGAAAATAGAAACATATGCAAAAAATTAGAAAGTATGATTTGGTCCTATTACATTAAATAGGACTTAATAGAATATTTAAAAAGAATATGGGTTAGATGGAATAAAACACTTAGAAAGAGGATTTATCAAAAAATGACCCATCTATCTACTAATTTGTAATAAAATCTATTTCTCATTTATTTATAATTTTTCCTTTAACTTATTTGAAAAATCAATCTCATGTACAACATATATTTGAACTTATATAAACCACAAACAACACAAAAAACAAAACAAAAATAGCACACTGTCAACTAAGTTACTATTAATGCGTGAGAACATATCGATAGATTTTTCAAAAAAAAAAAAATGCTCAAACAACGTTTGTAGCTTCAGAGAAAACGTTATTCATGATTATGTCACGTGCTTTGCACATAGCTTCTAATGGCTCAGCTTTAGGCATGGTAATTCCTTTTCCTTCCGTTAGATCAACTGCCTCCATAGTAACCCTCTCCCACTCGAAGCACTGAATCAATGACCCCAAAGCTAAACCCACGACACGTTGTGCCAGACCAGCCCCAGGGCAAGCCCTCCTTCCCATCCCAAATGGCATCAATTTGTGTCCTTCCACTTCTCCACCTTCGAATCTCTCAGGCTTAAAGCTTGTAGGATCATCCCAAACCTTAGGGTCCTGGTGAATGGCCCATGCATTAACCAATAACAATGTACCACGTGGCATATTGAACCCGCCTATAATGCAATCATCCGATGATACATGTGGTATCAACAATGGTGCTGCTGGGAACAATCGAAAGGTCTCAGAGATAATAGCTTGAAGATAATGTAGCTTTGAGATATCGTGTTCATCAATCAAGCGATCTTGGCCCACATAAGCATTTATCTCAACTCTCGCCTTCTTCAACACCTCTGGATGGTTCATTAGAAGGGACATTGCCCATTCCATTGTCACTGCTGATGTATCAGTGCCCGCTAATATTATGACCTGGACATTAAAAGTTAATAAATAAAACTGAAAAAGTAAATTATATTTTTACATAATCAATACTATTTTTGCAATAAAAGGTATTTTGTTTTAAAGTGTTCAACCCACTACAAGAAAAGCATCTTTGGAGACTAAAAAAACACCTTTGGTCGCTGAAAGTATAGGATTTGCCGACTAAAAATATTTTAGTAGCCAAAAGTTTTGGCGACTAAAAAAATTTAGTAGCCAAAAGTATAGGTTTTGGTGACTAACAATCTGTTTGGTCGTCGATATAAGGCTTTTACCGACTAAAAATATTTTAGTAGCCAAAAGTAAGGCTTATGGCTACTAAAAATAATTTAGTAGCCAAAAGTGAGACATTGAGCGACTAAAAAGATGTTTAGTAGCCAAATGTGATACTTTTACCGACTAAAAAAATTTTAGTAGCCAAAAGTGAGGCTTTTAGCTACTAAAAATAATTTAGTAGTCAAAAGTGAGGCATTGGGCAACTAAAAAGATGTTTAGTAGCCAAATGTGATGCTTTTTGGCGATTGAAAAGAAGTTTAGTCGCCAAAAGTAGTAATTTTGGGGCGGGAATTAAATTTTTTAGCGACTAAAAAAAATTAGTAGCCAAAAGTATAGAATTGGCGACTAAAAAGAAGTTTAGTCGCCAAAAGTGGTCTCTTTTTTTTTTTCTAGTAAATAATTTATTTTTACATAAATTATGTTCAATAAAAAAATAATTATATTTATATATATACTTTTATATTAATATGGGTCTATATACTATATAAATAATATATGTTGCATATATAATCACATGGTGTTATAAAGGCGTAGTGGAAAGAGTGCATTGTATAGTAATGGTCGGTAAATGTATAGTTTTAAAAAATAAAATTGACTATTGGCGACCAATAATTTAGTAGCCAAAACATTTGTTTTTGCCGACCAAATAAAATTTAGTAGCTAAAGGTTAACATTGCCAACTAAAAAAATAGTAGCCAAATGTGCACTTTCAGCGACCAAACACGCGTTTAGTCGCTAAAACATTCGCCGACAGGGTTTTGGCAACTAACTTGGCGACAAAAAAATTTAGTCACTAAATGGTTTTGACGACTAAAAATCCGACCTTTGGCGACTAATATTTTGATCGATAAAACTGTTATTTCTTGTGGTGACCGCAATTCTACAACATTCTTTGTATGTAATTTGTGTATATATTTTTTCTTTTTATTTACAAATCATTTATGTATATATTTTTTCTTTTGTATTTACAAATCATTACTCACAAAAGTACGGGACAATAGGAGATGAATTTACCATTTGTTTAGCCTATTATGTTTATATACACAATAAATATTATATGAGTATGTAAAATATTTCATATTTACAAAAAAAGAAAAAAAAAAAAAAACATTATTATTATTTTTAATACAATGAGTTTTACCTGCAAACATATTTTTATAGTGCGAGTCTACTTAAAAAAATGAAAAAAAAAATAATGAAAGCCATCCCCTAACATATATCCTGTTTTTTTATTTTTTTATTTATGAATATTAATTGCTATATAAATTAAAAAAATATTTCAGTTTGTTATGAAATACTTTGTTCTTAATTTAATCAAAAATTAATAATAACATTTATGCGGACATAGCGTTTTCTTTTGTCCGGTAGTTCACCGTCAAATTGTGTTTGAATAAAGATTTGGAGGAAGGTTCTGTGGAAGGAAAAGAAAATGAATAAATTTATGAAGTCAAATTTTTGATTATGAAAAATCATGTGATATATATAGATTTTAATTTGCAGAATTGCAGCATAAAAATTGTATGATGGCTAGAGAGAGAGAGAGAGGGGAGAGTCCACAAACCGCGATTAGTCCTTTGATGATTTCATCTGTATAATATTCTGGCTGTGATTCTTGCAAGGAAAGCAAATGATCGATCATGGTGTTCTTACTCTTGTCACGCCTGTGCTCATCGATCAGACCTTGCAGGAAAGCGTCCATTTTCTTATAAAGTATCCCCAAATTCTTCTCAAAACTCTGATAATCAATCCACCTTAATACCGGTAGAAAGTCCCCTGGGTACGACGCACCGGCATACTCGAATGCCTGCCTCATGATTTCCCGGAACTCCTTCGCCTCCTTGTTGTTCGACAACTCCTCGTCGTCGTCGCCGCCATAATACCTCTTTCCGGCGATCATTCTCATCATGATATTAAAGGTCAGTTCAGAAAACTTGGATTTCAATTCGACTCTGGCGAAATCACGAGACGAGTTTCGATACAATCTGCGGAGTAAAAGTTTGATTTCATCTCGCCTGATCGATAAGAAGCCGTTGAGGCGGCTGGTCGAGAAGATTTCCAGCGCCATGAGGCGGCGGAGGTTGCGCCAGTGGTCGCCGTAACTGGACGCGCCGATGCTGGTGTAATTGTAGCCAAAGTACTTGCCGATGATGAGACGAGGGCGGTTGGCTAAGACGACGTCGTTCTTGGTGAAGCATTCCTCCACTGCGGACGGCGATGACACCACCACCACCAGGCGTGACCCGAACCGGAGGGAGAAGATCGGCCCCAGGTTTTGGGATAGTCCGTGGAGAGTGCGATGGATAGGTTGTTTGAGGAGGTGGAGGTGACCGATGACCGGAAGAGCCGGTGGGCATGGAGGGAGATTCTTCTGTGTTCTTGCTTTTGTTAACGACTTGAAAGCAATGATAAGAAAGAAAAGAGAGAGAGATAAGTATAGCAAACTAACTTCCATGGTTCGTAATGAAGATTGGATATATTGTTTTTGTGAGGATGGATGGATCTGAGATTGTAATTATATATACGGCAGTGATTCATCCCCCGAAAAGCGGGAGCCCGAATCCCCCGAAATGTCAAATTAAGTATAAAAAAAAAAAAAAAAAAAGAAAAAAAAAAATAATTTTTAAAAATAGAAATTAGGGGGATTAGGGAGATTAATTTTAGGGGGACAAATCATTTCTGTTATATATATATATATATATATAGTAGTGTGTGTATGGTGTGAACCTGTAGAAATTTCTGAGAATCGTTCCATCGGTACGGTAGAGATGATCACGACACAGTGAGCGATCATTTTTTCCAATTTAGACAACACAATTACGTATGCGATCATGCAATCAATCGGGTTTATAAAATAATTATTACTGTAGTAGAGGATATAATAAAGAATTGTTTGGAATGTTCTAAATAAATGTATTTTTTGACTTTGTAGATTAAAAAGGGAAAAAAATATGATTGTTTGGGATAATTTTTTGACTTTTTACGAAAAAAATGTGTATTAAAAATTGTATAAATTTGTGTATAGGAGAAGATTGTGATGGAATAGGCCATACGGTTGGAAGGCGTAAGGGGCAGCGTGGGCAAAGTGTAGGATAGGAGATGATTCCCTCCTTTTCAGGTATTGAATTGGACGGTGCTGTTTGGCCCTTGGGGACCCACCACGAGTCCCGTTTTGCTAACCGGAACCGTTCAATATGTAGAACTCGTCGAATACTATTACTTGTGAAAAATCACATTGATCGAATATTGATAATTATCTGATCGGATTAGTTTTTTTTCAATCGTTAACTACAATACCATTCATTTTTTATACAAAACTGATTTGATCATATAATTAGCGATATCCAACAAACGTGATTTTTTATAAGCATATAGTACTCGACGAGTTCTACACATTAAACGGTTCAAATTATCAAAACAGAACCCGTGATGGCCCCCACGGGCCGAACAACACCGTCTTTAAGTTTGTCTCTGCCTATGTAATTTGTCCTCACCAAAGTCAAACAAAGACAACTTATGTCAGAATGAGTTGTCTCACAATTTGTATAAAAATAATTTTTTTATAATTTTTTTTTTTTTTGTAAATAATGATAACTTTTTAATTTTTTTTAGTTACTTTTTGACTTTTTGTCTTATTTTAAAGATGCCAAACCAGGCCAAAGGGGTTGTTTGGGACGTCCTAAATAAGTGCATTTTTTGGACTAAAAAGTTGAGAAAAAAAATATGGATGTTTGGGTTAACTTTTTGAATTTTTACAAAAAAATGTGTATTAAAAATTGTATAAATAAGGGCTGGTTTGGGGTAACCTGAATCAGCCAAAAAGCCAAAAAATTACTCCAAAATTCAAAAAGATATCACTATTCATCCAAAAAAAATAATTAAAAAATTAATTTTCTACCAAAAAAGTACACACCGAAGTCAACAATTTGCAGCTGTTGTGCTGCGGCAGTGACCAATGTTGAAATGATTGGGTGTGATTTGCACACACACCGCTGTTTGGCTTGTGGGGGCTATCACGGGTCCCGTTTTGATAATCTGAACCGTTAAATGTGTAGAACTCGTCGAGTACTATATGTCTGCAAAAAATCACATTGATCGGATATCGATAACTATATGATCAAATCAGTTATATATAACAAATGGATGGTGTTATAATTAATGATTGAAAAATAAATAAATCTGATCAGATAGCTATCGATATCCGATTAACTTGATTTTTTATAGGTACATAGTGTTCGACGAGTTATACACATTGAACGGTTCAGATTATTAAAATGGGACCCGTGATGACCCCCACGGGCCAAACAAAACCGTCCAGTGCTTTGTACAAAAATTAGCCAATAATTTCCAATTCCAATACACTCCTTCCGATTTGAACGGCTGGGGCCCACCTCTCACTAATCATCTCTTATACACTTTTTTTTATACAATTTTTTAATACACATTTTTTCATAAAAATCTAAAAAGTTAACCCAAACCTCCATATTTTTTTCTCAACTTTTTTAGTCCAAAAAGACAAAAAGTGCATTTTTTTTGGACACCCCAAACCAGCCCTAAGTGTATAGGAGAAGTTAGTAAAGTAGCCCGTACAGTCTGGCAGAGTAGTGGGCTGATTAGGAGATAGGAAATGGTTGCCTCCTTTTCGGGCTTGAATTGGACGATATTGTTCAGCCCGTGGGAGCCCACCACGAGTTCCGTTTTGCTAATCGAAACCGTTCAATGTGTAGAACTCGTCGAGTACTATATACCTGTAAAAAATCATGTTGATCGGATATCAATAGCTATCTGATCGTGTTAGCTTTTTGTCAACCGTTAACTATAACACCATCTATTTTTTTTTATATATAACTGATTTGATCATATAGTTAGCGATATCTGATCAATGTGATTTTTATAAGTATATAGTACTTGACGAGTTCTACATATTGAACGGTTTAGATTATCAAAACGAGACCCATGATGGCCCCCACGAGTCGAACAACACATTATTGTTTGTGCACCCCTCCTGTGTAATTTTTTCCAAAAAGTCAACCAAGTCCGTGGAGGAGACAGGCACCAGTTGTAATAATAAAGTATAAAATTAATTTTTTTAACATTTTTTTGATGAATAATGATAACTTTTTAAGTGATTTTTTGACTTTTAATTTTTTTTTTATGTATCCCAAACCAGGCCTTTATATACTTTAATAATTAAAATGATAAATTTATAATTACTTTAAGGTAGCAACACTTATTTGTAAATTCATTATATGATTTTTTAGGTAGACCCCACGCTGATAAATCTTATAAAATTATGTTTATGATGTCTTAGTATTATTAAAGACAGACTGTGCATTTACATAAGGGGAAATGACCAATCCCTGTGTAGTTGAAAAATTATGTTTATGATGTCTTAGCATTACTACAGACTGTGCATTTACATAAGGGGAAATGACCAATCCCTGTGTAGTTGAAATTTTTTTTCTGGAATAATGATAAAATTTATAACAATAATGTTAGGTATAATGAAAGAAGTATCATGAAAAGTTTTCATAAAGATTTTCCACCCTTGGATTAGTTTATAGTTTTTATAGTATTTTATTATATGTTATACAATCACTTTAGATTAATTTTATGAAACTTTTCATGATATTCTTTTCTTGATGCGTAACATTACTCAATTTTAATAAAGCTAGGTATAAATTTTAATTATTAAAGTCATCAACTTTTTCATGAATATATAATTATTTTTTAGAATTATACCAAATTTATACATAAACCTGATAGAGTGCAGATAATGTATACTTTTTAATTTTTACTTTAAAAAATTTATTTGTATACATAAGATTATACCAATAAAAAAAAAACATATATAATAGTGACTGTTTTTTAAATAATATGTTGTTCTGAAGGTTGTTTTGATTGGAAATAAGCGAATACAAATTTATAATTTTATTATATATATATATTTTATAAAAAAATTATAGAACATATTTCATCTGCACAGTATGTAATATTTAAATACACACAATTATTCATAAATCATTAAATCATGTGTATTGGTTTAATCTATAATTTTCTAATATGTATTCTGATTTTGTAATTTTGTAGTAATAAGCATGCTGATTCTATAAATAATAATTTCGTTTTTAAGTTTTAACAAAAATTATCATGTGTCCAAAAAAACCTGTGTTTGTATCTCCAACTAATATTGTTTGATGATTTCTCCATTACCTTCTCCATTTTTTGAGGTAATGTAAACACTTGGAACTTATTAAGAATACAATTTTGTGAAAATAAAATGATAAGATGAGCTCTTTAGCCTCCGTTTGGGAAGTGGGTTGACTTTTTGGCTTTTTGGCTTTTTTGATTATATGAGCCTGGGCTAAAAAACCTGATTTGGGAATGACTTTTTGACTTTTTTGGCTTTTTGGCTTTTTGGTGAGGTGTCTTCCTACGAATTTACCAAAGTGCCCCGGATAAGATTTGTACCCGTAATAAAAAAGGAATTTGACATCCACGTCAGCTTCGAACAGTTCGGACTTCTTGTTGTTTATTTTTTTGTTTTTTCGGTTTGAATTTGGCGTTTTTTGCTAACTTTTTTTTTTTTTTTTTTTTTTGGGTTTTGATTTGGCCTATTTTGTTTTAATTTTTTTATTTTTTTTATTTGGGGTTTTATTTTATTTTGGTAAAATATTTATTTTTTTATTTTGGGTTTGGATTTGGCGTATTTTGCTTAACTTTTTTTTTAAAAAAATGTATGTTTTTGTTTATTTTATTTTTTTATACTTTAATTTGTTCTTGTTCTTTAATTTACGTTTTTTGTCTAATTTTAATTTTATTTTAATTTTAATTTTATTTTAAGTATTAAAATAATGTAAATAATCTAAATAATTTAATAAGCAAAAATTTAAAATAAATATTCAAAAAATTTAAATCGTAAAAATTTAAATAATTTAAATATTCAAAAAATTATTTTTTGAAGTTTCAGTTTTTATGTTTTTTTTTTTTAATGTTTTTGAATGAGGCGTATTTTTGTCCTAATTTTTTTTTTTAATTTACATTTTTGTCATTTTTTTATTTGTACACATTAATTTTTTTTTATGTGTTTTATTTATTTGGGAAGGGCGTGGCAACTGCTAATTTTAAGTTTTTTTGAAGTTTAAGTTTTATATTTATTTTCAGTTTTTTTTATTTATTTTATTGTTCTGTGTATTTTAAATAATTTAATTTTAATGTAATTGTAAATAATGATCTTTATTTTTATTTTTATTTTTATTTTAAAAACAATTTTAATTTTAATTTTACTTTTAATTTTATTTTAAATATTAAAATAATGTAAATAATCTAAAAAATTTGATAAGTAAAAAATTAAAATAAATATCCAAAAAATTTAAATCGTTAAAAATTAAATATTCAAAAGGTTATTTTCACAAAAAAATTTAAATAATTTAAATATTCAAACAATTTAAATAATTTAAAATGTTAATATTTTAAATTTAAAAACAACTCTACACTCAAATCGTAACCAAACACATAAAATAAAACTCACGTAATAAATTATTTTTAAAACTCATAACCAAACACATAACTTGAAACTCCATACTACTTTCACAACTCTACACTCAAATCGTAACCAAACACATAAAATAAAACTCACGTAATAAATTATTTTTAAAACTCATAACCAAACACATAACTTGAAACTCCATACTACTTTCACAACTCTACACTCAAATCATAACCAAATAATTTAATAACAAAAAATTTAAAATATTTAAAATTATTTTAATAAAATTGAGTTTGAATTTATTTTTATAAAATATTTTAACAAAAAACAAATAAATGTTTTTAATTTTTTTTATCAACTTTCTTTGTTTTTCTGGAAAAATGTGTTTTTTGGAATTTTTTTTTTTTTTGTTTGTGTGCTGCCGCATGCCCCTCTTTGATGAGGGGTAGTTTTGTAAATTGAGCTTAGCGTTGGAACTTACCCAGCAATATTCTTACTTTTGTCCTTTAGTGGCTATATGGGCCTCTTTTGTCATTTAGTGACTCTTTGAGCCTTTGAGCCTTTCCCAAACAAAGGTGTCGGTAAAAGGGTATTTTAGAGATTGGAGTCTGATTTTAAAATGAATATTGAAGTTGGGGAGATTAACTCCAATGGAGTCGGTAAAAGGATATTTTAGTTAATAATCAACGAATCAAAACAAAAATAGCTTCATCAGACTAATTTAAGCAAAATTAAAAGGAGAGATTTTGAATAATTAAAAAGGAGAGATTTTTTTTTTAAAACAGCTTGACTGCTACCATCGTGAAGCTTCCAGAAAATATAGCCGTCATTTTTTTGGTTTTTTTTTTTTTGGTTAAAACAATCACATAAAAAAATAAAATAAGTTAAAAAATTAATAAAATAAAATATTATTTTCAAATCATAATCACTTTATTTTTTTTTCATAAAAATTTAAAAAGTTAAAAAATTTATCTCAAACAGAATAATTTAGTCCAGACTAAAGTAGCAAAAAAGTTAAAAAGTCAACTCACATTCAAAATGAAGCCATAATAAATTTTAAAATAATTACATTAATTTTATTTTTAATAAAGTTAACTAAATTAAAATTACTATATAGTATGAAAGGCAAACTTCACTTTACTCCCCTATAGTTTGGGCCGAGTGCGGTTTGCTCCCCTGACATTCGAAATTACCACATAACCATCTTGTAGTTGATGGACTAAAACGCACACTAATTTCTGTTAATTGAAGTTGTAAATTGACAATTATACCTTCATATATAATTCAGGGGAAATCCAATTCTTTCTCTTTAGATCTTCATCTTCTTCTCTTTCTCTCCATTTCAACCTTCTTTTTCTTCACCTTTTCTTTTTCATCTTCTTCAACACTTTTATTAAAACCCATAATAATCACAAATATTTTCTGATTCTCTATTTTCTGAATCAAAGCTAAAGAAATGTTTAGAGAATTAGGATCATCCCATTAAATTTAATGATATAATATCCAATAATATGCATATATATTTGCCTCAGATTCAGACTAAGATCGTTTGGGTTCTCTCTCCATCTAGGATCGTCCCATTATATTTAATATGCATACATATTTAATGATATAATATCCTTTTCTGGGTTCTCTCTCCATCTAAGATCGTCCCATTGTATTTGCCTCAGATTCGAACCAAAATTGAATCAAGAAAAAGTTTGATTGGGTTATATATATATGCACACTGTGTGAGTGATTTTCTGATCACACTGCCCGCTTAGTAATCAACTGGAGAGCACCGGCAGAATAGATGGCTTTTAGCTAATCTGCAACAGAAAGAGAAGACTCCGGTGGTGGTTCGCCACCCGGGGGTACTCCGACGATCAAGTCAGTACTCAATATCTCTCAAAGATAATCAATAGTGCTAAACTCACTAGCTTGAGCATAAAAAACATACCTTAGACCCATGGGGGTGCCTCTCTTTTATAGCCAACATAAACCTAGTCCCAATAGAAGCCTAACTTCTATGGACTCAGGATTACTGCTAATCTTGGACTCCCAGTAAGATTAGGATAAACTCTCTAAGAGTCTTATCTTAATACAAACTGAAGTCTTCTATCATTTTAGGACTCTTGTCCCTCATCTAGGTTGAGTTCCCTTTTCATTCTAGGACTCTTGTCCCTTATCCACTTATCTCGGATTCCGATATCTTCAGAGATAACCTCGGCCTTGCCGAGATCACCTCGGCGTCACGACCAGGACACGTGGCACCTCGGCTGACACGCTGGCGTCACCTTGCCACGTGTTGGTACTCAGAAAATATATCCCCACAACTGCCCCCTAGGTTCTATTACCTCGGTATTCTGAGGTGATGGAACCTACACTGTTCGTTCATCTGTGCCCCTCTGTCCGAGATCAAACTCGCCGACCTCAAAGTTCCCCGGACTTTACTGTCCACTGGTGTCAAGAATCAAGTTTCATGCTTTCCAAGCTGCTTGAAATCGCACCTCCTAGCCGAGGTTCTGGTTCCATTAATTCGTAAACTCCAAGAGCTTTGCAACTGCTCCACTCACACTCTCTGGTGAGTTCCCGATTTCCAGTCATCTATTTGACTCCGACGATTTTCATATCGACGTTCATTTCACTTGGTAGGTTCATAAACTCTTTACTTGTTATTAAGCTCAATCTTTTATAACTCTACTGAATCTGTTTACTTGCCATCTGTTGCCTTCTATTTTCGTCTGTCTTTAAGTTTTGAATTGTTTGAATGTCTGGCACTGTTCTTGTCATTATCCGCTTTCTGTTGCTAGCATCGTGTCTGGGTCATTACTTTCTTGTTTTTTACATACTTACTTAGTGCCTGTGCACTTGGCTTTATTTTGTCGTCTTCTTGACTATTTTTCTCTTTTTTCATTCAATCCTCTGGCTTTTTCTCTTTCTAGCTCTTTTGCTTAAATCCGTCATTGTTCCAAGCTTTCAAGCTTTTGCAACTGTCTTCGTTCCTCTCCTCCGGTGAAGCTTACGTCATTCTGTCATTGTCGTCAGACTTCGACAATTCTCATTCCGGCTTCCCTCTTTCTGGTAAGCCACTGTTCCTCCTGGTTTTATTTCTTGTTGCTTTCCAAAAAGCTCTGCTTCATTGTTAATTACCATTGCTGTTTTACCCGTTGTTTCCAAATCATCTTCTTGAATACACACTGTTCACATATCTGTTGATTTCTGCCACTGTTCTTAGCTTGATACACCTGTGCAATCTTTTTGTCTTGATTTCCTGATAGCTTCATCACCATTCTTGATTACGAATTACATTCTTGTTTCTGTTTTCTGTGTCTTTTTCCAGATTCTTGCTTTCAATCCTTGCCTTCAAACTCCGAGGTACCAATCGCCGAGAAGAGCCTTGATCAAACTCTTCGAGAGATCAATGCTGAGCTCGAGGCTGAGAAGGCTGCTGAGAAGTCTTCCCAACTGTCTTCTATATCCTGCCATTGATGCCGAGTAGTTTTGTTTCCTTCTTTTACTCCTTGTACCTTGTACCTTGTACTTTGTCCGTCTTTGTATGCTTTTAATCCGGCCGACGTGCCATTTTTGTAGTCTGAATAATTTATTTTTCAATATTCAGGCCGAAGTGCCTTCTTTCTTCTTTAAATGCATTTCTCTGATTTCTTCTTTGAATGTATGTCTTCTTTTTTCTGCTCTTGTATGATTCTATACTTAGAATAATTTGCATGTCTTCAAAGTACACATTGACTGTGCAATCTCTTCGGGTAAAATACCTCTGTCACAACTTCTAATCTTGCTTATCTCGGCCTTGTCCTAACACTTGAAAATATTGTAACAAATATTTTCACAAGTGTTGCTTAGGACTTGTCACTTTCTCAATGTCTTCTATCAGGACTTCAGTTTTCCATATTTCAAGTTTTGATAACCTGGTAGTCTCGGCAAGTACGCAGATATTGCTTGAGCTTGACTTTAACTTGTAAATTTTTCTCAAAAATTTCAACAAGTGTTTAACCATCATCCTTTATCATAACCTCGGCTTAACTTCAGCTTGTAAATTTTTCTCAAAATTTCAATAAGTGTTTAAACCATCTTCCTTTATCATAACCTCGGTTTTAACTATAACTTGTAAATTCACACAGAATTTCAACAAGTGTTTAAACCAATCTTCTTTCGATACGACCTCGGTTTAACTTCAACTTGTAAATTCACACAGAATTTCAACAAGTGTTAAATATCACATCACACAGAATTTCAACAAGTGTTAAACATCAACTCGGTTTAACTTCAACTTGTAAATTGCTACAAATTTCAACAAGTGGTAAACATCATCTCGGTTTAACCAACTTGTAAATTGCTACAAATTTCAACAAGTGGTAAACATCATCTCGGTTTAACCAACTTGTAAATTGCTACAAATTTCAACAAGTGGTAAACATCATATCGGTTTAACCAACTTGTAAATTGCTACAAATTTTAACAAGTGGTAAACATCATCTCGGTTTAAACAACTTGTAAATTGCTACAAATTTCAACAAGTGGTAAACATCATCTCGGTTTAACCAACTTGTAAATTGCTACAAATTTCAACAAGTGGTAAACATATTCTTCTTCTCTCTGCCCCCTGCATGGCTTCCACATACTCCTTTGCGAACCTTATAAAAGGTCTTCAACCTGGTTAACTGCAGTCCAACCTTGTGTGTTTTCTTTTTTATCTTCTGGGATCTGAGATTTGCTCACTGAGCTCTTCTCTTTTCGGACTTAAGTGCCGAGATCTTGTCTACTAGAATCTCGGATCTGCTCACTCAGGTTGAGCTCTTCTCTTCTCGGACCTACTCAACTAGGCCGAGATCATGTCTTCTAGGATCCGGGATCTGGAATCCGGGATCTGCTCACTTAGGCTGAGCTCTCGTCTTCTCGGGCCTACTTGTCTAGGCTGAGATCATGTCTTCTCGGATCCGGGATCTAGGATCTGGAATCCGGGATCTGCTCACTCAGGATGAGTTCTTCTATACTTGAATGTTATCTCCTTGGGAGCGCTCATGCCCCTTGTCTTTGCATTCCTTCTGGAAGGGTCTTCGTTCCTCCGCAGGTATCTATCCTTCTATACCTGGAGGTCATCTTCGTTGTAGTATCCGCTTCGATCTGTTGTCTTTGGTGCGTCACCTTCCTGGCCGGCGTCTTTCACTCCGTGACTCTGGTCACGAGTTTTTGTGTTGCGGTTGTCCTCTTTAACGTCGAGGTTGATAGGTCTCCCATTCCCAGCAGGAGCGTTGTCTCCAGTCTGATCATTCTGTCCGTCATTGGCCATCTATTCTTCTTTCTTTCATTGGCCATCTATTCTTCTTTCTTTCCCACAAACGGCGCCAAATTGTGTGAGTGATTTTCTGATCACACTACCCGCTTAGTAATCAACTGGAGAGCACCGGCAGAATAGATGACTTTTAGCTAATCTGCAACAGAAAAAGAAGACTCCGGTGGTGGTTTGCCACCCGGGGGTACTCCGACGATCAAGTCAGTACTCAATATCTCTCAAAGATAATCAATAGTGCTAAACTCACTAGCTTGAGCATAAAAAACATACCTTAGACCTATGGGGGTGCCTCTCTTTTATTGTCACGACCCAAACCCGCCCCTATGGGTTTAGCACCGTAACCAGCCAGTAATCCGAGATTACCGAAGGCCTGCTTAACAGTAATACAGTAGAACAGAGTATAGGAGCATGGCGGAAGCCAAAACAGTAAATAACCAATGTCCAATGAGTTGTGACAGTCTATATGCAAAAGGACTTCTCATACATACATATATACTCACTACAGAGCAGTATGCACAATAATTACAATCATTCAGGACAGGGACCGAATCCCTATTAAACAGTACAGTACAGTGCTATGTCTATACAGTTATACAAAACAGATACAGAGACAAACGGGGGAATGAAAACACTCCTAAGCCATAGCTTGGCAGGCTCGGAACCTCGCAGTGAGGCACAATGGTTGGCTTGACAAAACTGGAGTTACCCTGACGCTTCTAGCCACGGTCTGGTGCCTGTACACCTACATATATATATGAGCAGTGAGCTAAAGCCCAGTGAATAACATAATGCGTAAAGGGGTTAGGAATGAATGTCCTTTCAGTATTGAAAACAGTAAATTGATTCGGTATATCAATCATTCAGTCATAACAGTCATATGTGGTACATCCATTAGCATAGCAGTACAGTAAACAGTAGGTCTTGAAAGACCGAACAGTACAGTAGGTCTTGAAAGACCGAACAGTCAATGATTGCCATCAATCAGTAAACAGTAGTGGTTCCAACAAGGGAACCGACAGAGATCTCTATAACAGTAACAGTAACAGTAAACAGTAGTTGCTAAGGATACCACAATACAGTTCAGAATATAGGACATACATTCATTCGATTAACAGTATCAGTTCAGAAAACAGTTCAGTTAAATAGTCAGAAATATTCACAGTTGAACATATCTTTACACAATTGTTACTCACAGAGTTCTGGGCTACAGTAAAGCTAGAGCGCGTCCCCGAAAGCCAACCCTATACAGTGACAGAACGAACACACACTAAGTTACACATTCGGGAATCAAAGACTTAGTCTCTACTTAGACTCGGTGTGGTTCTACATCTATATCCTCATTAAAATGCCTTAAACTAGGCCTAAGAATGCCTAGAATGAAATGAGGATGCAAAGATGCACCTTAAAACATTTTTCAAAATTTTCAGAAAACAGGGGTCCCGCTCGAGCGTAGGTTACCCCGCTCGAGCGTAGGTTACCCCGCTCGAGCGTAAAGGCAAACAAAATACTACGCTCGAGCGCAAGTTACACCGCTCAAGCGGACTGCAAAACATGCCAAAAAGTACTGGATGTGCGAAAATCACGCTCGATTGGGCGCTCGACACCCGCTTGAGCGTAAGACACAAGTTCCCGCTCGAGCGTCAATTATTCCGCTCGAGCGGACTTCAAAACAGTGCAAAGTACTGGAGCACGAATTTCCCGCTCGAGCGTCACTTTCCACGCTCGAGCGTCACTTTCCACACTCGAGCAGGAGTTCAAAATCTGGAATTTCCAAATTCGAACTTCCAAGCTCAAAACAAGTTTCAACGTACCAAAACCAATCCTCTTGGGCTAATTTTCCAGAAAACTCTTCAAAACTCATAGTTTAACAAGATTTCAAGCTCAATTGTAAAATCAAAGCCCCAAAGGAAGATCAATTTAACATGATATCAAACAATATTTTAAGAACATGATGAATGTGTAACATGCAAGAGTTTAAATCATTTCAAAGCTTCATTTACTTGCTCAAATGAGTCAATCTTTTCAAAACATGATAAACTCATGCACTAGAACTCTAATATGAACATGCATGTAACAATTTCTATGAATTCAACTCAAAATTCATCAATATAGACATGCATGCATGATGTATGCTATAATTCAACACATTAGGACCAATTCTAGACTCAAATCACTAGAGGCTCAAGAAGCATGCAAAAATCAACTCAAATACACAATGAGAGGGTGAGACACCAACCTTAACTCTTCAAACTCAAGAATATAAGTTCAAGTTGCAAAGAAACCTTCAATTCCCTTCAAGTTCTCAAACAATTCACAAGTTGAGGCCAAGTTCTCTCTTAATTCTCCCTCTCTCTCTCTATTTCGGTGGGAACTCAAGGAAAATGGCTGGGGCAAAATGTACATCAAGATGTAATGAGGCTCTCAAAGTGAGTTGCCTAAGTGGCCCACTAACAATGGCATTAAGGTAAATAAGTCAAACTATGTAATTTAGCTTATTTTAACCTAATTTAATCATACCAAATCACATCTTAAATGAATATGCCATAAAATCAGGTAAATTACAATTAACACATATCATTAATCAATTTCAGATTCGACCGCCGATAAGGCCTTTAATTTGCAGTTTAATGCATAAAACATGAACAGATAGTTTACCAAACGAACAGATAGACATGCAATTAAATAGATATACTTAGTCAATTCAGTTCCAGATTTCAGTCAGTCAGTTCAGTGTTTCGATCAATTCAATTACCCATCATAATCAGTCTCAGTTTAACAGTAATCAGTAATTAATCGGTAAGCAGTGGTGAGGGTTGTTACATTTATAGCCAACATAAACCTAGTTCCAATAGAAGCCTAACTTCTATGGACTCAGGATTACCACTAATCTTGGACTCCCAGTAAGATTAGGATAAACTCTCTAAGAGTCTTATCTTAATACAAACTGAAGTCTTCTCTCATTTTAGGACTCTTGTCCCTTATCCAGGTTGAGTTCCCTTTTCATTCTAGGACTCTTGTCCCTTATCCACTTATCTCGGATTCCGATATCTTCGGAGATAACCTCGGTCTTGCCGAGATCACCTCAGCGTCATGACTAGGACACGTGGCACCTCGGCTGACACGTCGGCGTCACCTCGGCTGACACGTCGGCGTCACCTTGCCACGTGTTGGTACTCAGAAAATATATCCCCCCCCCCACACACACACACACATATATATATATATATATATAAAGTTTGATTCAGAAGTTATAAAACTAAAAAAATGTTTGATTGGGTTGTATATATATAAATTTTAATTCAGAAGTTATAAATAATGCCATCAATATCCAGATCTATAAACTTCTACCCAAAAATAAAAAATAAAAAATAAAAGATGGTTTGATCTAAATTCTATGATTTCTTTATTTAATGAATATAATTAATTGAGTGATTTGGTGAGAAATATTGAACCAGTTTTAGTTTATACATATGCAATCTCATAGAATGGCATCTTTTGTAAATTTACAGAGGTAGAAAGGGTATTTTTGTCATAAAAATGGACTCACTCTTTATAGAGGCGCGTGACTTTCACATTCTATTATTTTAGACAAAAAAGCTAACTGTATGTTTTTAATCCATCAACCACAAGGGATTATGTGGTGATTTCCGAGTGTCAGGGGGGTAAACCACATCCGGCCCAAACTACAGGGAGGTAAAGTGAAGTTTGCCCTATGAATATACAAGTTCGTATTTGTTCATGTTGAAAATTCTAGCTTCATGGGTGAATTTTGAGCATTGTAGGACTAAATTATATTTATGTTAATGATTGAATCATTCATCTCATATGACAAACCAAAAAAAAATATGCATGTAAGAAATTGAGTTGGTCAAACATAAGTAATCACATGATCCAGTTATATATATATATATTATAATACATGGATGGTTTATTCTTAAAAACATATAGACCGTATAGATAAAAATAGTTCAATAGTATGACAATCAATATTGGATCAATTTAATTTTTGGATAAATTACAAATATATCCCTTGAGATTTGATTAAAATACAAAACGCCACCTGTGATTTTGGAAATTACATTCCACCCCCTAAGGTTTTTAATTTCATAACAAATTTTTTCTTTTATTAATAAATCATCAAGTCAATTAATTATTTTTAATGATATTAGAAATATGTTTCAATTAATAGTTTAGGTAATTTTATTATTGTATAGGAGAGCAATTATAAATTTTATTTTTTTAGTTAAATCTGTAAAATAAAAAATTCTAACAAGGGGGTATTTGTAATTTTTTAAACCACAATCTGTACTTTAAGCAAATCTCAGAGGTGTATTTGTAATTTACCCTTAATTTTTTGCATGAATAATTTTCTTAATTAATTGTATAAAATAAATGGTTTATGTGTGTGTCAATTTCCGACCACACTGCCAACTTAGTACTCAACTAGAGAACACCGGCAGAATAGATGGCACATGTCTGACCTGCAACAGAAAGAAGAGTCTCCGGCGGTGGCTCGTCCACCCGGGGGTACTCCGACGATCAAGTCAGTACTCCATATCTCTCAAAGATAACCAATAGTGCTTAACTCACTAGACAGAATATCAACAGCCATACCTTAGACCCATGGGGGTGCCTCCCTTTTATAGCCAACATAATCCTAGTCCCAATAGAAGCCTAACTTCAATGGACTCAGGATTACTGATAATCTTGGACTCCCAGTAGGATTAGGATAAACTCTCTAAGAGTCTTATCTTTACCCAAACTGAAGTCTTCTTCCATTTTAGGTCTCTTGTCCCTTATCCGCTTATCTTGGATTTCGGTATTCTCGCAGATAACCTCAGCCTAGCCGAGATCATCTCGGCATCATGACCAGGACACGTGACACCTTGGTTGACACTTTGGTGTCACCTCGGCCACGTGTTGTTATTCAAAAATTATGTCCCTACAACTGCCCCCTAAGTTCTATTACCTCGGTATCCTGAGGTGATGGAACCTATATCATTTATTCCACTTAGCACGTCGGCTAAGCTCGCTTCATCATTTATTGCCGAAGTCAGAACTCGTCGGCTCAATATAACCAAGATCTATAGTCTGCTTTCATTAATGCCTTAGAACCAACGACCAAGTTCGTTCAAGTTTCTCAACCGAAACCGTCCTCATTTGCAACCGTTTCGGGGTGACACACCTCGGTTATACAAACTGATGATTTACCTCGGCAAGTACCCAAGTGTCTTTTCTTGGCATAACCTTGGTTTCACCTTGTAAATTTTTTCATAAAATTTCAACAAGGGTTTAACCTCGGCTAAACTTTAACTTGTAAATTGTCCACAAATTTCAACAAGTGTTAAGCAATGATTTCGGTTTAACTTCAACTTGTAAATTGTCCACAAATTTCAACAAGTGTTAAATAATGATTTCGGTTTAACTTCAACTTGTAAACTTTTTCCAAGTTTCAACAAGTGTTAAACAATGATTTCGGTTTAACTTCAACTTGTAAATTGTCCACAAATTTCAACAAGTGTTAAAAATCATCTCGGTAAGCTCTTCTCTTCTCGGACTTAATCATCTTAGGCCGAGATCTTGTCTTCTGGGATCTGGGATCTGAGATCTGGAATCCGGGATCTGCTTACTTGGGCTGAGCTCTTGTCTTCTAATATCCAGTGTTATCTCGGCTTCGCTACGGCGGACCATTTCTCTTCTCTGGTTTGGACGCCTTTGTCCCCGGCGTGTCCTCCTCGGCTCTGGCATACTTTTCTATCCTGGCCATTAGCTCCTCCATGCTTTTCAGCAATGTCTTTGCCAGTGATTTTCGAAGCAGGTAGTCATCCTTCAAGCCGCTTTTAAACGACACGATCGCCACCTCTTGCTTGCATCCTGGTATTCGGTTGAATACCTCATAATACCTTTTGGCATAGGCCCTAAGACTTTCATCCTCGCCGATCTTCAGGGCCATTAGAGCGTCCACTCTCAATGGTTGTAGCTTGTTTGTCACGAACCTGGCCACAAACATCTCGGCCAGGCCTTCCCAGGTTTTCACAGTTCCTTTCGGCAACTTGTGAAACCAATCCGATGCAATTTCTCCAAAGGATTAGGGGAACACTTTGCAGAGCAATGGCTCGTTCCCAGAGTATAACGCCATCACGTTTAGGTATAATCCGACGTGAAAGTTGGGGTCCGACTTTCCATCGTATATCTGGAACCTCGGCATACTGAATCTCTTCGGGACCTCAACTTTGTCTAATTCTTCCGAGAACGGCGTTCTCGGATTGACCGGGGAGGTTACCTCGGCATCTTGTTGCTTCCTCTGTAGGTGATCTCCCAGATCCTCTTTGGTTCGTCCAAAAGCTCGGCTATCTCTGGATTTCAGCCTCTTTGGTGCACTACTTCCAGTGTCATTGTGAGTCCTTTTGGACCTCCCTCCATTGGTCGCGTCGAAATAGAGTTCCTTTCCCTGAACATGCCGATGTTCTTTGGGGTCAGCTTCCTTAGTGCGATGTGTCCTCCGTGAATCTCCCCTTCTTGATTCTCCTCGCCCAACCTCCCTTGAAGGCCGGTGAGAATGTTGCTTGGTCCTATCGTGCTGAGGAGTCGTAGGAGTTGTCTTCTGCCTCCCTGTCTGGGCATCTTTCTTGGCCGCTGGAGTCGGCGTATCTTGTGACGGGAACGGTGGCTGCATGACGTTATTCTGTATCATGAAATTGACAACCGTTTGCGAGTCCGCCAATTTGTTCGCCATTCCCTTTATCTCGTCGTCCCTTCGTAAACATCTTTCTTTCCATACCTGGAGGTCATCCTCGTTATAATACTCGCTTCGGTCTGATTTCTTCGGCACGCCGCCTTCCTGGCCGACGTCCTCTTCTCCGTGATTCTTATCACGAGTTTCTTCGTTGTAGTTGTCTTCTTCGACGCCAAGGTCAATATGTTTCCCACTTTCAGTAGGGGTGTCGTCTCCAACCTTCTCCTTCTGTCCGTCGTTGGCCATCTATTCTCCTTTCGTTCCCACAGACGGCGCCAAATTGTGTGTATCAATTTCCGACCACACTGCCAACTTAGTACTAAACTAGAGAACACTGGCAGAATAGATGGCACCTGTCTGACCTGCAACAGAAAGAAGAGTCTCCAGCGGTGGCTCGTCCACTCGGGGGTACTCCGACGATCAAGTCAGTACTCCATATCTCTCAAAGATAACCAATAGTGCTTAACTCACTAGACAGAATATCAACAGCCATACCTTAGACCCATGGGGGTGCCTCCCTTTTATAGCCAACATAATCCTAGTCCCAATAGAAGCCTAACTTCAATGGACTCAGGATTACTGCTAATCTTGGACTCCCAGTAGGATTAGGATAAACTCTCTAAGAGTCTTATCTTTACCCAAACTGAAGTCTTCTCCCATTTTAAGACTCTTGTCCTTTATCCGCTTATCTCGGATTCCGGTATTCTCGCAGATAACCTCGGCCTAGCCGCGATCATCTCGGCATCATGACCAGGACACGTGACACCTCGGCTGACACTTCGGTGTCACCTCGGCCACGTGTTGTCATTCAAAAATTATGTCCCCACAGTTTAAATCACCGAAGTGAATCCAAATTAGTTGGAACTAATGAATTATTGATGAAAATATGACTAAATATTATGTAGATTAAAATATTGAGGGCATTTGATATATTATGCTAAAATTGTAAAATTTACTGAATTTTATTTAAACTTCACGAGAGATTAGTATAATTTATCCAAAAATAAAATAAAGTTGGGTTACTCTTTTGAAAGTATGAGTGTTTTTTTCGAATTGAAAATAAAAAATGAAAAACAATATGAAACTCGTACTTACTAAAATAAATAAATAAACTTTCAATTTTTTTGGTTAAGATTTCATAGCCTATTTTGTTAACAAATTATGTTTTCTAACGCAATTCTCCAAATTTTTGTTTTATTAAAAAAAATTTAATTGCAAAACTTTTTAGTTAAAAAATCCTGATTTATTAACAATTTTCCAAATTTTGATTTTAATGAAAGTTGTTTTTAAAAAAATTTAATCCAGATTTATGCAAAATATTATTTGACTCATAATGTTAGGCCCAATTTCATTTGGAGTTGTACTATTTGAATCCATAGTACATGAGCCAAAGCAATGCGATCCTATGACACTGGAATACAACGTAATTTGGATAACAAACAAATATCAAAAAAATAATGGACTCTGATAGGGTGTTAAAAAAATAAATAAAAAATAAAAAGGGAAAGAAGAAGTTAAACAATAAAACCGTCTAAACCAATTAAAAACCTACTTATTTGATTTGATTTTTTAAGGGGATGGTTTGATTTAAGTTTCAAAAAAAAATTAAGAATCATCGATACGATTAGGATTTAATTCATGGATTAAAGTTCAAAAGAATCAAAAATTTTAAATTGAACCGTTTCATATGTTTATGAAATTTTTGGAAGGCTTGTTTGTATAGGTAGAATCAGTTTTTATAGTTACTAATTTTTTGTGTGGATATTCCTTTCTTTTACCAATTTGCAAATAATTTTTTCGTATTTTCCAATTACTTCATATTTTCCCTTTTAACTCAATTGGAAAAATCAATCTTTGCCTTGTTCATTATCCAAGAGTGTTGTTATTCAAAACTAAAAATTAGACCCATCTTTCAAATACAATGATATAATAATTAATTAGAATATTAAAACAACACCCTCTCTCATATCTCCTCTAATCATCAACTAATCATATAACTTACACATTATTAGATTTAGAAAATGAATTTAAAAAGTAAACTTATATATCATTTTCCTCACCACAAACATCATAGCAAAAAATGAAAAGATAAAGCAAAAAATAACATGTGGAACGTATCATAAATGTTTCATAAAAAAAATTTGCTCAAACATCGTTTGTAACTTCACAAAGAACCTTGTTCATTATGTTACGCACTTTGCACATGGCTTCCAATGGCTCAACTTTGGACATGGTAAGCCCATTCCCTTCAGTTAAATCAACTGTCTCCCCATTAACCTTTTCCCACTCAAAGCATTGAATCAATTAGGGGTGGTCGCCGTTCGGTTTTGGACAATTTGCGGATCAGTTTGGACCCGTTCGCATGTATGCAGTTTGGAAAAAATTCAACCCGCAACCGTCCGTAGTGCGGGTCACGGTTTGTGCGGATAGGGTACACGGATGTGCAGGCAGTTGCGGGCGGTTTGCGGATTGGACTTTTTTCTTTAAAAAATTATTTTGGAGCCTCTTTTTTTTTTCTTTTTTTTTTCCATTTTGTAAATATTTATTTTGGGCCATTTTCCCCCATTTTCTAAAATGCTCCAACATGAATAATTAATGAATTAAAACTTATAAAATTAAAAACACAAGAAATCAATTCCTAACACAAATAAATCATTCAAAATCCCAAACTTTTAATGTAACACCCTCATAATAAACTCATAAATCATACATTCATGATACAAGAAAGAGATATCATATTCCATACTGTGTGGGTGAAAATCTGACCACACTGCCAACTCAGTAATCAGCTGGAGAGAACTGGCAGAATAGATGACACCTGGCTAACCTGCAACAGAAAGAGAAGATTCCGGAGGTGGTTCGTCCACCCGGGGGCACTCCGACAATCAAGTCAGTATATCTCTCAAAGATAATCAATAGTGCTAAACTCACTGTTCAGAATATAAATTGCGTACTTTATACCCACGGGGGTGCCTCTCTTTTATAGTTAACTCAATCCTAGTCCCTATAGAAGCCTGACTTCTATGGACTCCCATTTAGTGCTTACTTTGGACTCCTCAAGAGATAAGGATAGACTCCTTAAGAACATTATCCTTATCCATCTTGAAGTCTTTCCTCATTCTAGGTCTCTTGTTCCTTATCCGCTTATCTCGGATTCCGATATCTTCGAAGATAACCTCGGCCACGCCGAGATCATCTCGGCGTTTACGACCAGGACACGTGGCACCTCGGCTGATACATCGACGTCACCTTGCCACGTGTTGGTACTCTAAAATATATCCCCACACATACATCAGAGTATTCTTACAAAAAGTATTACATGTTGACAACAAAAGTAAATGCCCTATGGGCTTACAACTTTCCAAGTCAACACTTGGGGCGAACAAAAAAAGAGTTCTAACTCTTTATACAAGATAAGCCCTTGGCTTGATTTACATATAATACAAAAAGATAACAACAAAAAGATCTTTCAGCCTTTAAGCCTCCCAAGCTACGTCCTTGGAGGTGGCATATCACCTGCACCTGAAAATGATGTCCCATAAGGGTAAGCCAAAGCCCAATAGAGATATATTAAACCACATATGAGAGATAACTAAAACATTAGCATTCGATAAATGGTTAACACTTGTAAACCAATTTACAACACTTCCCAGTTCCATGACAAATACATCCGTGTTTCATTCACCATTCCTTTACTTATTCAATTCAAATTCATAAACATGGCTCACTATCTAGCCAAACAATTAAATAAGACTACAACTCATATTAAAACACTTCCATTATCCACAATTCAAATGAGATTACAACTCATATTAAAACACTTCCATTATCCACAATTCAAATGAGACTACAACTCATATTAAAACACTTCCATTATCTACGTTATGCAAACGTAATTAAGATTTTGGGACTTTCACCCTGGACACTCCGGTCAACTTAGGCCCCGTTTGTTTTGGGCTATAGGGAGGGTATTGGGACTAGTAATACCAAGGTATTATTAATGCCCTTGTTTGTTTGCAGAGAAAGCCTTGGGACTATTAGTCCCTTGGTATTGCTAATACCCTTGGAAGGGGGATTGGTAAGGAGGAGGTAGAGATGGTATTAGAAAATAGTGAGGGGATTAGAAATTTTTTTATTTTTTATATATTGGGAATTTTTTTTAAATATAATGTTTAATTTTTTATATTTTTTTATTGTTTTATTATTTTATATAAAATAATTTAACAATTCCTCATTATTAATCCCCTCACTAACAATCCCCTCACTATTAATCCTCTCACTATCAATCCCCTCCATTCTATCTCCCAAAACAAACGGGGCCTTAGTGATTAATGGAGTCCATCCCCTATCTCCTCCCAAACAAGTTTGAGAATACATCCCCTATCTCTTCTCAAACCTTGGAGTACATCCCCTATCTCCTCCCATACAAGGTATATATGCAATGTATTTAAAAAGCTTATCATATACAATGATCAATCCAGACACATATTCAATGTGTTAATTCAACCGTCATATTCAATGACTTAACCATTTGATTAGTTTCAGTTTTTCTTAATCAAGATACAGTGTCTACAACAATCAAGACTACCATTCACCGATAGCCCAAAGCAGTTATTTCTAAACAGATAATAAATTCATCAAACAGATAAATTATCAACATTTTCATAGGTGAGTGATTAATCAATCCAACTACACCATCCAATCTCTCAATTTCCCAATTTCATGATTTTCAACTCAATTTCACATTCTCATACTCTCTCAAATTAATTAATCACATTAAATTAGGGGTTTTCACTATTTTTCCCAACTTTAGCCCTAAGGCTCATTTTCATCAATTCAACAATAATAATTCCATTTTTCATAGTCTCACATACACATGGAGTTTAACAATTGAAACCCCCCTCTTTTTATATAACTTCAAAACAAACCCTAACTTTCCCAAAATTACCATAATCCACCATTGATACAAAATGACTAAAATCTATGTCAAAACTCATAAGAAGGAGTAGGGTATCCCTACCTCAAATGAAGAGACCCAATGGAGAAGATGAAGAAAACTCTAGATGCTCCAAACCTAATGATTTTCGAATCAAAACGTAGCCCATACCAAGCTCCACACTCTTAACAAAGGGACAAGAGTAGACACACCCAAAAACCAAGTGTATTTTTAGAGAGAAGGTGTAAGTAGAGGAAGAGAGAGTCGGATCTAGGGTTTGAAAGAAGAAGGGAGTGAAAAAGTGAGTAAAAATCCGCTGCTGCAAACTGATATACTCGAGACTCGCTCGAGCGAAGGATTGGTCGCTCGAGCGACTAGACACAGATGAACCTCGCTCGAGCGCAGAAAGCCTCGCTCGAGCCAACAACATGAAGCTTCAGGTCTGCAACCCAAAAGTACGCTCGAGCGTAGGAGTCCTCGCTCGAGCGAAGAAACCCAAAACATACAACTCGTTCGCTCGAGCGAAGGAAAGCTCGCTCGAGCCAAGAAACACAACCTTCAGGTCCAAACTAGATGTAGACGCACGCTCGAGCGCAAGAATGCTCGCTCGAGCCAAGAGACACAAACTCAAATCTCGCTCGAGCAACAGAAGCCTCGCTCGAGCGAAGACACCAAAAACTGGGCAGCAACACTTTGTTTCAAAATACACCCAACCTATTTCAAACCTGCCCAACACATCCTAAAACTCAAATACAAAGAATTGAAGGACGGAAAGAGACATATACAACAACAGACATCCACGGAACCGAGTCCGGAACACAATAACCAACGGAAGGAAAACCGGGATCGCTATATTTAAATCAAATCATAAACTAACACAAGTACATCTTTCAAAATCTTAAACGAGATCATCAAACTCATTCACTATCTACTACCCAACAATACAATTAAAGTAAAATCATTCAAAATCTTAAATTTACCCAAAAGTAATTCTTTATTAACTTTTACATCCATTCAAAATGCAACAATAAATAACAATGGTCCAAGTTTTTTTTTTTTTTTTTAAAAAAAGTCTAAGTGTGAGCGGGTTCTTGCGGGTGCGGGTTAAACCCGCAACCCGTAATCATGCTATATTTCAAACCGCATCCGCCCGCATTGTGTCTGCAAAACCGCCCATTTGTATGCGAATGGATTCGGGTTAGACGGGTTGTGCGATTTGGATAACCCTGTGCCTAACCCTGGAATCAATGATCCCAAAGCCAAACCCACCACGTGTTGTGCCATACCAGCCCAGGACAAGCTCTCCTTCCCAACCCAAACGGCATTAATTTGTGTCCTTCTGCTTTCCTACCTTCAAATGTCTCTAGCTTAAAGCTTGTAACGTCATTCCAAACCTTAGGATCCCTTTGAATGGCCCATGCATTAACCAACAAGATTGTGTCGCGTGGCACATTGAATCCCTCTATGATACAATCATCATATGATATGTGTGGTAGCAATAGCCGTGTTGTCGGAAACAATCGGAAAGTCTCAGAAATGATACCTTGAAGGTAATGTAGCTTTGAAAGATCGGGTTCATCATTCAAGCGCTCTTGCCCTACATGAGTGTCTACCTAAACTCTCGCCTTCTTCAACACCCCTAGGTGGTTCACCAAAAGAGACAATACCCATTCCATTGTCATTGTAGACGTGTTGATGTCTCCTAGTATCATGACCTGATCATTAAATGTTAATAAATTAAATTAGGGAAATCATATTCTTTCATAATTTTTACAAGAAGGCTCCAAGTACAACTTAATTATGTAGTGATGGTGTCTTTGTAAAATAAATAATAATAAAAATAAAAAATAAAAAACTATCTTTATATATATTTGGTTTTAAAGTGTTAGATCTCAATTTAATAATATTATGGATATTAGCATACACTACTAATAACACAATATAATATTAGTTTTATGTCAAATGATGGGATTCACTTACAAGTTTTATGTTTTAATTGGTATAGTGTGTTTGTTGAAATTGTTCTAAATCTCATCTTAAACCTGAGGCCATGTTTATTAATTTGATTAATCATAATTATTTGACACTATATTTAATGTCAAAATAATATATAATAAATTAATAATGTAGACAAATTATACCCATAATTTATTTAGTTTGTCTTTTGTGACATTTTGATTCTTATAATTCTACTGCATTAGTTTTATTCTTTAACTTTTCATATTATGTTAATTTAATCCTATTAATGCCTCGCCTTTATAAATTATATTGAAATTAAAAAGACAAATGATCTAATTATTTTATCCTTAATCTATATCTAATTTTAAATAAATCTTTTATTACACTAAAATGAAAAAAAAAAAACTGGCACAAAAAATACCAGCACTGACGTTTTTACACTAATAATTTTGAATAATGCTATATGTATCAATTAGTATACTAATTAGTATACCAATTGGTGTATGTAACACTACCAAAATAATTTTATACGAATAAGTTTGAGATCTAAACTTATCCACTTAGATTTTTTCGATGGATAGTTTGTGTGGTGGAAATTAAATTTGTATACTATGAGATTCATATACAGAATAAATTTGAATCATAAGATGATAATTTTAGATAATTTTTGAATAATAAAATCTGAATTGTTTTGATAACTAGTTGGCTTTTTGGCTTTTAGCCCAGGCTAAAAAGCCTCATTCGAGATAGACTTTTTGACTTTTTTTTTTTATTTTTGTGAGAGAAAAAATAAAATTATTAGGATTTTGATGTGACATTTTGTCTTATTGAATTTTTAGTTCATTTTATCTTTTTGTGGCCAAAATAGCCCCAACCTCACATGTCAAATATAGCCTAAAAGTTTATTTGAATTGGCTTTTTTAACTTTTGTGAGAAAAAAGTAAAATGATTATGGTTTAAATATGATATTTTGTCTTATTGACTTTTTAACCTATTTTATCTTTTAGTGACTAATTTAATCCTAACCCAACCCAATCCACATAGCCAAACGAAGCTTTAAATTCAACAACCTACAAATTCAAAAAAAAAAAAAAAAAAACTCAAAAAACTATCAAAATAAACCACATTCGTGTATTCCATATTCTACTATACACTACACTCTACTTTCAGAGTAAATTTCGAGATATTTTTTCATAATTAATTGTTTGAAAAATCCAAATGGGAGGCTAGTCTATTTATAGATGTAAAGGTGGCTCTTGGTTTTGAATTGAACAGGTATGAAACCTGTTGGGTTTAAATTCAAACAGATTTGAATCTGTTGGGTTAACCATTCAAACAGATAAAAAACGGGAAGGGTTTTGTTTGGATGAACATTAAATCCAAACCAATTTAATTCTGGGAAGGGCCCTGTTTGGATGAACAGGAAAAACCGGACCAGTTTAATTCTGTTTGAAAACGGGAAGGGCCCTGTTTGGATGAACAAAAAATCCAAACCAGTTTATTTGAATTAAATTCAAATGTTTTTGGCCCAAAAAGATTAGTATTGGGCCGAACAAGCCCAACCCAACCTCACACCACGCACCCGCGCCCAAGCCCAGCCCGCCCGACCGACCGACCGGACGGACGGCGGCGGCGCGCGCGCGCGTGGGGTGGTTTTTGAGTCCAATGGGTCTAGCCCATTTTGCACATAACCTCTCCCTCTAAAACACTTGGGTACCCCTTGGGGCACACCCTAAGTACCAAACCCATGCCTTATAAACCCTTTCAAAACCTCCCACCAAATCAATGTGGGACAAGCTTTATTTAACCTTTAAGGAATTTCCACCAAAACTCCATTTCCATGGAGCTTACTTTGGCTTCAATTTTCCATTCACTCGGTAATGGTTTTAAGCAACCAAATATACCACGTGAATCACAACGCGGCATAGAACGCGTTACCACTTTGACCCGTGTAAATCGATGCACGAGGCCCACCTAAAAATTAGACCAAACTTAGGAAAAAATTCTGGTTTTACCCAGAATTTTATAACCATTTCCAACAATCCCCCACATGAATGGAATTTGATGACAACGGAAATGCAACAATATGCAGACTTAACGAAAGAGTATAAGTCGAAAATATCTTGCATCAGGATAGGTAGTTTTCGGCCTTGAACCTTCCCTAGTGATAACCTATCGGACTTACTGGCTAACCAATGGACGCGATGCCTTGAATTGTTCAGCCGTTTGTGTAAGCCAAGACAATAGATTTCACACAAAATATCTTCTAATACATCGTGGTTCTCACTGTTGTGTTCATTTTGGCCTTGAACGCTCCTGGTTTTCATGAGTGTTTCTAGAGAATGTAGCCTCTTTCATTCTCATAGAACCGGCCCCAGTTCAACACTCATATAGGTGATTCTTATTGTGAGTATCTCCTCATACTCGTCTTGATTTTATGTCTTAATCAAGATATAAGTAATCATTAAAAGCAAAGCTTATCCTTATACCCCTACAGACAACATATGTTGCAGATATCACTCTCATCATAGGAATGGGTAGGGTTTTTTTTTTTTTTTTTTTTTTTAATCCCTTGGTGATTTCTGGCGAGCCATACATAACTTAGTTGTCCCTTTGAACTTAGTTCTTGGGATCTCCAGTCATTTAAGTAGGGTTACCATTATGACGACTCTTATGTAATAGGCTTTAATCCCATCCCCTTTGATGAACTATACACTAGCTCTTTTGTCAAACTTTTTGTTAACGGATCCGCAATATTCTCTTTAGATTTTATATAATCTATTGAGATTATCCCGTTTGACAACAATTGCCTTACGGTATTATGTCGACGACGAATATGTCGTGACTTACGTTATACATATGATTCTGTGCCCTGCCTATTGCAGATTGACTATCACAATGAATGCAAATAGCTGGCACAGGTTTTGGCCACATTGGAATGTCTTCTAAGAAGTGACGAAGCCATTCTGCTTCTTCACCTGCTTTGTCTAAAGCAATGAACTCGGATTCCATTGTGGATCGTGCGATGCAAGTTTGTTTCGTGGACTTCCAAGAAACAACAGTGCCTCCTAGAGTAAAGACATATCCACTAGTGGATTTTGAATCTTTAGTATCCGATATCCAATTGACATCACAATAACCTTCGAGTACTGCTGGATATCGAGTAAAGTTCAAACCATGATCACGAGTAAATCTTAGATATCTAAGAACCCGAATGATCGCTTTCCAATGGTCTTCTCCGGGGTTACTAGTGTACCTACTCAATTTACTGATAGCATAAGCTATATCAGGACGAGTACAATTCATTAGGTACATAAGGCTTCCAATGATTTGGGAGTATTTTAACTGAGACACTGCATCACCTTTATTTTTCGATAAATAAAGACTGATGTCTACAGGTGTTCTTGCTAAATTCAAATCATCCTTGATAAATTTATCAAGAATTTTCTCAATATAATGAGATTGAGATAATGCATATCCGTCAGATGTTTTAGTAATTTTCATTCCTAATATAACATCTGCGACCCCCATATCTTTCATATCAAATCTTTTGTTAAGCATTTGCTTAGTTGATTTGATCATGTTTTGACTGCTTCCAATGATAAGCATGTCATCTACATAGAGACAAACTATGACATATCCTTGGTCAGTGTTTTTAACATAGACGCATTTGTCACATTCGTTTATCTTAAACCCATTAGTAAGCATTGCATGATCAAATTTTTCATGCCATTGCTTAGGTGCTTGTTTTAATCCATAAAGGGATTTTACAAGTCGACAAACTTTCTTTTCTTGCCCTGATACAACAAACCCTTCAGGTTGCTCCATATAGATCTCTTCATTTAGATCACCGTTTAAGAAAGCTGTTTTAACATCTATTTAATGTATTTCTAAATTAAACAACGCTGCTATTGCAATAAGCATGCGAATGGATGTTATTCTTGTCACAGGGGAATATGTGTCAAAATAGTCCAGACCTTCCTTTTGTCTGTAACCTTTAACTGCAAGTCTCGCTTTATACTTGTCAATTGAACCATCTGCTTTCATTTTTCTCTTAAATATCCATTTATATCCAAGAGGTTTAGATCCTGGTGGAAGATCCACCAATTCCCAAGTATGATTTTGCATAATGGATTCAATTTCATTATTAACAGCCTCTTTCCACAAAGGTGCTTCAGGACCTGTCATTGCTGCCTTAAAGCTTTGAGGTTCATTTTCTAACAAGTATGTCAGAAAATCTGGACCAAAGGATTTTGATGTTCTCGCTCTCTTACTTCGTCTTGGTTCATCATCAGTTAAATCCTGTTGGTTGAGACCATTACTAGTCTCTTGTGTTTGATTGTCATTAGTCTCTTGACTTTGTGTACAATCATAAGTTCTTTTCTGTGAACTTAATTCCTGTCATTTCTTGTGAGGAAAGACATGCTCAAAAAACACAGCATTCCTTGACTCTATAATAGTGTTCACATTTATATCAGGTATTTCTGATTTATAAGTCAGAAACCGATATGCACTACTATTCTGAGCATAACCAATAAACACACAAACTACTGTTTTTGGTCCAATCTTAGTCTTTTTAGGAACAGGAACTTCCACTTTTGCCAAACACCCCCACACTTTTAAGTATTTGTAAGAAGGTGGTCGACCTTTCCATAATTCATAAGGAATGCTTTTGGTTTTCTTGTGGGGTATTCTATTAAGAACATAATTTGCAGACAATATTGCTTCCCCCCACAAGTTCTGTGGTAAGCCTGAACTTAGTAACATGGCATTCATCATTTCTTTTAGAGTTCTATTCTTCCTTTCAGCAATTCCATTTTGCTGTGGAGAATAAGGGCCTGTAGTTTGGTGAATAATGCCATGTTGTGCACAAAATTCATTTAATGGTGCATCATATTCACCACCCCTATCACTTCTAACCATTTTGATGGTTTTACCAAGTTGATTTTCAACTTCTGTTTTGTAGAGTTTAAACATTTCTAAGGCTTCATCTTTACTTCTAAGTAAATAAACATAACAATATCTTGTGCAATCATCGATAAATGTTATGAAATACTTTTTGTCTCCTCTAGTTTGAATAAATTTTAGATGGGCCTCGTGCATCGATTTACACGGGTCAAAGTGGTAACGCGTTCTATGCCGCGTTGTGATTCACGTGGTATATTTGGTTGCTTAAAACCATTACCGAGTGAATGGGAAATTGAAGCCAAAGTAAGCTCCATGGAAATGGAGTTTTGGTGGAAATTCCTTAAAGGTTAAATAAAGCTTGTCCCACATTGATTTGGTGGGAGGTTTTGAAAGGGTTTATAAGGCATGGGTTTGGTACTTGGGGTGTGCCCCAAGGGGTACCCAAGTGTTTTAGAGGGAGAGGTTATGGGCAAAATGGGCTAGACCCATTGGACTCAAAAACCACCACACACGCGCGCGCGCCGCCGCCGCCGTCCGTCCGGTCGGTCGGGCGGGCTGGGCTGGGCTTGGGCGCGGGTGTGAGGTTGGGTTGGGCTTGTTCGGCCCAATACTAATCTTTTTGGGCCAAAAACATTTGAATTTAATTCAAATAAGCTGGTTTGGATTTTTTGTTCATCCAAACAGGGCCCTTCCCGTTTTCAAACAGAATTAAACTGGTCCGGTTTTTCCTGTTCATCCAAACAGGGCCCTTCCCAGAATTAAATTGGTTTGGATTTAATGTTCATCCAAACAGAGCTCTTCCCATTTTTTATCTGTTTGAATGGTTAACCCAACAGATTCAAATCTGTTTGAATTTAAACCCAACAGGTTTCATACCTGTTCAATTCAAAACCAAGAGCCACCTTTACATCTATAAATAGACTAGCCTCCCATTTGGTTTTTCACTCCAATTTTCGTACTCCATCCTCTCTATAATTCTCTCTGCATTTTGCTGCATTTTTATTCTGAAAGAAAGAGTGTAAACACTTAGTGTGTTCGTAAGGCAAACAATTTGTAGTGCTGCTATTGTTTGTGGTAAGATCATTTCATCCTGGGAGATAGACGTCCAGATTCTGAAAGCACCGTGGAGAGGACGAATAATTGTTTGATTTTTAGGCAAAATTTTTTATGAGAATATGATTTTGTCAAAATATTTATTCTGATTTGTGTAGTCATAATTATTTTGGAAGATTGTTTGAAAAATCCAAATGGGAGGCTAGTCTATTTATAGATGTAAAGGTGGCTCTTGGTTTTGAATTGAACAGGTATGAATTGTATTATTACATTATTTTTGCCGTATTTTCTATATTACTTTTCTCTAAGAATAATTTTTTCATATTAAAAATATATTGATAGAAATGATTTTTCAAGATTGGCCCCACACTAATAAATATTATAAAATTATGTTTATTCATGCGTTTTATAAATCTGATTATGTGTTCCTATTAAAAGCATACATTTTTAATTTGTTGCTTTAGAAAAAATATTTATATACATAAATTTTATACAAAAAAAAAAAGAAAAAGAAAAAGAAAAAACCATATAGCAATACAAATTTATTGCATCATTATGTACAAATTTTATGAATAATTTTTATGTTTGTATACTATTTTTTTTTTATATGATGAGAAACTACAAACAGCCCACATTTGATATGTATAGTATGTAACATTCAAATACACACAATTATTCATAAATCAATAAATCATGTGTATTGGTTTAATATAGATGCAATGCAAGGGAGGCAAACTGTGTTTGCACCTTGTTTTTTTGGAGAAAAAAAAAAATTTTTGTTACCAAAATAATTAAGTCCATGTTTTTGTCATTTTTACGAAATCTATCATTAATTTTTTTGTCATTTTCTTTTATAAATTCAAGATTCAAACAAAAATGAGTGATTGAAATAAAATTTAAATTTTGTTGCAATATGCATACTGATTCTATAATTAATAGTTTTGTTATCAAGTTTTAGCAGAAATTTATATAAGAAATTAAAATTTCATAGCTATCTATAATAGAAATAATATTTAAAAAGAAAAAGCAGAAGGATAGTTTAATTTTATTTTTGTTGCAACCAAGGAAATCAATGCTTTGGTCACGGTTGAGATTGTTAGTGAGGGGATGGTTAGTAAAGAGATTATTAATGTGATGTTTGAAAATAGGCTATTTTAATAATTTTTTGATTTTTTATGAAAAGATATACAGAAAAGTAAAAAGAGTAATGTGACAACTTATAGTGACTTCTTATAGTGACTTTTTGGCTAAAATAGTTACTCCCCAAAGTGTGTTTGTTTTAATGATAATAGGAGAGATAATTAGTGATGGGATTGTTAAATTATTTTTATATAACATAAAAAAAAGCATACTTCTATATTAAAAAAAAAATCTGAAACAAATAAAAAAAAATTACAAATAACAGGTTGCACTTGGGTTAAAAAAAGAAAAAGAAAGTGCATCATAATCCCCTCATTATTTTTTCAATCCCAATCCATATGAGGGCAACTTAATTATGTTGGGTTGTAGGAGTAATACTCCACCTGGAGTAGCATCCCTCTCCACAAAGAAGCCACCAAACAAGCTATAGTGGGACCCATCTCTTTACTACTCTAATCCCACCTCCTAATCTGCAAAACAAACATGACCTTTGGATTTAGCTAAAACTGCACTGCATAGTTGGATAGCAGTGGGTGCTTTCCGTGCGCTTAATTTTTTTTTTAAATATGTAATACACACCGTATGTAATTCTAATACAAAATTGCATAAATTTTCATAAACTTATATAAGTGATCTCACAAAAATACGTAAATTAAACATAAATTTGCATAAATTCACAAAATTATGTAAGTTTTTACAAACTTATACAAATTTATATTCAATTTATATATTTTTTAAAAATTACTTGTGTAAATTCGTAAAAATTTATATAGTTTTATATTACATACCGCGTGTAATTTTGTATAATTTTATATTATATACCACATGTAATGATCATTTCTCAAGAAGGAGATAGATTTTAAATAATTATTTTGACTGCGTGTATATTACATACCGTGTGTATATTGTTTTCGTTTGGGAATGTGAGTTGATTTTTTGATTTTTTAGCTTAACTTGGTGCTAAAAAGTCTCGTTTGGGATATATTTTTTTACTTTTACGAGAAAAAAATGAAATAATTATGAATTGACTGTGATATTTTATCCAATTTAATTAAAATAACCGATTTTATACTATGTGACTATTTTAACCCAAAATTACCTCCCAAACATAGCCATTCTATACCGCGGGTATATTACATACCACGTGTAATTTTATATTATATACCGCGTGTATTGATCATTTCTCAGGAAGAAGATAGATTTTAAATAATTATTTTGACCAAATTTGCTCAGGTGCTATGAATGAATGTCTAACCTAGAAAAGAATAATTTGAACTGTAATTACTGAGGAGTTGTTTGGAGTCCACGTTTTTAATAGTTTTTTATTTTTTAAATTTTCTTATTGATTTTTGTAGTTAATATATTTAAAAAATTATTTTTAAAATTATTTTTTGTAGAAGAAAAAATGACATTGAATTTTTTTAATTAATTTATTATTTTTTTTGTTGTTGTCAAAGAGCCTTTGAATTTATGAGATAAATTACAAATACACTCTTTACATTTTTAATAGTTTTTTATTTTTTATTTTTCTTATTGATTTTTGTAGTTAACATATTTAAAAAAATATTTTTAAAAATATTTTTTGCAGAAGAAAAAATGACATTGAATTTTTTTAATAATATTTTATTTATTTATTTATTTGTTGTTGTCAAAGAGTCTCTGAATTTATCGGATAAATTACAAATACACTCTTTAAGATTTATTTAAAATATGAATTATCTCCAATTGTTCTAAAAATTACAAATAACACATTGTCTAAATTTTTTATTTAACAAAATAAATAGTAAAAATAAAATGTCTAACTACTCTCTTATACAATAATAAAGTTACTTAAATTGTTAATTAAAATATATTTTTGATATTATTAAAAATTATTATTGAATTGATAATTTATTAATAAAATAAGTTATTTGTTATACGAATACAAACTTAATGGATAAAATATAATTTCTAAAATTACTTTTAAACAAATTTTTCTCTAACTTTTTCTGTCTTTCTCTATCATTCTCTTTTTTGTTGTAAGAAGTAATGAGCTTAGGCTACTAGTTGTTTCATTAGTTTAAGTGACCAAGTTTAACTCAAACTAATCATACTTAGTTTTTATATTTCACGATTTCGTCATATTGAAATACATTTAACAGTATAAGAGTATTTTCAATTGTTAATTTTTTTTAATATAATATTTAAATTTAATAAAAAAGTATTAAAAAATCATCAAATATTTATCACATTAAGGAAGAAATATTATTTTCATCAAATTGATAATTTATGAAATCTTTCATTAAATTTAAATTTAATTAAAAATGATTTTTTCATCAAATTTAAAGAAAAGAAAATTGAAATAAGAGAGAAATTTTTAAAAAGGTTTCAATGAAAATTTAATTAAAAATTTGAAAAATGTTTGAGACCTTAAAAAATTACTATATGGTGGGATATGTACTAACTTTTAATTTGTTACACACTTAATGATACTGGGTCAAACTTTCATGTCATATCATTGCAAAAATACTAAAGACCCAAAAATTCGGACTTGGGGATGTTGATATGCCTTCAAAGCACAGCAGCCTGCTGTGCCCCTTTGTGGGAGTTCGTCCCGAATGTTTTTTGATAATCTGAACCGTTCATATTGTAGGGTTCATCAAAAATATTAATAATTTTAAAAATGTAGTTAATTGGATATTCATAACTCCATGATTAGGTCTTAATTGTTTTTAAAAATTTATGAAAGTTATGTTAACCGTTAATTTTTATAAAAACGAATGTGCTTTGGTTATGGGGTTACAGATATCCAATCAATTTGATTTTTTGTATGGATGATCTACTCAACGAATCCTACAATATGAATGATTCAGATTATCGAAAAAGACTCAAGATGACACTCCACAAGGGAATACAGCAAGTTGTTGTGCCTTTGGGCACAACAAGATCCCCAAATCCCAAAACTTTTATCAAATGTGTCACATGGGTGTGGGACCCACATGAGACCCACATTATGTAAATCTTACACCCATGTGAGACATTTGGTAGAATTTTTGGAGTCTCTAGCATTACTCCACATCATTGTGATGGATGAATTTATAAGTATAAATGTGTGGATCTCTAACATTACTCTAAAAAATTAAAATAATTTATATCAAATTAAATTTTTTATTCAAATATAGGCTTCACTTGGGGAGTATCTTATAAGCTGGCTTTTTGACTTATTATAAAAAATAGAGAGATAATATGATCCAAATAAGTTAATAAGCTAACTTATAAGTTTCTTTCTAAAATAGGCCTTGAATTGAAATAAAATTAGGGGTAAATAACAGTTTGACCCCTTATGATTTATCGAAAAAACATAGAGTCCTTATGTAGTTTCATTTGTAACACTTAAACTCCATGGATTTCATACCACATTGTAATTTCTAACGAAACTGTTTGTTTCAGCAAAGTGTGTGTTGCACGACCATAAAACCAAAATTTCTCCCCTCAACCACACTGGATAATTCCTTAGTTTTTTCTTTTTCCAATTTTTTTTGAAAACCAGGGACGTTGGTTCTCTCTCTAAAATTCTTCCATCTCTCTCATTTCTCCATCTTTCCCTTTCATTTTTGTTTCATTATTTTGGAGAATAATTTTGGTAAACTTAATTAATTGCGAATAATAAATAAAATAAAATAAACTTACACATTTTCGAAGATCAAACTATTGAACAAAGTTGTGATTGAGGCCAGTGTATGGACATTGTGTCTTGAAGATAAAATAACGCCTTCTCCACTAGTGTTCGAGGTTAATAGGTGTCTTGTCTCCAGGATACAACAATAACCACACACAGAATTCACACTAACTCTATAACAACCCTGACCCATGATTAGCGTTAATCCATGCTTAGTTATGCCTAATAAGTAATTGAAATGAAATGTTGCATCATGTGTTGCCTTATATGTGTTTATATCTGTTTAACGTAGAAAGATCTGTTCATGATTCCGTTTCGGTTTGCGAATTGAAGGTTTTATCGGCATCCAATTCAGAAATTGACTTGATTTATGTGTTATTTCGAATTTTTAGAACATTATGGTAGGTTTAATTAAAATTTGATTCAGAGCGACTAAATTATATTAATTTAATGCCCACTTAATTAGCCTTAATTAATTATCATTAAACAAGCCTATATAAGGCTTCTTATGTGCCTTCACTCCCAATGCAAGTGTCATTGAAACTGCTAAAATTAGGCATTGTTATATCTGGTTAGACATTCTGCCATATATATATATATATATATCGTTTAGAAAGCCATTTAAGGGTAGAGTTGTAACTCCGGCGGGTTTAAAGATTGTCATTTCTAAGCCGTTAGTACATTCTACGACATTTCTTTTTAAGTTGTTAATGTTTTGCATGCAAAAATATGCTGTAAAAATGTATATTTTCACGACTTACAAAAATATGTCGTAAAATATTTGCACTTAAGACGACATATATTTCATATCGTAAAATATTATAACTTTACACGGCATGCATTAGCATGTTGTGAAAACTTCTGCTAAAAAATATTTTAATTCGATTTTTTTATGATATGCAAATGTATGTGTTAACAAAAATTTGGTTTAAACTCAATCGATAGTGATTGATCGACAAACTTAAATAAATTTTAAATGAACATAAATAAAAATTATGTTTTGTAGTTGAATTCTATGCTGTAAACAGATTAAGGACTTCTTTGAAAGTAAATGAATAAAGAAGAAACAAAGCAAAACAGAATATGTATTTATTCAATTGGAGTTATAAGAACTTAAACAAAAATAATGAAAAGAATAGATACAGTAATCGATAGAAGGAAAGAAATGGGGATTGAAAAACTATCACTTAATCTATTCCTAACAACTGCTAAATTAAACTACTCCTAGATGAATATCACATTTTGTGAATGGTTGTTGATGATTGATCCCTTGTTCATTCCTCAAGTCTTCCTTTTATACTTGTTTGGCCATCTCATGTTGTAACCATCAATCCATAATCTTCCTTGATCTTTACTCTACTCAATCATATCACATCTTCATGGGAACTACTTGCAGATGTTGCGCTTTGACTTGATATTGATCTCCCAATTTTAGCATATGATTTCTAATTAATTTTAACAAATGTCTTCACTGGCTGTTATTTAATCCTTTCAAGCTACATCATCTCTTCCATGTCATGTTACTAGCATACTTGTCACTCTATGTCATTATATTTGTCGATAAGAATAATAATAATAATAAATATGGCCAAGGTTATTCTTAAAAATAGTCTATGGTCTTAATCGACAGACCATAATCGAACTTGGGCATAATCAACAGGCCATAGTTGACAGAAAAATAAAATGTGGTGTCAACAATATGCTGTAAAAATATATATTTTTTCACGGCATACAAAAATATGTTATAAAATATTTACACTTAAGACGACATATATTTCATATCATAAAATATTATAACTTTACAGAGCATGTATTAGTATGTTGTGAAAAATTTTACTAAAAAAAAATTCAATCAGATTTTTTTGTTTTTTTTTTTTATTATTTAAATCATAAGGAAAACCATCAACATGCAAAATTTACCCTTTTGTGAAACACTTTGTGCTTAGTGACCAGTATCTTGTTGCAGAACAGTTTCTAAAAAACATCAAGTTAATTAATTATTAATTTGCTATCCTCGGGACATTCAATGGTATAGACAAACATTATTATTATTATTATGGTATAGATTGTTGGTTGATTGTATCTAAAAAGTCAGATCTTTCTTGATTTGATTTTTATTTTTTGGTAATGTTTTTTAATCTCAAATTTCACTACAAGAATTTTTACTTTTGGCGACTAAATTTTTAGTCACTATAAGTCAATTTTTAATCGCTGAAGGGCTTTAGCGACTAAATTTTTTGGTTGCAAAATTAGTAGCCGAAGAGTAGTCGGGAAAGCTAATTGGCGACTAAAATTATTTTAGTCGCCAAATGTATTCATTTGCTGACTAAATATTTATTCGCCAAAAGATTGGACATTAAATTAAATTAGACCCTTTTCGGCGACCAAACTTTTAGTCGCCTAAAGTCTCACCTTTTTAGCTACTAAAATTTTAGTCGGCAAAGAGTTCTTTTTTGGCTACTAAAAATTTAGTCGCCGAAAGTCCCCATCTTTGGCTACTAAATGTTTAGTCGACAAAGAGTTCCTCTTTTGGCTACTAAATATTTAGTCGCCTAAAATTCTACATTTTTTGCTACTAAAATTTTAGTCGGCAAAAGTGTGTTTATAATTTAGTTTTTTGTTTTTAGCTACGAAATATTTTAGTCGCCAAATGTCTATTTTTTTTTTTCTTTTTGGCTTCTAAACTTTTAGTTGCTAAATGTCTTTTTTTTTCTTGGCTACAAAACTTTTAGTCACCAAATATCTTCTTTTTTTTTTTTTGCTACAAAACTTTTAGTCGCCAAATGTCTTTTCCCAATTTCTTTTTAGCTACTAATTGTTTAGTCGCCAAAAACATGATATTATGTTTTATCGCGAAATTATAATTTCTCCACAACCTGTCTATATACAATGCTACATGTAATACGTATAAAAAAAAATGATACATACTATCAATCATTCCACAATCTGCATCCATATACCAAAAATAAATAACATTAAATATCAAAGTCCATATAAATCAACTATTGCCCAAACTAAAATAATAATTCCATACAAAATAGATCATAAAAAAATCAAAGCCCTCCGTATACAAAAAAATGCATTTACTATCAAGCAAAATTACCATTTGGCATGGTACAAATTACTATCGTAATCTGTACCACAACAAAAGGTGATATATGTACCACGACAAAAGTTTTCTATGGACCATGAGAAAACGTCCTATATGTACACCGACAAATGGTATATATGTGCCACAACAAAAGGTGATCTATGTACCACAACAGTCATTATTTGTTGATTACCAAAAGTTTTCTGTATCAGTAACAATGAACTACACAAAAGCTGAGGACTACAAAAGTATTATATTAGTTCCACACAAAAGTGAAAATTCTTCTCCATACGCCAATATGGATTATCCACAAGTCCACGCAACAAAGCCATCTACAAAGAAAAACAAAAAATGAAACATTAGAATTGGTTACAAAATATCAATTCAGTTAGCCATATGGAACATGTTCTAACATGCATTTAAGGTAGAACAATCGAGAAATGTCTTCTTGGAAATAAAAGAAAGTATATATATATATATATATATGTATCATGCAATATTTATTCCAACCAACACAAACAATGTAATATATAATTTATTCATCCTATAAATATATAAAAGCAATTATTAGAATATATAGATGCTATTTTAATAAAGTTGTTGCTTTTTGAACCAAGTGTTGCAAGTTTTTCGACTAAGTGTAAGGCGTATTCGGGGGCTGTTATTAATTTTCGCTCTCGGAAAGCCCTTTTTCGAGTAAGTTTAGGGTATATTCGGCTCTAACTCCTAACCTACGGGTCTGAATTACGTTTCGTCAGATCTCACAAGTCCTATTTGTCATGGCGAAGCTATCCATCTGAGCCACACGGTCGTTCGGGGGCTGTTTTGAATTTTTTGACCCCGAAACGCCATTTTTCGACTAAGTTTAGGGCGTATTCGGCTCTAATTCCCAACCTACGGGTCTAGATTATATTTTGTCAGTTGTCACAAGTCCTATTTGTCATGGGGGAACTATCCATGTGAGTCACACAGTGGTTCGGGGGTTGTTTTGAATTTTCGCCCCCGAAACGCCATTTTTTGACTAAGTTTAGGACGTATTCGGCTCTAACTCCCAACCTACGGGGTCCAAATTACGTTCCGTTAGTTCTCACTAGTCCTATTTTTCATGACGAAGCTATCCGTGTGAGGCACACGATCGTTCGGGGGCTGTTTTGAATTTTCGTCATCGAAACGCCTTTTTCGACTAAGTTTAGGGCATATTCGGATCTAACTCCAACCTACGGGTCCGGAATACATTCTGTCAGTTGTTACAAGTCCTATTTTTCATGGGGGAACTGTCCATGTGAGCTACATGGTAGTTCGGGGGCTGTTTTGAATTTTCGCCCCCGAAACGCCCTTTTTCAACTAAGTTTGGACGTATTCGGCTTTAACTCTCTACCTACGGGTTTAAATTACGTTCTGTCAGTTCTCACAAGTTTTATTTGTCATGACGAAGCTATCTGTGTAAGCCACATGGTCGTTCGGGGGCTGTTTTGAATTTTCACGCCCAAAACGCCATTTTTCGACTAAGTTTAGGGCGCATTCAGCTCTAACTCCAACCTACGAGTCCGATTACATTCCATAAGTTCTCACAAGTCCTATTTGTCATGGCGAAGCTATCTGTGTGAGCCACACGGTCGTTCGGGGGCTGCTTTGAAGTTTTGCTCCCGAAACGCCCCTTTTCGACTAAGTTTTGGACGTCTTCGGCTCTAACTCTCTACTTACAGATCTGAATTACGTTCTGTCAGTTCTCACAAGTCCTATTTGTCATGGTGAAGCTATCTGTGTGAGCCACACGGTCGTTCGGGGCCTGTTTTGAATTTTTGCCCCCGAAACGCCCTTTTTCCACTAAGTTTAGGGCGTATTCGGCTCTAATTCCCAACCTATGGCTCCGGATTACATTCTGTCAGTTGTCACAAGTCCTATTTGTCATGGGGGAACTGTTCGCATGAGTCACACGGTGGTTCGGGGGCTGTTTTGAATTTTCGTCCCCGAAACGCCCTTTTTCGACTAAGTTTAGGGCGTATTCGGCTCTAACTCCCAACCTATAAGTCTGAATTACATTCCGTCAGTTCTCACTAGTCCTATTTGTCATGGCGAAGCTATCCATGTAGCCACATGGTCGTTTGGTGGCTGTTTTGAATTTTCACCCCGAAACGCCCTTTTTCGATTAAGTTTTGGACGTATTCGGCTCTAACTCTCTACCTACGAGTCCGAATTACGTTCCGTCAGTTCTCACAAGTCCTATCTGTCATGGCGAAGCTATCCGCGTGAGCCACATGGTCGTTCGGGGGCTGTTTTGAATTTTTGCCCTCGAAATCCCTTTTCGACTAAGTTTATGGCGTATTCGGCTCTAACTCCTAACCTACGAGTCCGAATTATGTTCCGTCAGTTCTCACAAGTGCTATTTGTCATGGGGGAACTGTCCGTGTGAGCCACACAGTCGTTCGGGGGCTGTTTTGAATTTTTGCCCCCCGAAACGCCCTTTTTCGATAAAGTTTTTGACGTATTCGACTCTACTCTCTACCTACGAGTCCGAATTACGTTCCGTCAGTTCTCAAAAGTCCTATTTGTCATGAAAAAGCTATCCATGTGAGCCACATAGTTGTTAGGGGGTTGTTTTGAATTTTCGCCCCCGAAACGCCCTTTTTCGACTAAGTTTTCGACGTATTCGGCTCTAACTCTCTACCTACGGGTCCGAATTATGTTCCGTCAGTTCTCACAAGTCCTATTTGTCATGAGGAAGCTATTCGTGTGAGCCACATGGTCGTTCGGGGGCTGTTTTGAATTTTGGTCCCCAAAACGCCCTTTTTCGACTAAGTTGATGGCGTATTCGACTCTAACTCCCAACCTACGGGTCCAGATTACATTCCGTCAGTTTTTGCAAGTCCTATTTTTCATGGCAAAGCTATCCGTGTGAGCCACACGGTCATTCGGGGGCTGTTTTGAATTTTCGCCCCGAAACGCCCTTTTTCAACTAAGTTTTGGACGTATTCGGCTCTAACTCTCTACCTACGGGTCCAAATTACATTTCGTCAGTTCTCACAAGTCCTATTTGTCATGGCGAAGCTATCCGTGTGAGCCACACAGTCGTTCGGGGGCTGTTTTGAATTTTTGCTTTCGAAACCCTTTTTCGACTAAGTTTAGGGCGTATTCAGCTTTAACTCCCAACCTACGGGTCCAAATTACATTCCGTCAATTCTCACAAGTCCTATTTGTCATGGGAGAACTGTCCGTGTGAGCCACACGGTTGTTCGGGGGCTGTTTTGAATTTTTGCCCCCGAAACGCCCTTTTTCGACTAAGTTTTGGACGTATTCGGCTCCAACTCTCTACCTACGGGTCCGAATTACGTTCCGTCAGTTCTCATAAGTCCTATTTGTCATGAGGAATCTGCTTGTGACATCCATAGAGTGGTTCTAGGGCAATTTTGCATTTTCCCCCCCAGAACGCCTTTTTTCAACTAAGTTTAAAGCATTTTCTACTCTAACTCCCAACCTACGTATGCTAATTACATGTCATATGTCCCATTAAAAAACTTCAGTTCTCAAATCAGAAGCATAATATAGTGACAAGAATTATGTCACCACACAGCATAATTATTTAACAACAAACTACACCTTATGCAAAGCTTCAACCAAAAGCTAGAACAATGTAGTCAGATAACTGCTTAATATAAGACCCATTACGACCTTGAGAAATCCCCTTCTCTATAGCTAAGTTTTCTGAACGCAATAGCTCCGGCATGGCTTGAAAAATAATAGTTCACCTCAAGATATTCAGTACACCAACAATAATGGATAATAAAGAAAAATGGGAAACTATGACTCGAGTGTATACCTGAAACATCCGTTTTTCTTACTTCTTCCTGGAAGTAAAATTTTAGGAGTGGAACTAAAGTTGGGGCAACCTGTTGAATGGTGCGTGTTTACTATCAGACTTTGCCATAACTCATGGAGGGAACATGTCACATTGTCACTAATATGGTTGGGTTGCTTTTTAACATTTATCAGCCATCACCCTTATAGGTGGACCAACCCTCCCTCCTAAGGTACATCTTGCTACTGGTCCCTTCAAATACTGTTCAGTGCACCAATATTCACATCTCCAATAATAGTACCAAAAAGGGTTCACAAAAATATCTTTAATTTTGGTTCATTATTCATGACAGCTATGATTCAGTCATTTCAACTACATATAGAGATCTGTGTGCCTCTATCACTGTCCAAGAGCTGGTTCACAATTTCTAGGCTCCAATGGTTTATACTTCAAACTTAACCTATTGCTAAATTAACTCTACACAACAATGTAAATCACTATATAATTTCCAAACTCTAACATGCTAGGTTTTGAACACATGTAGCTCTCTGCTTAGGATCAATTCTTGACCAGTTTATAATTGTACATTCCTCCTCTAGATGGGGCATCATGACTTGCAGTATCATTTATCTTTGGCTTTCACCCATTTATGTTGCTTTATTGATGCCTTGATGTCACATAATTCCACCTAATTAGGTAATTGAGGCTCCAGCTGCAAGCTGCAGGGAAAATTCAATTCCAGCTACTGCCCATTTTTCAGTCATAATATCTAAACATCTTATTTAGAATTAGAAGCCTATAAATTTTGGATTGCTTATAGTTATATATCCCTCTTTTTTTTCTAATTAAAAAAAAATGGAATTGTCAAAAGGGAGTTGATTAAGAATTATACAACTACTCGATCATGTTCAATATTTCAAGATTGAAAATTGAAATCCCTTCTAGCTACTATAAATGAAGGGCAATTGTTCCTTGTAGCTAGTTAATAATATTTCAAAAAATTTCACTTATTAGACAAGTGTACCTGTTTCTATTCAGATGCATTTTCCATCCACATTATGTGCGTTATTATCTCAACAGCTAGCTTCAAATAATAATAATTCTTCCACAGTATTTGTCGTATTAATTAGTATTTTGTTTTAATTTCTCTACATATCAATCACCATCATTTAAAGCAATCCCTATTTCATTTAGAGAGATGCATATTAATAATCATAAGAAAGAAAGAAAGAAAGAAAAAAAAAAAAAAAGAAGAAGTGAAAATCTTGTAGTTGAACTTGATTCCTTGCTAATCTTAGTGAATTACATTGAGGAGATAAGATTTGACAAAATTGTCATTCGTCTTCTATTATTATAAGTCCTTTAGTTGGATATATTCTATCAACTTGATTAACCATTAAGATTATCAATAAGCACTTTACTATTTTTGTATTTTTGTAATTTTTTTGGGGTACTACTATGGCATTGGATACCCAACCAATTGGGTATGGACCTCCCACCACATTAGAAAAGTCTACCATATCATCATCAAAACACAAAACAAGCAAAACTATAAGACAAATTCAACTGTAAAAGTTCATCATGAATCTAACTAAGGAACAAGTATCCCCAAAAATATAAATAAATAAAAAGTACTTACATTGCTTTTGAAAGCAAAAATTACTTCAACTTTTGCATTGAAAAGCAAAGTAAAAGCACTTCCAACCTAAAATTCAACTATAATTCAACCCTATCATCTAGAACAGAGTAATTCAACCTTATCATCTAGATTTAAACTTCTTTATAGGTCAAATCAAACTAAATTTGGTCATACAAATTTTAAATTCTAGATATTTTTTTGAATAATTTTTCTGATTGTATAGCATTATTTAAAAATAAATAAATAAAAATAAAAAACAGAAATCCAGTGCCTAGCGATGTACCCTGTAACAACCCTCGTACTGATTACCGTTAAACTACTGAATTAGCTACTGGTTACTGCTAAACTGAACTAATAATGACTGATAATTGAATTAACTGAAGTACTGAATGGACTGATTGAAATCGAAACTGAAATTGAATAAGTTTATTTGTTGAATTGCATATTGCATCTGTTTGATTGATTGATTGTCTGTTTGAATTCATATGTTTAAATTGCTAATTGAAGGCCTTATCGGCGGCCGAATTAGGAACCGTTTAGAGTTTTGAGATCAGTAGAATATTCGTGATTTAATGGTATATTTATCTGAAAATTGTTTAGGAATGATTAAATTAGATTAAATAGAGCCAATTAAAGAGTTTGACGTAATTACCACTTTGCCATTGAGTGGGGCCTTGTTTATTCACATTGTTGAACTTCATTACACTTCAATTAAAACATTCCTCAGCCATTCTCCTTGTCTTAGCCGAAATATAGAGTGAGAGAGAGGGAGAGTATGAGAGAATTGAGCTCATCTTGTGAATTGCTAGAAGAACTTGAAGATTTGTAACATAGATTGCTAATTTGAGCTTGCAAGACTTGTAATTGAGACTTAGGTAAGAAAATCCATCTTCTTCTTGTTGTCTTGAGCTTCATCTTGCATGTTCTAGGCTCCATTGTAGAATCAAGCCATGATTTAGTGCATAGAGGTTGATTTATGCTTGAATTCATGCATGCATGGCCATTTTGGTGCATTTTGAAGTGAAATTCATGATGGATTGTCCATGCATGCTCATGTTTATATCAAAGTCCATGTTTTCATTTTGTTTTCTAACTATTGAGCTCATTAGAGCAAGATTGAAGCTTGATTTGGTTTAAAGTTCATGCATTGCATGTTTGAAATTGTTCTTGAAATGGGTTTGAAAAATGGCTTTAATTGACCAATCTTGGCCCTTGCATGTACAAATTGGCTTTTGAACTTGTTGTATTGAATGTAGGTGTATTTTCCAGAATTTGGGCCCAAGAGGTCGAGAATCGAGTTGAGAATGCTTGGTTCGAGCTTGGAAGGCAAATCTGGAAATTCCAGATTTGGCTTCTTCGCTCGAGCGAAGGATTCCTCGCTCGAGCGAGCACCTTTATTCAGGGCTCCGCTCGAGCGAGCATCGAGCGTGGTATCGCGCGTAAAAATCGAGCATCCAGTACTTTTACTGTTCATCAGACCGCTCGAGCGAAGGATTGTTCGCTCAAGCGAAGCCTTTGATTTTAGAAGCTCGCTCGAGCGAAGGAGCGCTCGAGCGAAGAGCCTATTTTCAGCAAACTTTGCAAAATATTTTCTAAGTGTATTTTTGCATCCTCATCCCATTCTAGGCATTCTTAGGCCTAGTTTAAGGCATCTTAATGAGGATTTAGACGTAGAACCACACCGAGGAAATTTAGGGATTTAATTATCATCCTTCCCGACTGTGAAACTTAGTGTGTGTTCTATTTGTTAACTGTTTAGGGTTGGCTCTCGGGGACGCGCTCTAGCTGCTATTAGCCCAATCTCTGTGAGTAACGATTGTGTAAAGATATGTTCAAAATGACTATCTTTTGAATACTGAACTGAGCTGTTTACTGTACTGATATTATTTACTGAATGAATGTATGTCCTTTATTTCTGAACTATACTGTGGCATCCTTAGCAACCTACTGTTATTGTTACTGTACAGAGATCTCTGTCGGTTCCCTTGTGGAACCGTACTGTTTACTGAATGACTGGTCATCATTACTGTTCGGTCTTTTTGACCTACTGTTACTGTTATGCTAATGGATGTACCACATATGATTGTTTATTGTACTGAACAACTGTAATACTGATTGAAATGAACTGTTTTCATTACTGCAAGGACATTTATTCTAAACCTCTTTACGCATTATGTTATTCACTGGGCTTTAGCTTACTGCTCATATATATATGTAGGTGTACAGGCACCGGACCAGAGCTAGACGCGTCGGAGTTATTCCAGTTTTGTCAAGCCAGCCTACGTGCCTCACTGTGAGTTCCGTGTTGCCATGTTATGGCTTTGGGATTTTGTTTTGGGTTTTCCCATCGGTCTCCTCACTGTTTTGTATCACTGTATAGAATGCTTACTGTTCTACTGTACTGTTATCGAGGGACTAGGTCCCCGTACTGAATGTTTGTATATGATTGTATAGACTGTATACAGACCGTACTGTTTTGAACTGTATGAATGCATGAAAAATGTTTTTGGCATACAGATTTTCACAGCTCAATGGACACTAGTTATTTACTGTATTGGCTTCCGCCAGGCCCTGAACTTTGTTATACTGTATTACTGTTAAGCAGGCCTTCGGTAATCACGGATTACTGGCCGGTTACGGTGCTAAACCCATAGGGCCGGGTTTGGGTCGTGACATACCCTGACGAAAACAGTCATGAAAATGCATTCTAATCAAAGGAGCAGCAAGAGTCGGAGCACGTGAAATAAATCGAGTAGTTGTCTTTGACAATAGCCTCAATTGATTGGCATGTTTTGTGGTAGAAGCCAAGCTTCAAACCATTAATGCAAAAGGAACAAGAAGCAACAGTTGAAAGATAACAACTGAGAAAAGCTTTTGAGATGCCATTTGTATAGGTTTTATCCATTACCATTGTAAGTTCCAAAATAAAGAGACTAAGTCAAATTAGAGTTGGCAAGCCTATCAGCATAGCATTTATTCTTTTGAAAACAAAAACACTACTATAAATTTCTTAGCGCAAGTCAAGAATGGGTTTTTATAGTGCAAGTGCACTATGTTGCTATTATGGCATGGACAAAATAGGAGGAGAAGGTACAAAACTTATACTATAGCTGCTCCACTGTACTAGAAAAATAGGAAAAGTATGGGGAGAAAATGGAAGTAAAGAACTTAGACTAAACATGGTCCAACGTCCTAGCCCTTGTTGCTTGGCTTGCTCTTCAAGATGTAGCAGTTCTGCTAAGAAAGGACTCGCATCTCCTTTCTGTTGACCCTGCTCCCTAACCTGCACCCATCAGATTCAGCAATTGCCCACCCATAGACAACCAAAATTCGATATTAAAATAAAAAATGTATGCACAAATCAAGAGTAATATACCTTTACCCAGCCATTAGAAACAACCATCAATGCAACATTCTTATCACCAAGGAAAACAAAGCCAAATTCTCGCCCAATAGATGGTACAGTATAATCCACTTTGAATGTGACATCCTATTCAAAAGTAGATTGGTTTAGATCTAAAAATATCCTACTCATTCATTAGGAAAATGATAGATTGCAATCATAGCTATAGCTAAAGCATTTAAATGAGCACCTTTCCCATACACAGTTTCCTTAAATACTTTCTGCTTTCCCATGCAAATGGCTCATCAACACCACCTCTACGGGTCTAGAAATGTAAATGGGGAAGGGTTAAATAAAGAAACATATAAGATGAACATAAGGTACGAAATATGAAACAAATAATGCAGATTGAATAAACTTACCAATCTTGGAGCAATAAGGATGACAAAGTGATTGTCTTCTCAAGGGGGATTTCTGCCTTGGCGCTCCCCATTATCACCAAACTATCCCCAGAAGGAACAACTTTCACTTGTCCTCTCAACCATTTTTAACAGATTATAAAAAAAAAAAAAATTAGGCTAAAAATTGTAACATACAATCAACCAGAGTAATCAAATGAGAAAAATACTCTGTTTGGTTAGTCAGAAAAGAGAATCAAAGCAAGAGGAATCTCACCTTACTTGGGACTTTTGTCAAACACGTTGTCTTCAACAACCAAGCACCATATATGCACATGAAATTGAACACATCAATTAGGGTTTGGGGCAAGACCAGTATCAATTCCAACCAACTTAATCAAACATATATGTGTGTATACATATATACGCAAACTTCTCGAATGCAAAAAACATTAAAAAAATCAAATAGATGAAATAGAACACTCTAGAAATAGAACACTAAATAGATGAAATTGATAGTTTAAAGGATAAAAATGATCAACTAAACTCTAGAAAAAAAACATTAATCAAATCAATGAAACAATAACATCAAAATAATTTCAAAAAATTTATGATAAATCAAAGATAAAATAATTTAAAACATTTTGTAACAACCCTCACCACTGCTTACCGATTAATTACTAATTACTGTAAACTGAGACTAATCATGATGGGTAATTGAACTGATTGAAATACTGAACTGACTGACTGAAATCTGGAACTGAATTGATTGAATATGTTAGTTAAATTACAATTCTATCTGTTTGATTGCCAAATTATATGTTCATGTCTTTGTGTTTAAATTGCTAATTGAAGGCCTTATCGGCGGCCGAATCTGGAATTGATTGATGTTTTAGGACCATCATAATTTATGTGATTTTACGACATATTTATCTGAAAACTGATTTGGTATGATTAAATTAGAGTGAATTAAGCCAGATTAATAGAGTTGGACTTATTTACCATTAGACCATTGAGTGGACCACTACCTAATATCTTTTGAAGCCTTATTACATTAGAAACAACACAATTCATCAGCCATTCTCCTTGTTATTGCCGACCATAGAGAGAGAGAAACTAGAAGAGTTGATTTCATCTCACTTTTGCTTGATATTGCTTGGTGATCTTAAAGAAATTGAAGGTTGATTTCATAATTAAGCTCCTACACCTCTAATTCAAGACTTAGGTAAGGAAATTCAACCTCTCATTGTTGTGTTTAAGCTTGTTCTTGCATGATTCATGAGCCTCTAGTGTCTAAGTCAAGGTTTAGTCAAATTATGTTGAATTGGGGCTTAATTCATGCATGCATGTTTACATCCTTGAGTTTTGATGTTGTCCTTCATGAAAGTGTACATGCATGTTCAGATTTTTACTATGGACCATGAATTCATCTTGTTTTTGAAGATATAGACTCTTTTGAGCATGTATTTGAAGCTTGGACTTGGTTCACATTCACTCATGTACATATTTATCATGTTTATGAAATTTGGTTTGAAAATGAGTTCAATTGAAACACCATTGGGCTTTGATTTATCAAATTGATCTTTGAAACATAATATTATGGGTTTGAAGTGTTTTCCAGAAAATTAGCCAAGAGGATCGATTTGATGCATTAAAACTTAGTTTTGAGCTTGAGGTTCAAATCTGGAATTTCCAGATTTTGGACCCATGCTCGAGCGTACACTCTGTGATCATGCCTTCCGCTCGAGCGAGAAAAGTGACGCTCGAGCGTGAAATGCGTGCATCCAATACTTTGCATGGGCTTACAGTCCGCTCGAGCGAGAGAATTCACGCTCGAGCGAAGACTTGTGTCTCACGCTCGAGCGAGGGTCGAGCGCCCGTCGAGCGTGGATTTTGAGCATCCAGTATTTTCACTGTAGCTTACAGTCCGCTCGAGCAACGGAAGTCACGCTCGAGCGGAGCTCCTTTGTCTGCATGTCCGCTCAAGCATAGAAATCCACGCTCGAGCGAGACCCCTGTTTTCTGAAAATTTTGTAAAGTGTTTAAAAGTACATCTTTGCATCATCTTTCCATCCTAAGCATTCCTAGGGCATGTTTAAGACATCTTAATGAGGATATAGATGTAGAACACACCGAGGCAATTAGGGATTAAGTTATTATCTTTCCCAACTATGTAGCTTAGTGTGTGTTCGTTCTGTAAACTGTGTAGGGTTGGCGACTGGAGACGCGCTCTAGCTTACTATAGCCCAGAACTCTGTGAGTAACAACTGTGTAAAGATACGTTCAAAAATGATTATCTTCTGAACAATTGAACTGTACTGTTTCTGAACTGCTACTGTTAACTGAATGAATGTATGTCCTATATTCTGAACTGTATTTGGCATCCTTAGCAACTACTGTTACTAACTATTACTGTTACAGAGATCTCTGTCGGTTCCCTTGTTGGAACCACTACTGTTCACTGACTGATGGCCATCATTTACTGTTCGTCTTTTAAGACCTACTGTTTACTGTACTGTTATGCTAATGGATGTACCACATATGACCGTACTGATTGAACAACTGAAATACTGATTAATAACTGTTTTTCATTACTGTAAGGACATTCATTCTTAACCTCTTACGCATTATGTTATTCACTGGGCTTTAGCTCACTGCTCATATATATATGTAGGTGTACAGGCACCAGACCGTGGCTAGAAGCGTCGGGGTAAACTCCAGTTTTGTCAAGCCAACCACTGTGCCTCACTGCGAGGTTCTGAGCCTGTCAAGCTATGGCTTAGGGGTGATTTTATTTCCCCCTGTCTGTCTCTGTGTCTGTTTTGTATAACTGTATAAACTGATAGCACTGTACTGTACTGTTAATAGGGATTTGGTCCCTGTTCTGAATGACTGTAAATATTATGCGCACTGTTCTGTACTGTGTATATATATATGTATGAAAAGTCTTTTTGCATACAGACTGTCACAGCTCATTGGACATTGTTTATTTACTGTATTGGCTTCCGCCATGCCCCTGTACTCTGTTTTACTGTATTACTGTTAAGCAGGCCTTCGGTAATCTCGGATTACTGGCCGGTTACGGTGTTAAACCCATAGAGGTGGGTTTGGGTCGTGACATATTTATAAGAAACATTCAAAAGGAAATCACAATTTAAAGGAAATGTAGAATCCAAGGAATGATATTCATCAAAAGCTAGTGGATCTGCACTCAGTTATGATCATATAATTTAGGGTTTAGGGTTTAGGGTTTAGGGTTTAGGGTTTAGGGTTTAGGGTTTAGGGTTTAGGTTAAGAATGAATGTCCTTACAGTAATGAAAAACAGTTAATTAAATCAGTATTTCAGTTGTTCAATCAGTACGGTCATATGTGGTACATCCATTAGCATAACAGTACAGTAAACAGTAGGTCTTAAAAGACCGAACAGTAAATGATGGCCATCAGTCAGTGAACAGTAGTGGTTCCAACAAGGGAACCGACAGAGATCTCTGTAACAGTAATAGTTAGTAACAGTAGTTGCTAAGGATGCCACAATACAGATCGATTCTCTGTGAGAGAGAGAGAGAGAAAGAAAGAGAGAGGGAGAGCAAGAGAGAGATAGAATAGAACTGTGTGAAGACTAACAGATTTGGGCAAAAATTTAGGCGCCAATATGAAATATTTCCCACTAAATTTTTATACACATTTGGCGACGAAATTTTAGTCGGGAAATATTAACAAATGACGACTAAAATTATTTTAGTAGCCAAAACATGAACTAATGCCGACCAAAAAAAAATTTAGTCGCCTATTGTTACACTTTTGGCGACTAAATTTGTTTTAGTCGCCAAAAGTGTAAATTCTTTGAAAATTTTAATTACAATTGGAGACTAAACATTTTAGTCGGAAAAAGTCAGCTAAAGGCGACTAAAATAATTTTGTCGCTGAAAGTAAGTTTTTGGCAACTAAAACTTTAGTCGCCAGAGAGAAAAAAAAAATTTTATTTTGCATTCGGCGACTAAATATTTTAGTAGCCAAAAATCAGTATACGGCGACTAAATTTTTTTTTTGTCGCTGAAAGAAGTTTTTGGTGACTAAAACTTTAGTCGCCAAAGAGAAAAAAATAATTTTTTTATTTTCCATTCGGCGACTAAATATTTTAATAGCCAAAAGTCAATATACAGCGACTAAGTTTTTTTTTTGTCGCCAATTCTGGAATTTTTAGCTACTAAATTTTTTTTTAGTCGCCAATGATGAATATACCCCGGCTAAAAAAAATTAGTAGCTAAATATTTTACTTTTGGCGACTAAAAAAAATGTTAGTCGCCAATTCCATAACTTTTGGCGACTAAATTTTTTTTAATCGCCAATTTTGGTCGCCAAAGGTGCATTTTGTTGTAGTGTTTGTATAAATGTGTCTTGTTAGTTTTATTTTGTATTTTCACATAAGGATTGGATCATTTTATATTTTTTTTTCATTATACTAGCACAATTTATATTTTTAAATGGTCAATTTTTGGCTTCAAATTGGTTAGTAGTCACATTAGGATCGCTCTCTTGGTTGTGAAGGATTTGAGCTCTATTAGTAACAGCCATGAACAAAGCAAAAACAGAGTACAACATATATTTATGTGTATATATATGTGTGTGTGTGTAAATATAGCAAAGAAACTGGTAAGAGAGAACAAGTGGGTATCTAATGATTGGATTTGATTTGTAGAGAAGAAGATGATATCATCCTATCTAGTAAATAAGTGTTCTAGAGAACCACAAAGAAGTAATAGAGAGAGAGAGAGGGGGGGATATGTTTGGCTCTGATTTGTTATGTAATGTTTGAGGCAGTTACAATAATTATGCATCTCTTCCTTATCATTATTTCTTTCTATTAATCTTTTTAGAAAATGCCAATGTTTGTTGTTACTAGTGATTAATTTGGATCCCATCCAAAGGAATAATCACTTGACCAGGTCATCAAGTTTCCAAACCTTTCAATGATCACTATAAATGATCTTCCAATTGAAGTTGTAGATTTGAGGTCATGATTAAGTAGTTGCGGAGAAGAATTAATTTTGCCAATTTTATGTGGGAGGAAATTTTCAAAATATATATCTACTAATTTGTAATAAAATCTATTTCTCATTTATTTATAATTTTTCCTTTAACTTATTAGAAAAATCGATCTCACGTACAACATATATTTGAACTTATATAAATCACAAACAACACAAAAAACAAAAATAGTACATTGTCAACTAAGTTACTATTAACATGTGAGAACATATTGATAGATTTTTCAGAAAAAATGCTCAAACAACGTTTGTGGCTTCAAAGAAAATGTTATTTATGATTATGTCACGTGCTTTGCACATAGCTTCTAATGGCTCAGCTTTAGGCATATTAAGTCCTTTTCCTTCTGTTAGATCAACTACCTCCTCACTAAACCTCTCCCATTCGAAGCATTGAATCAATGACCCCAAAGCTAAACCCACGACACGTTGCGCCAGACCAGCCCCAGGGCAAGCCCTCCTTCCCATCCCAAATGGCATCAACTTGTGTCCTTCCACTTCTCTACCTTCGAATCTCTCAGGCTTAAAGCTTGTAGGATCATCCCAAACCTTAGTGTCCCGGTGAATGGCCCACGCATTAACCAATAACAATGTACCACATGGCACATTGAACCCCCCTATAATGCAATCATCCGATGATACATGTGGTACCAACAACGGTGCGGCTGGGAATAATCGAAAGGTCTCGGAGATAATAGCTTGAAGGTAATGTAGCTTTGAGATATCGTGTTCATCAATCAAGCGATCTTGGCCCACATGAGCGTTTATCTCGGCTCTCACCTTCTTCAACACTTCTGGATGGTTCACTAAAAGGGACATTGCCCATTCCATTGTCACTGCTGATGTATCAGTGCCCGCTAATATCATGCCCTGGACATTAAAAGTTAATAAATTAAACTGAAAAAGTAAATTATATTTTTACATAATCGGTACTTTTTTTTTGTAATAAAAGGTATTTTGTTTTAAAGTGTCCGATCTCAATTCTACTACATTCTTTGTATGTAATTTACGTGTGTGTATATATATATATATATATTTATTTACAAATCATTTATGTATATATTTTTCCTTTTGTGTTTACAAATCATTACTCACAAAAATACGGACAATAGGAGATGAATTTACCATTTGTTTAGCCTGTTATGTTTATTACACAATAAATATTATATGAGTATGTAAAATATTTCATATCTACAAAAAAAAAAAAAAAAAACATTATTATTTTTTTTAATACAATGAGCTCGACGTGCAAACATATTTTTATAGTGCGAATCTACTTAAAAAAATGAACAAATAAAAAATAATGAAAGCCATCCCCTAACATATATCCTTTTTTTTTTAATTATTTATGAATATTAATTGCTATATAAATTAAAAAAAAAATATTTCAGTTTGTTATGAAATACTTTGTTCTTAATTTAATCAGAAATTAATAATGCCACTGATGCAACATTTATGGGGACATAGCATTTTCTTTTGTCCGGTATTTCACCACCAAATTGTGCTTGAATGAGGATTTGGAGGAAGGTTCTGTGGAAGGAAAAGAAAGTGAATAAATTTATGAAGTCAAATTTTTGATTATGAAAAATCATGTGATATATATATGTGGGAACCGAATAAATAGAAGAGTCGGAAGGTGCGTACCCCAGAAATCAGATATTATTCGGCTTCATATTGCGTGACTAGGATGCCGAATACGTTAGGAAGGCCGAATAGCCGAAGATCAGTAGCTCCGAACAAATAAAAGGAGAATAGGATAAAAGTAGGCTCAGGCCCCGAGGCCCAGAAAGCAAGTATAAATACAAGAACCACAGATTTAGAAAGGTATGTAAGAATCACTTCACTTAACTTAGTAAACAAGTTATCCTGAGTGTCTGAACTGACTTGTCCGTCGGAGTGCTAATTTCGGCACCCCCGACCGGAGTGTTTGTATCTTTTCAGGTGACTAGCTGAGGATCACTAGCGTCTCCCAGGATCAGAAGAGTATTTCCAAACCACTTCTCCACAATTGACGCCGTCTGTGGGAATACTCAAATACATCCATGGCAGGCGTGACTGAAGATCCTCCGATAGCCACTGACGAGACCACATAGAGAGATGACCTCACTCCAGCAAACTCGCTTGGACCAAAAACCATCGCAGCAAGACTTGCCTTGGACCTCTGCTCATCTTCAAACCCAACGCAAAAGACAATACAAGCGACCATAGCACAAGCTAGGCAAACCAAACAGAGGTTGGACAACATCATCGCTGAGAATGAACGCCTTCGTCGCGATCTGGCCTCGGAAATAGCAAAATCCAAACAAACAGTGCGCCAGGCTTCTGTGTGACCCCCGAGGGCAGATGATCGACGATCTCGAGCCCGATAGCAAGAGACTGACGGCCGCAATGCCTCAACAGATCATCTTGAGGAGCTGGCAAAGGACGAACGTCTCCAACAATGCGTCCGGAGGAGTGCGATCAAAACACCTGCCCTTCCGAAGGATGCATTTCTGCTTGACACCGTCCACATGATATACAGCCTACCAGCAGCCCCGACCGTGCATGCGATCCAATCACATCCAGGTCCCCAACAGCAACTCACGCCAGCAAAGCGGCTCCGAGAAACGCCAAGTATCACCTTTGACGACTCTGATTTGATCGGCGTAACACTCCCTCACATCGATCCATTGGTTGTTGAGCTACGCGTAAACCGGTTCACCGTCGAACGCGTTCTTATCGACCAGGGCAGTACTTCGGAGGTTATGTATTATAAAACCTTCATCAAACTCGAATTCAACGAGTCAGACCTGACTCCGGCCCCTTATCCACTATTCGGCTTCAATGCCAATCCAGAGTACCCATTGGGAAATATCAGCTTACCCGTTCGAGCAGGTTCCAGAACGGTGGATGTGGAATTCTTGGTCGTCAGGCTGCCATCGCCATACAATCTCATCATGGGGCGATCGTGGTTGCATACCTTGCAGGCCGTCCAAAGCACCTATCATCAACTGCTACGTTTCCCAACAGAACACGGTATTGAGCAAATCCGCGGCTCCCAGAAATCGGCACAAGCATGTTATCTCCTTGCCGCCAGAACGCCAAAGGAACTGCAAGTAAACTCCATTGAGGTGTCGAATCGGGAGATCCTTGATGACGTTGGGCGACATCCAAATGAGAAGGCCACGGAAGGTTTAGACCGAGTTGACATCGATGGAAGCCCAGAAAAGTTCTTCATGATCGGCGCCTCTCTGAATCAGGCCGACAGGCAGCAGCTGATCTCTTTCTTGCTCAACAACTTCGACGTCTTTGCATGGACTCCGTACGAAATGCCGGGAATAGACCCATCAGTTTCACAGCACCATCTGAATGTTGATCCCAAATATAAGCCGATCATTCAGAAAGGTCGACGGTCAGCCGCGGAGCACACTGCCGCCGTTGTTGAGGAGGTAGACAGACTGCTTGATGCCGGGGCAATTAGAGAAGTCACTTACCCTAAGTGGCTCTCCAATACAGTGGTGGTGAAGAAGAAAAATGGGACTTGGCGAGTGTGCGTCGATTTCACAGATCTAAACAAAGCTTGCCCCAAAGACTGTTTTCCTCTACCCAGAATCGACCAGCTTGTCGATGCGACGGCACGTCATCAATGCATGAGTTTCCTTGATGCTTACAGAGGCTACCATCAAATCGCCATGCATCTAGATGACCAGGAAAAAACTGCATTCCTCACCCCAAGAGGAACCTATTGCTACAAAGTTATGCCTTTTGGGCTGAAGAATGCAGGGGCAACCTACCAAAGACTGGTCACCGCCATGTTCAAAGAGCAACTCGGCCACACTATGGAAGTATACATCGACGATATGGTGGTCAAGTCCAAAGAAGAACAGAATCATATAGCCGATCTAGAAAAGACATTCAGCATCTTACACAAATACAGAATGAAACTGAACGCTTCCAAGTGTGCGTTCGGAATCGGCTCTGGCAAATTCCTGGGTTACATCGTCAATCACTGAGGAATCGAAGCCAACCCGAGGCAAGTCACAGCAATCTTGGAACTCGGCTCCCCCCGTTCAGTAAAAGAAGTCCAAAAGTTGATGGGGATGGCCGCTACACTCAACAGGTTCATCAGCCGGTCTACAGATCGCTGCCGACAATTCTTTCAGACACTACGACAGGGTAAGGCTTTTGAATGGTCCGCCGAATGCGAAACAGCTTTCAACGGACTCAAGACCTACCTTCGCTCAGTACCTCTCTTGACAACACCCACCGTTGGTGACCCGCTCATTCTATATCTGGCAGTTTCCAATAGGGCCGTCAGCGCCGTACTATTAAAAGATGAGAAGGGGGAGCAACGGCCAGTGTATTATGTGAGCAAGGCAATGGTTGACGCCGAAACACGCTACCTTCCGCTGGAAAAACTCATCTTAGCCCTAGTCATGGCGGCAAGAAAACTGATTCATTACTTCCAGGGACATAGCATTGCAGTGCTAACAGATTATCCCCTCCGATCAGTACTACGGAGTGCAGAAGCATCAGGACGTGTTTCAAAGTGGGCTCTTGAACTCGGCCAATACGACATTTAGTTTTTACCTAAAACCGCAATCAAGGGGCAGGTGTTGGCCGACTTTGTTGCTGAATTCACCGGTGAGCTTGCCAACCTCAAACTTGACGAAGTTCGACCAAAGGCTGAAGTTCGACCAAAGCTGAACTGGAGAATTTATGTCGGGGATATTTGGTAATTATACTGTGATGGATCGTCTAACCAAAGGGGCAGCGGCGCCAGAGTTATAATCATGTCTCCAGACGACGCAGTAATTGAGCAGGCCATCAAGCTTGGCTTCGAAGCATCAAATAACGAAGCCGAATACGAAGCCCTTCTAGCCAGTCTGCGGAATGCGCACCTTCTCAGCGCTCGGCGTCTGCTTGTGTTTTGTGATTCAAAATTGGTAATCAATCAGCTAAAGGGGGAGTACACGGCAAGAAACGACCGTATGGCGGCCTATATGAAAACGGCGAATTCCTTGCCGGCAAAATTTGACCATCACGAACTAAACCAAATAACACGCGACCAGAACACACATGCGGATGCCTTGGCGTGCCTAGCCTTCGCCATCAATTCTGAGATCAAACGGACCATCGAAGTAGGTTTCGTCCCGGAGCCAAGTATTAGCCCTTCGGAGGAAATCCATGTCAACGTTATAGAATCCGCACCAAGCTGGATGGACCCCATTGCTGCATTCCTCTCTTCTGAACAACTCCCAGAGGACAAAAAAGAAGCACACAAGCTGCGGAATAAAGCCCTGCGATACTATCTGGATCCGCAATGAGGGCTTTATAAAAAGCCCCTCCTGGTCCATATTTGGAATGCGTGCACCCCGACAAAGTGGAGGAGCTTCTGACAGAGATACATGAGGGCAGTTGTGGTGCCCATTTTGGCGAACGCTCCATGGCCCATCGAGCTATAACACAGGGGTATTATTGGCCGACAATGAGAGCTGACGCGGAGAGTTATGTAAAAAAGTGCGAACAGTGCCAAAAGTTCTCCCCATTAACCCATCTGCCTGCCGAAGGGTTGAACTCTATCACCAGCCCCTGGCCGTTTGCTCAGTGGGGACTTGATATCGTAGGACCATTGCTGAGGGCCCCAGGGAACAAGCGATTCTTAATTGTCGCGACAGATTACTTCACAAAATGGGTCGAAGCGGAGGCTTTAACACATATACGAGATGCCGACATTAAACGCTTTGTATGGACAAACATCATAACGCGATTCGGCATTCCGAGAGCTCTCATCTCAAACAATGGCACCCAGTTCGATTGTGGCGTATATCGAGAGTTATGCAGCAAGTATGGCATTTGGCCTTACTTCTCTACACCGGCTTACCCCCAAAGCAATGGTCAAGCCGAAGCCTCTAACAAATCCATCTTGGACGGCATCAAAAAGAGGCTGGAAAAAGCTAAAGGCAAATGGGTCGAAGAATTGCCGAGTGTATTGTGGGCTCATCGTACCACGCCGAGGAGATCCACTGGAGAAACGCCGTTTGCTCTATGCTTTGGAACCCAGGCAATCTTACCCCTGGAAATCAGCCTCCCAACTCTGAAATCGCAAGTTTTTGATATGGGCTGAAACGACATGATGCTTGCCCTGGATCTGATTCTAATCGAAGAACGAAAAGACCGCGCCCTGGCATCCATGGCACGGTATCAGCAGCAGCTCGCCAAGTCGTATAATCAGCGAGTTCAGTTACGCCGATACACGCCAAGAGAGTTGATCCTAAAGAAGGTACTTCCAGCCGACTGGAGACCGGCCGATGGAAAATTGGGTCCAAATTGGAACGGCCCCTATCAGATAGAATCCATCGCAGGAACAGGGGCATATCGACTCTCAGACATGATAGGAAGAAGCCTGCCACGGCCTTGGAATTCAACACATTTACGTAAATTCTATCATTGACCCGACTTGTGGGCTTGATACTTGTACATATTCCACCGTTGAAATACAAAGTTTCTCGTTTTCTCAAGCTCGCTCCCAAGCCTTTAAGGGCCAATTAAGCCTTCTAATGCCGAAATAAAGTCTCCGGATTCGGAGCCCCCTTTTGGTGCATGACACCTTAGGGCCGATTAAGACTCCGGATTCGGAGCACCCTACGTGGATATCACGTTTGGCCCAAATAAAGTCTCCGGATTCGGAGCGCCCTTTTGGTGCATGACACCTTAGGGCCGATTAAGACTCCGGATTCGGAGCGCCCTTTGTGGATATCACGATTGGCCAAAATAAAGTCTCCGGATTCGGAGCCCCCTTTTGGTGCATGACACCTTAGGCCGATTAAGACTCCGGATTCGGAGCGCCCTACGTGGATATCACGTTTGGCCAAAATAAAGTCTCCGGATTCGGAGCGCCCTTTTGGTGCATGACACCTTAGGGCCGATTAAGACTCCGGATTCGGAGCGCCCTTCGTGGATATCACGATTGGCCAAAATAAAGTCTCCGGATTCGGAGCCCCCTTTTGGTGCATGACACCTTAGGGCCGATTAAGACTCTAGATTCGGAGCGCCCTTCGTGGATATCACGATTGGCCAAAATAAAGTCTCCAGATTCGGAGCCCCCTTTTTGTGCATGACACCTTAGGGCCAATTAAGACTCCGGATTCGGAGCGCCCTTCATGGATATCACGATTGGCCGAAATAAAGTCTCCAGATTCAGAGCCCCCTTTTGGCGCATGACATCTTAGGGCCGATTAAGCCTCTTAAAGCCGATTAAGACTCCGAATTCGGAGCACCCTTCGTGGATATCGATTGGCCAAAATAGTCTCCGGATTCGGAGCCTTTGTGAGAGATGCATTCGGACCACTTCACTGGCTGAATAAATATTCACTGAGAATTATTCTTAATTCGAGCCGGTCAATGCATGTTTAAACATTTGCACCACGCAACACAAAACTTGCCAGTAAGTTGAAATAATACGTTTAATTAAGCACATAACATTTCAAGACCAAATACGAACGTTGAAAATAAAAGAAATTCTATTTGTTCGGCACGAAGTCTGTTCTCGCGTTCCAAAGTCTATTTATTCGGCACCCTCATCGTCGCTCTTCTCAATTTCGAAATCGGAATAGGGTAAGTAGTGACGATGATACAGGGGCGAAGCCGAATCAATTCCCACGGCTTCGAGAGCTTTCTCGGTTTGAAGGGCCTTGATCCAGCCGTGCTTAAATCTACGATTTTCACATCGGCAGACCTCCTCGGCAAGGTCTCATTTGGTCTTCTCTATCCCGACCTTCAGGCCGTCCTGAAACCCCTTTGCATAACCCGAGGTCTGTTGGGTCACTCTCTCCTCAACGACCAATTTAGATTGACCGGCCGCCACCGACGCGCTTGTTTGGACATTCTTCAACTCCCGAAGCTCACACTTAGCCTTTTTCGCGCGAATCTCCAGACTGCGATTCCTTTCGTCCTTTTTCTCACTCTCACGTCGCGTTCCCGCAGACGCATGCTGACTTCATAAGCAGTATATAGTCCTTTCACGGCCCCATGTATGCAGTCTCGAAATACTTCAAAATCTTGACGTCCGACCATCGATTGTTGGACTTCCGGCGGGAAGATCTGTCGAGCAAACTCGACTGCCACACCTGGGTCTTTAATGATAGAATCCGCCTCCGTCATTGGTCTGTTCCTCACAAAAACCGCAAAACTCAACGGTCGTGGCGTCGCATCAGGCTCGATTCTCGGTCGCGGGCGCGGAGAATTTCCTCGTTGTTGCCTGTCCTTTCGGGGCGATCTGCTTCGACGACTAAGGGGCCACTGTGTTTCCCGATCCTTGGACGTTCTTCTTCCCGTATGCATAGGCTCGCTACTGCGACTCATTGCGGCGTCTAGTTCAGCCAATCTTCGTCCCTCTGGCGTGCAACCGCCCCATTTATCCTTCAATGTATGCAGCTCTCCCGAGGCAACGTTAGTAATCCCAAACGTCAAAAGTTGGATGACAATTGTCCAGCCCACGAGTTAGGCCCATTCGGCTTCTCAAACCAAGGGTAGATTTACTAATCTGGTCTGGCTAAGGCAATGGCAGATTTACTAATCTGGTCGGCCATGTTTTCAAGCGCAAGCGCCGATCAATCTGTGCCTCAACTAGCCCACGAATTAGGCCCATTCGGCTTCGCAATCTCGCGCCCTGGCTAAGGCAATGGCAGATTCACTAATCTGGTCGGCCATGTTTTGAAGCGCAAGCGCCGATCAATCTGTGCCTCAGCCAGCCCACGAGTTAGGCCCATTCGGCTTTGCAAGCTCGCGCCCTGGCTAAGGCAAGGGCAGATTCACTAATCTGGTTGGCCATGTTTTCAAGCGCAAGCGCCGATCAATCTGTGCCTCAGCCAGCCCATGAGTTAGGCCCATTCGGCTTTCAAACCAAGGGCAGATTTACTAATCTGGTCTGGCTAAGGCAAGGGCAGATTTACTAATCTGGTCGGTCATGTTTTCAAGCGCAAGCGTCGATCAATTTGTGCCTCAGCCAGCCCACGAGTTAGGCCCATTCGGCTTCGTAAGCTCGCGCCCTAGCTAAGGCAAGGGCAGATTCACTAATCTGGTTGGCCATGTTTTCAAGCGCAAGCGCCGATCAATCTGTGCCTCAGCCAACCCACGAGTTAGGCCCATTCGGCTTCGCAAGCTCGCACCCTGGCTAAGGCAAGGGCAGATTCACTAATCTGGAAATCTGTGCCTCAGCCAGCCCACGAGTTAGGCCCATTCGGCTTCGCAAGCTCGCGCCCTGGCTAAGGCAAGGCAGATTCACTAATCTGGTCGGCCATGTTTTCAAGCGCAAGCGCCGATCAATCTGTGCCTCAGCCAGCCCACGAGTTAGGCCCATTCGGCTTCTCAAACCAAGGGCAGATTTACTAATCTGGTCTGGCTAAGGCAAGGGTAGATTTACTAATCTGGTCGGCCATGTTTTCAAGCGCAAGCGCCGATCAATCTGTGCCTCAGCCAGCCCACGAGTTAGGCCCATTCGGCTTCGCAAGCTCGCGCCCTGGCTAAGGCAAGGGCAGATTTATTAATCTGGTCGGCCAAATACCTAAACTAAGCAGCCGATCTAACCATAACCGAAAGCAATATTATTCATCAACAACATTTTTCATCAACAACATTTTCCTTAGCAAGTTGAGCACAACTCATGAAATTTTATATACGTAAATTACTAAACAAAAAGTTACAAGCCCGCATGAAAATGCCTAGCAAAAAAACTATGACTGTAGCAACACATGAAAAATACCAAATTAAAAACTGTAAAAATACATTCGACATCCTAAAAACTATGTCAGTCACCCAGATCAGTCATCGGAATCAGACTCCAATGGCTCAACATCCACTTGCTCATATGGTATTGGCATAATTAATGAAGCTTTAGCAGCAGCAAGGGCTTTGTGCCAGCCATGTTTGAATCCCCGATTTTCAAACTGGGGGACTTGGTCCAAATACTCGGCGAGTTAGCAGTTTTCCCAGCCTCGAATACTTTGGAAGCCTCCGAGTCGGCTGTTTCCTTCGCCGCCTTCATTTCAGCCAACTCAGCCTCCAGTTTGGAGACCGCCTTCTGGGCCAATTTGAGCGCATCTTCGCTCGCGTCCACCTTCCTCTCGGCATCCGATCTCAATTGATCCGTGCTATGAGCCCTCTCCACCTCGGCCTCGGCCCTTGAGGCTTCCTTGTTCACCCTCAAAGCTTCGACCTCGGCCCTTCTCCTCTAGCCCTCAACTTCCTTTCGTAAACGACCAATCTGTTTGACGGCGTCGCGATGGTGACGGCCCATATCGGCTATCCTTCCGACGGTCTGCAAAACAAGAATTTAAAACCATAACTTCAACAGTATTTGGATTAAGTGAAGCAAAGTCCGAATATGTACCAAAAGTGCCGATTGGGCGGCTAGTGCTGTCACATTCAGATCTGGTTCCACCCGGAAAGCCTCCCTGTCAGACGGCAACGACACGGACGTAGCCAAGCTGAATGCGACTTCTGGATCTTTAAGCGCCGAAGCATCAGAAGAAACCAGCATATTTTTTATCATCGGCTGAATGACAAAAGGAACGATCACATTCGATCCCTCTAATCGAGGACGTTTGCCGCCTTGTTCTTCTGAGCCGGCCTCAAATTCGGCAGGGCGTTTCTCTGCCTCTTCCTCAACTTCTTGGCCAGCCTGCACAATCAAAGTAGATTCGGCATTCCGATTTTTTGTCGTCTCCACCTCAATAACACGCAAGGACTCTGATTCGCTAACAGGCAGGGAGAGTTGAGATTCGGTGGCGGGTGGTACTTCAAACGGAAGGGCCTCCGCTCTTCGCCGCGCGGCCAACCTTTCCGCATTCGCCTTCCTGGCAAGTTTTGTCAGGCTTAACCCGGCCATGTCTTCGGGGCCTGCGGCGAGAAGATCCTCTAAGCCGTGAAAAACGCCGTCAACTGAAAGATCCCCTCTGCCCGAAGTGGATGGAGGATCGGCCGAATTCAATACCTCGTCAAACTCGGTTTCAACTGATCTGATTCGGTAACATTAGCTACATCCCGCTCCGAATCAGATCCTTCAAAACCAACTGTGGGAGCCGAATAAGTGGAAGAGTTGGGAGACGAATACCCTAGAAACTGGATACTACTCGGCTTCGTACTGCGTAACTAGGGCGCCGAATACGTTAACAGGGCCGAATAGACGAGGGTCAGTAGATCCGAATAAATGTAAGGTGAATAAGATAAACGTAGGCTCAGGCCCCGAGGCCCAAAAAAGTTAGTATAAATACAAGAACCGCAAATCCAGAAAGGTATGTAAGAATCACTTCACTTAACTTAAAGAAGAAGTTATCTTGAGTGTCTGAACTAACTTGTCCGTCGGAGCGCTAATCCCCGGCACCCCCGACCGGAGTTTTCCTCTTTTCAGGTGACTAGCTGAGGATCACCAGCGCCTCCCAAGATCTGAAGAGTATTTCCAAACCACTTCTCCACAACTGGCGCCGTCTGTGGGAATACTCAAATACATCCATGGCAGGCGTAACCGAAGATCCTCCGATGGCCACCGACAACTCGCTTGGACAACAAATCATCGCAGCAAGACCAGCCTCAGACCTCCGCTCATCGTCAAACCCAACGCAAAAGACAATACAGGCGACCATGGCGCAAGCTAGGCAAACCAAACAGAGGTTGGACAACATCATCGCTGAGAACGAACACCTTCGTCGTGATCTGGCCTCGGAAATATCAAAATCCAAACGAACGGTGCGCCAGGCTTCTGAGCGACCACCGAGGGTAGATGATCGAGGATCCCAGGCCCCGCAGCAAGCAACTGACGGCGGCTATGCGACGACAGATCCCCCTGCGGTGTTGGCGAAGGACGAACGTCTTCACCAGTGCGTCCGGAAGGATGCGGTCGAAACACCTGCTCCTCCGCAGGACGCAATTCCGCTTGATACCGTCCAAATGATATACAGCCTGCCAGCAGCCCCAGCCGTACATGCGATCCAATCACATCCAGGTCCCCAACAGCAGCTCACGCCAGCGAAGCGGCCCCGAGAATCGCCAAGTATCACCTTTGACGATTCCGATTTGATCAGTGTATCACTCCCTCACATCGATCCGTTGGTTGTTGAGCTACGCGTCAACCGGTTCACCGTCGAACGCGTTCTCATCGACCAGGGCAGTACCTCGGAGGTTATGTATTATAAAACCTTCATCAAACTCGAATTCAACGAGTCAGACCTGACTCCGGCCCCTTATCCACTATTCGGCTTCAATGCCACTCCAGAGTACCCATTGGGAAAGATCAGCCTACCCGTTCGAGCAGGTTCTAGAACGGTGGACGTGGAATTCTTGGTCGTCAAGCTGCCGTCGTCGTACAATCTCATCATGGGGCGATCATGGTTGCATATATTGCAGGCCGTCCCAAGCACCTATCATCAACTGCTTCGTTTCCCAACAGAACACGGCATTGAGCAAATCCGCGGATCCCAGAAATCGGCACAAGCATGTTATCTCCTCGCTGCCAGAATGCCAAAGGAACTGCAAGTAAATTCCATTGAGGTGCCGAATCGGGAAATCCTGGATGACGTTGGGCGAAATCCAAATGAGAAAGCCACAGAAGATTTAGACCGAGTTGACATTGATGGCAGCCTAGAAAAGTTCTTCATGATCGGCGCCTCTCTGAATCAGGCCGACAGGCAGTAGCTGGTCTCTTTCTTGCTCAACAACCTTGACGTCTTTGCATGGACTCCGTACGAAATGCCGGGAATAGACCCGTCAGTTTCACAGCACCGTTTGAATGTCGACCCGAAATGTAAGCCGATCATACAGAGAGGCCGACGGTCAGCCGCGGAGCACACTGCCGCCGTTGTCGAGGAGGTAGACAAACTGCTTGACGCCGGGGCAATTAGAGAAGTTACTTACCCTACGTGGCTTTCCAATACAGTGGTGGTGAAGAAGAAAAATGGGACTTGGCGAGTGTGCGTCGACTTCACGGATCTGAACAAAGCTTGCCCCAAAGACTGTTTTCCTCTACCTAGAATCGACCAACTCGTCGATGCGACGGCACGTCACCAACGCATGAGCTTCCTCGATGCTTACAGAGGCTACCATCAAATCGCCATGCATCCAGCTAACCAGGACAAAACTGCCTTTCTCACCCCAAGAGGAACCTATTGCTACAAAGTTATGCCCTTTGGGCTGAAGAATGCAGGGGCAACTTACCAAAGACTGGTCACTGCCATGTTCAAAGAGCAACTAGGCCACACTATGGAAGTATATATAGATGATATGATGGTCAAGTCCAAAGAAGAACAGAATCATATAGTCGATCTAGAAAAGACATTCAGCATCTTACGCAAATACAGAATGAAACTGAACGCTTCCAAGTGTGCATTTGGAATCGGCTCTGGCAAATTCCTGGGTTACATCGTCAATCACCGAGGAATCGAAGCCAGCCCGAGGCAGGTCAAAGCAATTTTGGAACTCGGCTCCCCCCGTTCAGTAAAAGAAGTCCAAAAGTTGATGGGGATGGCCACTGCACTTAACAGATTCATCAGCCGATCTACAGATCGCTGCCGACAATTCTTTCAGACACTACGGCAGGGTAAGGCTTTTGAATGGTCCGCCGAATGTGAAGCAGCCTTCAACGGGCTCAAGATGTACCTCCGCACAGTACCTCTCTTGACAACACCCACCGCTAGTGACCCGCTCATCCTATATCTGGCAGTTTTCGATAGGGCCGTCAGCGCCGTACTATTAAGGAGGAGGAGGGTGAGCAACGACCAGTGTATTATGTGAGCAAGGCAATGGTTGACGCCGAAACACGCTACCTTCCGCTGAAAAAACTCATCTTAGCCCTAGTCATGGCGGCAAGAAAATTGATGCATTACTTCCAAGGACATAGCATTGGGGTGCTAACAGATTATCCCCTCCGATCGGTACTACGGAGTGCAGAAGCATCGGGACGTGTTTCAAAATGGGCTCTTGAACTCGGCCAATACGACATTCGGTTTTTACCTAAAACTGCAATCAAGGGGCAGGTGTTGGCCGACTTTGTTGCCGAATTTACCGGCGAGCTTGCCAACTTCAAACCTGATGTTCGACCAAAGGCTGAGGTTCTACCAAAGCCGAACTAGAGAATTTATGTCGGGATATTTGGCAATTATACTGTGATGGATCATCTAACCAAAGGGGCAGTGGCGCCGGAGTTGTAATCATGTCTCCAGACGCGCAGTGATCGAGCAGGCCGTCAAGCTGGCTTCGAAGCATCAAATAACAAAGCCGAATATGAAGCCCTTCTAGCCGGTCTGCGGAATGCGCACCTTCTCGGCGCTCGGCATCTGCTTGTATTTTGTGATTCAAAGTTGGTAATCAATTAGCTAAAGGAGGAGTATGCGGCAAGAAACGACCGTATGGCGGCCTACATGAAAACGGCCAATTCCTTGCTGGCAAAATTCGACCATCATGAACTGAACCAAATAACGCGCGATCAGAACACACACGCGGATGCCTTGGCATGCTTAGCCTCCGCCATCAATCCTGAGATCAAACGGACCATCGAAGTAGGTTTCATCCCGGAGCCGAGTATTGGTCCTTCGGAGGAAATCCATGTCAATATTATAGAATCCGCACCAAGCTGGATGGACCCCATTGCTGCATTCCTCTCTTCTGAACAACTCCCAGAGGACAAAAAAGAAGCACACAAGCTGCGAAATAAAGCCCTGCGATATTATCTGGATCCGCAAGGAGGACTTTACAAAAAGTCCCTCTCTGGTCCATATTTGGAATGCGTACACCCCGACAAAGTGGAAGAGCTTCTGACAGAGATACATGAGGGCAGTTGCGGTGCCCATTCCGGCGGACGCTCCCTGGCCCATCGAGTTATAACGCAGGGGTATTATTGGCCGACAATGAGGGCTGACGCGGAGAGTTATGTAAAAAAGTGCGAACAGTGCCAAAAGTTCTCCCCATTAACCCATCTGCCTGCCGAAGAGTTGAACTCTATCACCAGCCCCTGGCCGTTTGCTCAATGGGGACTTGATATCGTAGGACCATTGCCCAGGGCCCCAGGGAACAAACGATCTTAATCGTCGCGACAGACTACTTCACAAAATGGGTCGAAGCGGAGGCTCTAACACATATAAGATGCCGACATTAAACGCTTTGTGTGGAGAAACATCATAACACGATTCGGCATTCCGAGAGCTCTGATCTCAGACAATGGCACCCAGTTTGATTGCAGCGTGTACCAAGAGTTATGCAGCAAATATGGCATTCGGCCTTACTTCTCGACACCGGCCTACCCACAAAGCAATGGTCAGGCCGAAGCCTCTAACAAATCCATCTTGGACGGCATCAAAAAGAGACTGGAAAAAGCTAAAGGCAAATGGGTAAAAGAATTGCCGAGTGTATTGTGGGCTCATCGGACTACGCCAAGGAGATCTACCGGAGAAACGCCGTTTGCTCTATGCTTCGGAACCCAGGCAATCTTACCCCTTGAAATCGGACTCCCAACCCTGAAATCGCAAGTTTTTGACACGAGCCGAAACGACATGATGCTTGCCCTAGATCTGATTCTAATCGAAGAACGAAGAGACCGCGCCCTGACATCCATGGCACGCTACCAGCAGCAGCTCGCCAAGTCGTACAATCAGCGAGTTCAGTTGCACCGATACACGCCAGGAGAACTTGTCCTAAAGAAGGTACTTCCAGCCGACCGAAGACCGGCCGATGGAAAATTGGGTCCAAACTGGGACGGCCCCTATCAAATTGAATCCATCGCAGGAACAGGGGCATATCGGCTCTCAGACATGACAGGAAGAAGCCTGCCACGGCCTTAGAATTCTACACACTTGCGTAAATTCTATCATTGACCCGACTTGTGGGCTTGATACTTGTACGTGATCTATCTTTGTAGTACAAAGTTTCTCGTTTTCCCAAGTTCGCCCCCAAGCCTTGATTAATAAGGTCCAATTAAGCCTTCCAAGGCCAAAATAAGGACTCCGGATTCGGAGCGCCTTTCGTGGATATCACGATCGGCCAAAATAAAGACTCTGGATTCGGAGCGCCCTTCGTGGATATCACGATCGGCCAAAATAGACTCCGGATTCGGAGCGCCCTTCGTGGATATCACGATTGGCCAAAACAAACTCCGGATTCGGAACGCCCTTCGTGCATATCCCGACTGGCCTTTCTGAGGTTTGTATTCGGACCACTTGATTGGCCGAATAAATATTCAATAAGAATCATTGGCAATTCAGACCGGCCAATACGTGTCCAAACATTTTACGCCATACAACACAAAACTTGCCAGAAAGACGAAGTAATACGATTAATTAAACATATAACATGTCAAGACCAAATACAAACGTTGAAAAGAAAAGAAATTCTATTTATTCAGCGCAATGTCTGTTCAATCGGCACCCTCATCGTCGCTCTTCTCAATTTCGAAATCGGGATAAGGAAAATGATGGCGATGATACAGGGGCAAGGCCGAATCAATTCCCGCGGCTTCGAGGGATTCCTCGCTTTGAAGGGCCTTGATCCAGCCGTGCTTGAATCCACGATTTTCACATCGACAGACCTCCTCGGCAAGGTCTTGTTTGGTCTTCTCTATCCTGAACTTCAGGCCATCCTGAAACCCCTTTTCATAACCCGAGGTCTGTTGGGTTCCTCTCCCCGCACCAACCAATTTAGCCTGATCGGTCGCAACCGACGCGCTCGCTTCTAACATTCTTCAATTCTCGAAGCTCACGCTCAGCCTTTTTCGCGCGAACCTCCAAATTGCGATTTCTTTCATCCTTTTTCTCACTCTCACGTCGCGCTTCTCGCAGACGCATGCCGACTTCGTAGGCAGTATATAGTCCTTTCACGGCCCCGTGGATGCCGTCGCGAAATACTTCGAAATCTCGACGTCCGACCATCGATTATTGGACTTCCGGCGGAAATATCTGTCGAGCGAACTCAACTGCCACATCTGGGTCTTTGATGATAGAGTCCACCTCCGTCATTGGTCTATTTCTCACAGAAACCGCAAAACTTAACGGCCGTGGCGTCACTTCAGGCTCGATTCTCGGTTGCCTATCATTTCGGGGCGATCTGCTTCGATGACTAAAGGGCTGCTGTGTTACCCGATCCTTGGACGTTCTTTTTCCCGAACGCGTAGGCTCACTTTTGCGACTCATTGCGACGTCTGATTCAATCAATCTTCGTCCCTCCCCAGTTTCCTGCATAAAAAGTAGGGCCTCTGGCGTGCACCCGCTCCATTTATCCTTCAATATTTGCAGCCATCTCGAGGCAACGTCAGCAATCCCAAACGTCAACAGTCGGATGCCAACTGTCCAACCCGCGAGTTAGGCCCATTCGGCTTCCCAAGCTCGCGCCCTGGCCAAGGTAAGGGCAGATTTATTAATCTTACCAATCTCGCGCCCTGGCCAAGGCAAGTGCAGATTTATTAATCTTATCGGCCGAATTTTCAAGTGCAAACGGCCGACCAGTCTGTGCCTTGGCCAGCCCACAAGTTAGGCCCATTCGGCTTCCCAAGCTCGTGCCCTGGCCAAGGCAAGGGTAGATTTATTAATCTTATCAAGCTCGCGCCCTGGCCAAGGCAAGGGCAGATTTATTAATCTTATCGGCCGAATTTTCAAGTGCAAACGATCGACCAGTATGTGCCTTGGCCAGCCCGCGAGTTAGGCCCATTCGGCTTCCCAAGCTCGTGCCCTGGCCAAGGCAAGGACAGATCTATTAATCTTATCGGCCAAATTTTCAAGTGCAAACGGCCGACCAGTCTGTGCCATGGCCAGCCCACGAGTTAGGCCCATTCGGCTTCCCAAGCTCGCACCCTGGCCAAGGCAAGGGCAGATCTATTAATCTTATCGGCCGAATTTTCAAGTGCAAACGACCGACCAGTCTGCCATGGCCAGCCCGCGAGTTAGGCCCATTCGGCTTCCTAAGCTCGCGCCCTGGCCAAGGCAAAGGCAGATCTATTAATCTTATCGGCCGAATTTTCAAGTGCAAACGGCCGACCAGTCTGTGCCTTGGCCAGCCCGCGAGTTAGGCCCATTCGGCTTCCCAAGCTCGCGCCATGGCCAAGGCAAAGGCAGATCTATTAATCTTATCGGCCGAATTTTCAAGTGCAAACGGCCGACCAGTCTGCCATGGCCAGCCCGCGAGTTAGGCTCATTCGGCTTCCCAAGCTCGCGCCCTGGCCAAGGCAAGGGCAGATCTATTAATCTTATCGGCCGAATTTTCAAGTGCAAACGGCCGACCAGTCTGTGCCTTGGCCAGCCCGCGAGTTAGGCCCATTCGGCTTCCCAAGCTCGCGCCCTGGCCAAGGCAAGGCAGATTTATTAATCTTATCGGCCGAATTTTCAAGTGCAACGGCCGACCAGTCTGTGCCTTGGCCAGCCCGAGAGTTAGGCCCATTCGGCTTCCCAAGCTCGCGCCCTAGCCAAGGCAAGGGTAGATCTATTAATCTTATCGGCCGAATTTTCAAGTGCAAACGGCCGACCAGTCTGTGCCTTGGCCAGCCCGCGAGTTAGGCCCATTCGGCTTCCCAAGCTCGCGCCCTGGCCAAGGCAAGGGCAGATCTATTAATCTTATCGGCCGAATTTTCAAGTGCAAACGGCCGACCAGTCTGCCCTGGCCAGCCCGCGGTTAAGCCCATTCGGCTTCCCAAGCTCGCGCCATGGCCAAGGCAAGGGCAGATCTATTAATCTTATCGGCCGAATTTTCAAGTGCAAACGGCCGACCAGTCTGTACCTTGGCCAGCCCGCAAGTTAGGCCCATTCGGCTTCCCAAGCTCGCGCCCTGGCCAAGGCAAGGGCAGATCTATTAATCTTATCAGCCGAATTTTCAAGTGCAAACGGCCGACCAGTCTGTGCCTTGGCCAGCCCGCGAGTTAGGCCCATTCGGCTTCCCAAGCTCGCGCCCTAGCCAAGGCAAGGGCATATTTATTAATCTTATCGGTCGACTTTTCAAGTGCAAATGGCCGATCAGTCTGTGCCTTGGCCAGCCCACGAGTTAGGCCCATTCGGCTTCCCAAGCTCGCGCCCTGGCCAAGGCAAGGGCAGATCTATTAATCTTATCGGCCGACTTTTCAAGTGCAAACGGCCGACCAATCCGTGCTTTGGCTAGCCCGCGAGTTAGGCCCATTCGGCTTCCCAAGCTAACGCCCTGGCCAAGGCAAGGGCAGATTTATTAAGAAGTCGATCTAAAATAAAATAAAATAAAGTAAAAAAATAAAATAGCATTCAACATTTATTGAGCACAACTCTCGTTATATATATATACTCATGACTGTAGCAACAGATGAAAAACACTAAATTAAAAACTGTCAGTTGGCAGGATCAGCCATCAGAATCAGATTCCAATGGCTCAACATCCACTTGCTCATATCGTATCGGCATATTCAACGAAGCGTTAGCAGCAGCAAGGGCTTTAAGCCAGCCATGTTTGAATCCCCGATTTTCAAACTTGGGGACCTGGTCAACGTACTCGGCAAGACCAGCATTCTTCCCGGCCTCGAACACTTTGGAAGACTCCGAGTCGGCCGCTTCCTTCGCCGCCTTCATTTCAGCCAACTCAGCATCCAGTCTGGAGATCACCTTCTAGGCCAATTTGAGCGCATCTTCGCTCGCATCCGCCTTCTTCTCGGCATCCGATCTCAACTGATCCGCGCTACGAGCCCTCTCCATCTCTGCGTTGGCCCTTGAGGCTTCCTTATTCGCCCTCAAAGCCTCGACCTCGGCCCTTCTCCTCTGGCCCTCAGCTTCCTCGCGTAGATGGCCAATCTCTTTAACGGCGTCGCGATGGCGACGGCCCAAATCGGCTATCCATCCGACAGTCTGCAAAACAAGCATTTAGAACATTAACTTTAACAGTATTCGGATTAAGTAAAGCTAAGTTCGACTATGTACCAAAAGCGCCGATTGGGGGGCTAGTGCTGTCGCATTCGGATCTGTTTCCACCCGGAAAGCCTCCTTGTCAAACGGCAACAACATGGACGTGGCCAAGCTGAATGCGACTTCTGGATCTTTGAGTGCCGATGCATCAGAAGAAATCGGTACGTTTCTTACCGTCGGCCGAATCACAAAAGGAACGACCACGCCCGATCCCTCTAATCGAGGACGTTTGCCGCCGTGTTCCTCTAAGCCAGCCTCAAACTCGGCAAGGCGTTTCTCTGCCTCAACCTCTTGACCGGCCTGCACGATCACAGAAGATTCGGCATTCCAATTTGCCGTCGTTTCAACCTCAACGCGCACGGACTTTGATCCGCTAACAGGCAGGGAGAATTGAGAGTCGGTGGCGGGCGGTATTTCGGATGGAAGGGCCTTCGCTCTTCGCCTCGCAGCCAACCTTTCCGCGTTCGCCTTCCTGGCAAGTTGTGTCAGGCTTAACCCTGCCATGTCTTCGTGGTCTGCAGCAGGAATACTCTCCAAACTGTGAACAACGCCGTCAAATGAAAGATCCCCTCAGCCAGTAGATGGGGGATCGGCCAAATTCAATACCTCGTCAGATTCAGTCTCAGACTGATCCGATTCGCTATCAACTACGTCCCGCTCTGAATCGGACCCTTCAAAACCAGCCTGCCTAAGGTTTTTGAAGTCAGACAAAATAAGAGCGATAAAAGAATCTTCACCCTCCGGAACAGGGATATTTTCCGCCGCAGAGAAGGTCATATATGTCGGCTCGTAACGAAGCAGAATATGCGCCGACCTCCCTTGTTTCTGAAGACTTCGACGGCCAAAATATTTGAGCGCGACTCCTATATCCAAAAGAACGGTGCCGTCAGTTGAAGGCAGAACTTTCTTCAAAACACTCCCTGCAGAAGACAAGCCGTCACATTTCAAAGAAGGGGCTTCACAATAAAGATGAACAAATAATAAAACAAAAGCGAGAAGTGTAGAGGTCCCCGAACGCCTCGGGAGGATGAGTCCCGTTCTGTTCATTTTGTGGGGTTTACTACAGTTCGGACTCACATTGTCACGGTTCTTAATCTGAACCAAAGAGTCCAAATCCGGCAAATCGTTTTGAGAAAAACAGATTTTTAGAAAAGAAGTGCCAAACATGGACTGCTTTGCCAGATACAGAGTCGCCACCTAAATATTTTTTAATGGGGGAATTTAGGAAACCCTGACTCGTTCGCCTAAGGCCACGTGTCCGTCATCACCAAAGTTGCCTCAGCTCGGGAACTTGGGTACGATTGGGGAAGGTCAGCTATGAGCACCCCCTCTCGCCCGATCCGAAGATCGGCCTCTACTAACCATGATATCCGTTTTTGAAAACGTTATGTGTTCTTATTCCGGTTAATTAGCTAGAATTGCTATGTGATGCGCACAACAAAAAAGTATAGACTAGAACGCCTAATTTGGAACGAAGCATTGCATATCCGTTTGTTTGGAAAACGCTTTGAGATTTGCTACTAACAAGTAGGCTAAAACACGGATTTCAACGAGTTGTTTCAACTCAAACAATCCACCCTTCACCCACAGGCATTCAAGCAGTTATATCACATAAGCAACTAGCCACATGGTAAGCATGCTGTCATGTTAGCATTCACACTCATGCGAGATGCTAAAGCATAAAATACTCACAATGTACTCCAAGCCAAAACAGAGAACTCATTAGCAATCATGCATGATCCAAGTCCATGTTTAAATGCCTAATGCAACACATACGGAATGTCACTAGAGTAGGCTCGGCTGGTCTAAGGATGACATGTGAAAATGCACAGATAGCATGTATTCAAGTTAAATTTGAAATACTTATGCAATTAGTATGATGCGTCGAGCCCAGTACATGCAATACTGATGAATGATGCACGCATGCATAGCATGAAGATGCTAAAGAAAATATGCCCTAATACTAACCATCAAAGCAGGTAAGTAAAAGGGAAGAAAGAAGTGGGGGTTGGAAGACATGCACACACGCACCCACACTTATTACAAATTTGCCCTCACTCGGAGGGACCAAAAGAATAATACAATTTAACTAACCAACTAACTAATTAAATATTACAGACCATTAAATTAATTAAGCAAATTAATTAATCTAAGAAAACAGTAAACAGCAGCCTCAGCAGAGGGCTCAATGCATGCGCGCTCGGTTCCGCCCGGAAATCCGCTGCCATGCTCAAGATGCCTCTGTTTTCCTTGCTCTGCTCCCCTGATGACTGCCAAAGTCTCAGAGTTTGTTCTCTGGATGCTAGGGAACACCACCGGCTGAAGGAGAACACCACCGGCCATATAGAATGATCACCGGCCACAAATTTGATCCATCGGCCAACAATGATGGCCGGTCGGCAATGAAGATAGCCGGCCGGCCAAATCTTCCTGCAGAATCTGTATTTGACAGCAGCAGAGGGAAAGACTTGGCATGGCAATGCATTTCAAGCAATGTATGCACCAATCACATCCCTTATCATGTTTATGACTCAAAGGGACATGGGCCTCGATTCTCGGACCACCAATCACGCATTTCCATGCATGATGGCCCAAAGAATCAAGTGTGTATTTTAATATGGAATGCAATGCACATAATCAAACAACGGGGCTTAACCTCTATCACAAGCAATTCAAGAGGCCAAGCATGCATGCAAATGGAATGCAACCTAGACATGTTGGCTAATATGCAACATGGCAATACGATGAAGCATACAAAGCATGCGACAAGCAAGGGGGATGGACTTAAACTAAATTAGGCAGCCCTCAAACATGCCTAAAACAGTGGCCAATACCGTGGAAGTGAGGTCCAAAACACACACACACACACACGCATGCGAATATGGTACAATTCCTAAGCATAAAGGGACAACTTCTAAGCACACTTAAAAGAAGGTAAACATGGACAATTAGCATGCATAGAAAGCTCTGAAATCATGCTAAAATGGTGCCAAACCAAATGAACAAGACAAGCATGGCATGCAATTTGTCACGACCCAAACCCGCCCCTATAGGTTTAGCGCCGTAACCGGCCAGTAATCTGTGGATTACCTACGGCCTCCAAACAGAATAACAAGTATTAAGGGGCTGCGGAAGCAAAATACAGAAAGTAAACAAGGTCCAATGAGCTGTGATGACGTACATGGGACAGAAGATTCAAAACTTATTTATATACATAGCATGCCAGTCAAAGTACACCAATATGTACAGAATATTTACATAAGTACGTTCCAAAATCCGACTTTACAAGACCCAAACATAAACATTGACTAGCATGAACAAAACAGCCACAGCGTTAGACTTTGACCGGAACCTCCTCGGGAGGCACAAAAGCTGGCTGACAAAAAGGGAACAGGAGGCCCTCAACTCTGGCCCTGGTCATGTGCCGCCTCACCTACATATATATAGTAAACTGTGAGCGAAAGCCCAGTGAATAATAACAGAGTAAAGGGGTTTAATGAATGATGTCCGTCACAGAGTTAGAAATCAGAGCTTATATCAGAAACACAATCTTATCAGAAATAGAGTCTTATGCACATTCAGATTTCAAAACAGAAACAGATTCAGATACATGCTCAAATTCATATTCATAGTCATATTCATACTTTGCATAAGGTCATACATGGTACACCCATTAGCTAACAGATCCATCGGCCACGGTATTGTCACCCCCGGGCAAGGGCCATCGGCCACGGTATTGTTACCCCCGGGCGAGGGCCATCGGCCACGGTATTGTTACCCCCGGGCGAGGGCCATCGGAACTAAGGGTGCCACAAATACTTTTCAGAAAACTGGGCATTCATTCATTCATTTCCAACCTATCATAGCTTTCCAAGAACCAATCATTTCGTATCATAGTATACTAAAAATACATAACATTGAACATAACTTTACAAAGTTATTACTCACAGTGGGCGTTAGTACACGTAGACGAAATCAAAAGGGTCGAATGGATCGCGACACGTGACCTACATAACACATCACGGGTACACACTTGAAATACGCATTTCTAATTGTATCAACCTCACTCCAATGATTCTAAGTGTATACTTAACCCCTTATCCTAAGTATGGAGCCTTAAACATGGCTTAGGAATGCCTAGGATGGGATGAGGATGCAAAAGAATGCCTTAGAAACATTTTCAAAATTTTCAGAAAAATAGCTCCCCGCTCGAGCGCAGGATTCCCCGCTCGAGCGGACACGCAAACAAGGGGACCCGCTCGAGCGTCAACTTCCCCGCTCGAGCGTGTCACACAATCCTCCGCTCGAGCGTACATTCCTCCGCTCGAGCGGACTGATGACTAGTGCAAGGTACTGGATGCTCGATTTCCACGCTCGAGCGTGAATCACTCCGCTCGAGCGGACTGTAAAACAGTTCGAAGTGCTGGGAGCTTGATTTCTCCGCTCGAGCGGCACTTCCCCCGCTCGAGCGGACACCCAAAATCTGGAAATCCCAGGTTTGTGTTCCAAGTTTAAAACTCAAGTTTGATGCCCCAAATTCGATCCTCTTGGGCCCATTTTCTGGAAAACTCTTGTAAATACATAGAATTACATGTTTCAAAACTCAATTTAAGAAATCGAAGCCCAAGGGTGTTTAATTCAAACCCAATTTCAAACCAAATTACATGAACATGCATGAACATGCTACAAAGTGACATGCATGAGTTTAGATCAAATCAAAGCTTCCATTTCATGCTCTAATGAGCTCTTTCTTTCCAAATCATGAGAGATTCATGGACTACTTTCAAAATATGGACATGCATGTAATGAAACCATGAACTATGACCTCAAAACTCAACAACATTAACATGCATGCAACAATTAAGCTCCAATACAACATTACAAGCCATAAATTGGCTCTAAACTTCCACTTAGCTCTAAATCATGCAAGAGTCTAGCAATTTACAAACAAGGGGGTAGTTATTCTACCTTAGATCTTGAATTAGAGGTGTAGGAGCTCAAACATGCAATTACTCTTCCAATCTCCAAGTCTCCAAGCAATTCCAAGAAGAACTCAATTCCTCTCTCTCTAAATTCGGTGGAGCTCTATAGAATATGGCTGATGAAAATGGTTTGTAATAAGGTTCAAGAGATGTATAAGGCTCAAAAGGGTGGAGATAGTGGGTCACTAGGTGGCATCCTAGTAAATAAGTCCACCTCTTGATATTTTGCTCATTTTAATCTAATTTAATCATACCTAATCAGTTTTTAGATAATTACACCATAAAATCACATAATTTACGATGATCATGAAACACTAAACGATTTTGAATTCGGCCGCCGATAAGGCCTTCAATTTGCGAATTAAAGTTTAAAACACGAACAAATTTTCTGACACCGAACAGATAATAACACATAATTCATGCAATGCACATACAATTAATTTCAGATTTCCCCTTAATAATTATTAGGCATAATTAAGTTCCAATTAGCGCTAATCAGGGTCGGGGTTATTACACAATTAGAGGTCCAAAACATGGAGCAAGCAAAAAGACTTAAACCATGACTAAGTCAACCAAGCCTCACAAGGCCAAGGGACTTAAAATAGGTTCAAGGCAGACCTAGACAATACCAAAGGAACACCTAGATGGCGTCTAAGTGACTCAAATCTAGAAGTAAGCATAATTGTTCAAAACATGGAGCATACAACACAAGCTTCCAAAGCATCAAAGATGCATTAAAGGCAAGCATGCAAGCATGTTAAATGGACTGAAATGGCATGTTAAGTGGTTCCAAACCACTGAAATGATGCAAGCAATGCATGCTACACACTCACATACTTGGGGCTACAAGCTAACAATGCAAAGAAGCTATGCAATACATGTTATGATTGACCAAAACAGCCAAGGACAGACCTTAAACATGGCAAAATAAACATAAAGGCTTCACAAAGCTAAGCCTAAACATGCTTGAATAAGGACTCAAAACATGAGACATGTTAAGGCTAAAACGAGGCATTACAAGGCATGTATGCTAAGTAAGCATGGTGTACCAAAACCAACTAAAAACAGAGGCATATTATGACATAATAAGCATGAAAATCAGCTAAGGCATGGCCAACACACACTTAAATATGGTGCTCTCTCAAGAGGCAAAAATGGTCCTTTTCAAGGACAACAAGGAGAGGGGGTGGCCCTCTCCTTCCTAGGGCCTCAAGGCACCATCCTCACCGCTGAAATCCCTCAAGATTTCAGTAGTGAGGAGGCCCAAACTCAATGGTCCCGGAGCTCACTCAAAATGGCACAAAATGGGGGCCTTTCAAGGCTTAAGAGGGCTCAAACAATCCCCAAATGCCAAAGCACCCTTAACCAACTATTTAGAGGGCTAAAAAATAGAACTTTTTTATGTTATACACTAAGCCCAAAAACAGTTGTAAGGTAGGCAAAAATACAATGCAAAAATGGAGAATAAATGGACAAGCTTCTTACCCTTGAAGACCCTCTTCACCAATGGAGCTCCAGCAGCTGCTTTTGGTTGAAATCTGTCTAAAACCTCCAAAAATAACCCTCAAGGGCCTCAGCTCCAAGGGATGGTGTGATGGTGGGTGTTTGTGAGCAATACTAGGACAAAACACACACAAGAGAGAGATATAGAGGAAGGATATGAACAAACCCTAACCCTAAAACTCAAACCCTAAAAAAAACTGTCTAAAAAAGTCTAACCTCTCAAAAAGGGAGAGAAGGCTCCTCTTTATAGAGCTTTTAGTCTTGTAAGCTTACAAGACAAGCTTCTAAAGAGAGAGATCCCTCCATACACGTGTATGGAGGGGAGCCAAGTGCATGCCAGCTGCACCAAAATATCTGCAAAAGCAGATGCACAGTAGTCGGCCGGCCAAAGATGTAATTGATCAAAAAAAGATAGCCGGCCGGCCATCTATAGTGCCGGCCGGCCAAACATTTGGCCGGTGGCAACAAAACACAGCCGGTGGCCTCAAGCCACGGCCGGTGGAGTATGGGGATGGCCCACAAGCCATTCCCTGCCCCTCAAAGGCAAAACACAAGTGTTTGGTGCAAAAACCAGACACAAAACAGTCGAGTCGAGAGATCCTGAGGCAAGGCGCGTAGCCGAGACCTCCGGGAACTCAAGACGAACACAAAAACATGGATAATCACCGAGTGTTCAAGCGGTGACGTCTAAGTCTTGAGGACGGTCAAAAATGGGGTGTCTACAAGAAGGCAATCAGCCACCTGGCTCGCCCCTTCGTCTAGGAATAGGGTCGGCGTGATCCTCCCCTTCGCCAAATTCCCAATTACCCTGGACAACGACCATAACGTCATCAACTCGTTTTCCAGAACTGGAAAGCATCGTAATCAGATGATGGTCGATATCCTTGGCCCTAAGGAAGAAACGCCCGTGCCGACCAGAAGACTTAGCCAAGGCATAACAATGCCGGATGGCTGGAATGCCAAGGTTAATTCTTAGGCGACGGTTGAGCGCTATAATCCCCATTATGATTCTAAAGAAATTCACATTAGGTTGGGAAGGGATTAAACCCCAGTAGCAAAGCACAGCCCTAAGAAACGGGTGAAGGGGGAAACGGACTCCACCCTCTGCAATTGACAAAAGGGGAAAGACAATCGTGGTTTCGTCCTCCCTCTCCATATCAAGAGTGCCGTCTGCCACAAGCGACAGACGGACATCATCAGGAATGGAGAAATGGCGTTTAAAGCCGGCGATTCGATCTGACGAGAGGAGGTCTTTCAAATGTTTCGCCATGACTTACAGTTAGTAAGAATATGCCAAGGAAGGAACAAACCAGAAAAAGTCTTCAAAGCAAATGAGGAGAGAACTTACAAAGGATGAAAGGGATATCGGAAAACAGAGTTGCGGGGAATATCCAAAAGGCAAACCAGCGATGAGCACGACGTGATACACGAAAGGGTGTCAAAATTCTAAATCGCAATAAATGAACATATGTGCGAAGGGGAGAAGTCGACACGACAACCGAAAAAAGTGTGCTTAGATATCCGCATAACGATGAGGCCAGCCGCCGAATTTTAGCTCTGACCTTTCGAAATTCAAAACCAAGCACTCCAGCTAACTGTCGTCAGTGAAGTGCTTGGGGGACAATTATGGGAGCCGAATAAGTGGAAGAGTTGGGAGACGAATACCCCAGAAACTGGATACTACTCGGCTTCGTACTGCGTAACTAGGGCGCCGAATACGTTAACAGGGCCGAATAGACGAGGGTCAGTAGATCCGAATAAATGTAAGGTGAATAAGATAAACGTAGGCTCAGGCCCCGAGACCCAAAAAAGTGAGTATAAATACAAGAACCGCAAATCCAGAAATGTATGTAAGAATCACTTCACTTAACTTAAAGAAGAAGTTATCTTGAGTGTCTGAACTAACTTGTCCGTCGGAGTGCTAATCCCCGGCACCCCCGATCAGAGTTTTCCTCTTTTCAGGTGACTAGCTGAGGATCACCAGCGCCTCCCAGGATCTGAAGAGTATTTCCAAACCACTTCTCCACACCAACCTGCCTCAAGTTTTTGAAGTCGAACAAAATAAGAGCGATAAGAGAATCTTCACCCTCCGAAACCGAGATATTTTCCGCCACCGAGAAGGTTGTATATGTCGGCTCGTAACGAAACAGAACGTGGGTCGCCCTCCCTTGTTTCTGAAGACTTCGACGGTCGAAATACTTGAGCGCGATTTTGATATCCGAAAGAACGGCGTCGTCAGTTGAAGACAGGATTTTCTTCAAATCGTTCCCTGCACAAGCCAAGTCGTAACATTTCAAAGAAGAGGCTTTACAACAAAAATGAACAAATAATAAAAGCGAGAAGGCAATCGGCCACCTGGCTCCCCCCTCCGTCTAGGAATAGGGTCGACGTGATCCTCCCCTTCGCCAAATTCCCAGTTACCATGGACAACGACCATAACATCATTAACTCGTTTCCCAGAACTGAAAAGCATAGTAATTAGCTGATGGTTGATATCCTTGGCTGTAAGGAAGAAACGCCCGTGCCGACCAGAAGACTTAGCCAAGGCATAGCAATGCCGGATGGCTGGAATGCCAAGGTTAATTCTAAGGCGACGGTTGAGCGCTATAACCCCCATTATAATTCTAAAGAAATTCACATTGAATTGGTAAGGGATTAAACCCCAATGGCGAAGCACAGCCCTAAGAAACGGGTGAAGGGGAAAACGGACTCCACCCTCTGCGATTGAAAAAAGAGGAAAGACAATCGTGGTTTTGTCCTCCCTCTCCATATCAAGAATGTCGTCTGCCACAAGCGACAGACAGACATCATCAGGAATGGAGAAATGGCGTTTAAAGCCAGCAATTCGATCTGACGAGAGAAGGTCTTTTAAATGTTTCGCCATACCCTACAATTTATAAGAATATGCCAAGGAAAGAATAAACCAGAAAGAGTCTTCGAAGCAAGGAAGGAGAGAACTTACAAGGACGAAGAAGATATCGGAGAAGAGAGTTGCAGGGACGATTCAAAAGGCAATCCAGCGACGAGCATCATAAAATACATACTTGAAAAGACGTCAAAATTTTAAATCGCAATAAATAGACACGTACGAGGGGGCGGGAAGTCGACATAACAACCGAAAGGGGTGCGCTTAGATATCCGCATAAGGATGAGGCCAACCGCCGAATTTTGGCTCTGACTTTTCAAAATTCAGAACCAAGCACTCCAGCCAACTGTCGTTGGTAAAGTGCTTGGGGGGCAATTGTGGAAGCCGAATAAATAGAAGAGTCGGAATGTGCGTACCCCAGAAATCAGATATTATTTGGCTTCATATTGCGTGACTAGGATGCCGAATACGTTAGGAAGGCCGAATAGCCGGAGATCAGTAGCTCCGAATAAATAAAAGGGGAATGGGATAAAAGTAGGCTCAGGCCCCGAGGCCCATAAAGCAAGTATAAATACAAGAACCACAGCTTTAGAAAGGTATGTAAGAATCACTTCACTTCACTTAACTTAGTAAACAAGGTATCCTGAGTGTCTAAATTGACTTGTCCGTCGGAGTGCTAATTCCGGCACCCCCGACCGGAGTGTTTGTATCTTTTCAGGTGACTAGCTGAGGATCACTAGCGTCTCCCAGGATCAAAAGAGTATTTCCAAACCACTTCTCCACAATATATATAGATTTTAATTTGCAAAATTGCAGCATAAAAATTGTATGATGGGCTAGAGAGAGAGAGAGAGGGGAGAGTCCACAAACCGCGATTAGTCCTTTGATGATTTCCTCTGTATAATATTTTGGTTGTGATTCTTGCAAGGGAAGCAAATGATCGATCACGGTGTTCTTACTCTTGTCACGCCTGTGCTCATCGATCAGACCTTGCAGGAATGCGTCCATTTCTTATAAAGTACCCCCAAATTCTTCTCAAAACTCCGATAATCAATCCACCTTAACACCGGTAGAAAGTCCCCTGGGTACGATGCACCGGAATACTCGAATGCCTGCCTCACAATTTCCCAGAACTCCTTCACCTCCTTGTTGTTCGACAACTCCTCGTCGTCGTCGCCGCCATAATACTTCTTTCCGGCGATCATTCTCATCATGATATTAAAGGTCAGTTCAGAAAACTTGGATTTCAATTCGACTCTGGCGAAATCACGAGACGAGTTTCGATACAATCTGCGGAGTAAAAGTTTGATTTCATCTCGCTTGATTGATAAGAAGCCGTTGAGGCGGCTGGTCGAGAAGATTTCCAGCGCCATGAGGCGGCGGAGGTTGCGCCAGTGGTCGTCGTAACGGGACGTGGCGATACTGGTCATTATCAGACACAACTCCCAAAAAAATTCAAATAATACATTAGTGGGGATCATGGGAGTCCCAAACATTTTCCTAAATTTGATAACATAAATCACATGGAAAACTGAGGCTCTGTTTGGATATCACTTTGGGCTAAAATAATCCTATAAGATAAAATTGATTATTTTAGTTACATAGAACAAATTGTTACATCTAACTCATAATTATTTCATTTTTTCTTTCACAAAATTCAAAAAAGCCCAAAAACCTATTCTAAACAAAGGTTGTTAGCCTCATGCTAAAATAGTCAAAAAGCGAAAAAAGTCAACCTACATCTTAAACGAAACATGAATATAAAAAATATGTTGATAGATATGATTTGAGGAAATAACAAATCAGTATTAATTTTAAACTTTATATACTTTAATAATTAAAATCATAAATTTATAATTACTTTAGGATGGTAACACTGATTTGTAAATTCCTCATATGATTTTTCAGTAGACGTAGATCCTAAACTAATAAATCTTATAAAATTATGTTTATGATGCCTTTAATACATGTGAATATGTTATCTTAGTATTACTATGACAGAATGTGCATTTACATAAGGGGAAATGACCAATCAGTGTGTAGTTGAAATTTTTTTCCGGAATAATGATAAAATTTATAAATTTTAATTGTTATAGTCATCAATTTTTTCATGAATATATAATTATTTTTTAGAATTATACCTGATTTATACATAAATAGTAATCATTTTTTTTTCCAATTTAGACAACACGATTACGTATGCGATCATGTAATCAATCAAATTTATAAAATAATTACTACTGTAGCAGAGGATATAATAAATTTAATACAAAAATGCTTTAAAACCCCCAATTTTTGTGACCCCATGATCTTTAATTGATTGGTGATGACTCATTATTTTTATTTTTATTTTTTTCCTCTCTCCTCCCTCTCTCACAAATGTGTGGAGTCAGGTTGAATTTAATAACATAAATCACATGTACAACTGAATATAAAAAATATGTTGATACATATGATTTGAGGAAACAACAAACCAGTATTAATTTTCAAAAATAATTAATTATACATTCATAACCGACTTTATATACTTTAATAATTAAAATTATAAATTTATAATTACTTTAAGATAATAACACTGATTTGTAATTATTTATATGATTTTTTAGGTAGACCCCACACTAATAAATCTTATAAAATTATGTTTATGATGCCTTTAATACATGTGAATATGTTATCTTAGTATTACTAAGACAGAATGTGCATTTACATAAGGGGAAATGACCAATCCGTGTGTAGTTGAAATTTTTTTCTGGAATAATGATAAAATTTATAAATTTTAATTATTAAAGTCATCAACTTTTTCATGAATATATAATTATTTTTTAGAATTATACCTGATTTATACATAAAAAATTTATTTATTTACATAAGATTATACCAATAAAAAAAAAAACATATATAATAGTGACTGTTTTTAAAATAATATGTTGTTCTGAAGGTTCTTTTGATTGGAAATAAGCGAATACAAATTTATAATATTATTTTACATATATATATATTATAAATAATTTTATAGAACATATTTCATCTACACAGTATGTAATATTTAAATACACACAATTATTCATAAATCATTAAATCATGTGTATTGGTTTAATCTATAATTTTGTAATATGCATTCTGAATTTGTAATTTTGTAGCAATAAGCATGCTGATTCTATAAATAATAATTTTGTTTTTAAGTTTTAACAAAAATTATCATGTGTCCAAAAAAACCTGTGTTTGTATCTCCAACTAATATTGTTTGATGATTTCTCCATTACCTTCTCTAATTTTTGAGATAATGTAAACACTTGGAACTTATTAAGGATATAATTTTGTGAAAATAAAATGATAAGATGAGCTCTTTATACTTTAAAATGAATATTGAAGTTTGGGAGATTAACTCCAAAGGAGTGGCTAAAATGGTATTTTAGTTAATAATCAACAAATCAAAAAAAAAAAAAAAAAAAAAAAAGAAGCTTCATTGGACTAATTAAAGCTAAATTAAAAGGAAAGATTTTGAATAATTAATATAACTTTGTTAAAATAAAATGATTACGTAATAGATAAGTTCTTCACGGAGATCGGAGTCTGACTTTAAAATGAATATTGAAGTTTAGGAGATTAACGCTAAATGAGTCTCTAAAATGGTATTTTAGTTAATAATCAACCAATCAAAACTGTGGGGGCATATTTTTTGAATAACAACATGTGGCCAAGGTGGCACCAAAGTACCAGCCGAGGTGCTACGTGTCCTGGTCTTGATGCCGAGGTAATCTCAGTTAGGCCGAGGTTACCTGCGACGATACCGGAGTCCAAGATGAACGGATAAGGGATAAGAGTTCTAGAATGAGGGAGGATTTCAACCTAAATTAATTTTTTAGCTTTTTGACTTTTTTGACAAAAAATTGGGTTGTTTTGAGTAAAAAAATTGACTTTTTTAACTAAAAAAATTGAAAACCAAAAAACTGATTGCTTTAGTGTGTTTCCAAAAGACCCCATAAAAAGGGCACGACGTAGGCAATGATACTTGAGCTTGACTGCTACCATCGTGAAGCTTCAAGAAAAAATAGCTGTCATTTTTTTGGTTTTTTTTTTGTCAAAGCAATCAAAATAAATAAATAAATAAAATAAGTTAAAAAATTAATAAAATAAAATATTATATTCAAATCATAATTATTTTATTTTTTTTCTTATAAAAATTAAAAAAGCTAAAAAATTTATCCCAAACAAAGTAATTTAGTCCCAGAATAAAATAGTAAAAAAGCTAAAAAGTCAATCCATATCCCAAACGAAGTCATAATAAATTTTAAAATAATTACATTAATTTTATTTTTAATAAAGTTAACTGAATTAAAATTATTTTATAGTATGAATACGGGAGTTCGTATTTGTTCATGTTGAAAATTCTAGCTTCATGGGTGAATTTTGAGCATTTTAGGACTAATTTTTATTTATGTTAACGATTGGAATCATTCATCTCATATGACAAATTTTAAAAAAAATATGCATGGAAGAAATTGAGTTGGTCAAACATAAGTAACCACATGATCGAATTATATATATATTATAATATATGGATGGATTATTCTTAAAAACATATAGACCGTATAGATAAAAATATTTCAATAGTATGACAATCAATATTAGATTAATTTAATTTTTGGATAAATTACAAATACATTCTTTGAGATTTGATTAAAATATGAAACGCTACCTGTGATTTTGAAAATTACATTTCCCCCCGCCCCCTGAGGTTGTTAATTTCATAACAAATCGTCTCTTTTATTAATAAATCATCAAGTCAATTAACTGTTTTTAATGATATTAGAAATATGTTTCAATTAATAATTTAGGTAATTTTATTATTGTATAGGAGAGTAATTATCAATTTTATTTTTTTAGTTAATTTTGTAAAATAAAAAATTCTAACAAATGAATATTTGTAATTTTCTAAACCACATGAGGTAATTTATACTTTAAGCAAATCTCAGAGGGTGTATTTGTGATTTATCCTTAATTTTTTGCATGAATAATTTTCTTAATTAATTGTATAAAATAAATAGTTTAAATCACCGAAGATAGTCCAAATTAGTTCGAACTAATGAATTATTGATGAAAATATGACTAAATATTATATACATTAAAATATTGAGGGAATTTGATATATTATGCTAAAATTGTCAAATTTATTGTATTTTATTTAAACTTCACGAGAGATCAGTACAATTTATCCAAAAATAAAATAAAGTCGGGTTCTCTTTTTAAGGTATGAGTGTTTTTTTTGAATTGAAAATAAAAAAATGAAAAACAATATGCAACTCGTACTTACTAAAATAAATAATTAAACTTTCAATTTTTTTGGTTAAGATTTCATAGCCTATTTTGTTAACAAATTATGTTTTCCAAGGCAATTCTCCAAATTTTTGTTTTATTAAAAAAAAAAATTAATTGCAAAACTTTTTAGTTAAAAAATCGTGATTTATTAACAATTTTCCAAATTTTGATTTTATTGTAAGTTGTTTTTAAAAAAATTTAATCCACATTTATGCAAAATATTATTTGATTCATAATGTTAGGCCCAATATCATTTGGAGTTGTACTATTTGAATCCATACTACATAAGCCAAAGCAATGCGATCCTATGACACTGGAATCCAACGTAATTTGGATAACAAACTGTTATGATCCAAACCCGCCTCTTAGGTTTAGCGTCATAATCGGCCAGTAATTCTTAGATTACCAAAGGTCTCTGAACAGAAAAACTTATAATTAAGGGCTACGGAAGCAAATATAGAAACATATATATAGTCCATTGAGCCATGGAGACATATATGTGTAACAACCCTCGTCACTGTTTACCGATTAATTATTGATTACTGTTAAATTGAGACTGAATATGATTGGCAATTGAACTGACTGAGTCACTGCACTGACTGACTGAAACCTGAAACTGATTAATTGACTGTATCTGTTTGAATTGCATGTTATTTGTTTATGTGTTTCCGTTTAAACTGCAAATTGAAGGCCTTATCGACAGCCGGACCAGAAATTGATTAGAGATTTATGATCACTATAATTTATGTGAATGTATGGTATAATTACTTGAAGAGTGATTAGGTATGATTAAATTAAATTAATTGGTGATAAATTGCAATGTTGACCTTATTTACCAAACTAGCCCTTAGTGGGCCACTTAGTCTAATATATGTTAAGCCTTACATGACAACACAACATTTTCTTCTCCCATTTCTTGCACACAACCGACTCTAGAGAGAGAGAGTGAGGGACTAGAGTGAATTCACCTTGTATGCTTGGAATTTGAGGGAGATTTTGACTACACTTTGGTGAACTTGAAGAATTGGAGTGTAGAATGTCAAATTAAGCTTCCTCACCTTGTAATTGAAACTCTAGGTAAGGAATTCATCTTCTTATTGTTGTCATTAAGCTAAGTCTTGCATGGTTCATGCTTCATTGTAGAATTAAGTCATGTTTTAGTGCAAATAAGTTGAATTATAGCTTAATTCTTGCATGCATGGTTGAAATGTTGAAATTTGAGTTGAGTTCATGGTAAATTGTACATGCATGTCCATAATTAGGCTTGAGTCCATGATTTCACCATGTTCTTGAAGAAATGAGCTCATTTGAACAAGCTTTAAAGCTTTAATTTGGTTTAATTTCATACATGTTTGCATGTTCTTCATATTCTTGAAAATGGGTTTGAATATGGTTTTAATTGACTCACCTTTGGGGCTTGAATTCATAAATTGAGCTTTGAAAATTGTTATACATTGAATTTAGATATGTTTTCCAGAATTTGGGCCCAAGAGGTCGAGTTTGGAGTGATAGAATGCTTGGTTTGAGCTTGGGAGGCAAATCTGGAAATTCCAGATTTGGCTTCCTCGCTCGAGCGAAGGATTCCTCGCTCGAGTGAGCACCTTTGTCCAGGGCTCCGCTCGAGCGAGCATCGAGCGACCATCGCGCGTAAAATCACAGCATCCAGTATTTTTACTGTTTCGACAGACCGCTCGAGTGAAGGATTTCTCGCTCGAGCGAAGCCTTTGATTTTGGAAGCTCGCTCGAGCAAAGGAAGGCTCGCTCGAGCGAGGCTCCTATTTTCAGCAAACTTTGCAAAATGTTTTCTAAGTGTATTTTTGCATCCTCATCCCATTCTAGGCATTCTTAGGCCTAGTTTAAAGCATCTTAATGAGGATATAGATGTAGAACACACCGAGGCAAATTAGGGATTAAGTAGTTGATCTCCCCCAACTGTATAGCTTAGTGTGTGTTCATCCTGTATACTGTGTAGGGTTGGCTTACCAAGGGGACGCTCTAGTTACTGTAGCCCAGAACTCTGTCAGTAACAACTGTGTAAAGATATGTTCAAAAATGATTATCTTCTGAACTGTTTACTTTATTGAATTGTTTACCTTATTGAGCTGTCTACTTTATTGAACTGTTTGCTGAACCGTTCACTGAACTGAAATGTTTACTAAATTGAACTGTTTACGAAACTGCTTACTGAATTGAACTGGTTACTGAACTGTTTACTGAACTGAACTGTTTACTGAATTGATACTGTTTACTGAACTGAACTATTACTGAATTGATACTGTTTACTGAACTGATACTGTTTACGGAATTGAACTGTTCACTGAACTGATACTGTGTACCGAATGAACATATGTCTTATATTCTGAACTGTACTGTGGCATCCTTGGCACCTACTGTTTACTGTTACTGTGACAGAGAGATCTCTGTCGGTTCCCAAGTTTGGAACCACTACTGTTTACTGTTATGATAGCCATTCTGTATTTCTGATATGGAACAAAGTGCTGTACGGAACTAAGTGCTACACTGTGAGCCACCTCTAGAATCTACGGAACTAAGTGCTACAGTGTGAGCCACCTCTAGAATCTGTGCGAGACACCTCTTAAATCCACAAGTACTGTACTGTTCTCTGAAATAGTACTGTTACTGTTACTGTACTGCTACTGATGGCCATCATTTACTGTTTGGTCTGTTAAGACCCGGTCTTTTAAGACCTACTGTTTACTGTACTGTTATGCCAATGGATGTACCACATATCACTGCTTTAACTGAATGACTGTTATGACCTGAAATATGAAACACAAACTGAATGACTAATAAACGGACTGAAATGACTGTTTTCAATACTGAAAGGACATTTATTCTTAACCCCTTTACGCATTGTGTTATTCACTGGGCTTTAGCTCATTGCTCATATATATATGTAGGTGTACAGGCACCAGACCGCAGCTAGGAGCGTCAGGCAAGCTTTAATTTTGTCAAGCCAACCACTGTGCCTCACTGCGAGGTTCCGAGCCTATCAAGCTATGGCTTAGGGGCTTAGGGGTGTTTTATTTCCCCGTTTGTCTCTGTAACTGTTTTGTTTACTGTATAGACTGATAGCACCGTACTGTACTGTACTGTTTAATAGGGATTAAGTCCCAGTTTTGACTGATTGTATATTTTGTACATACTATTCTGTACTGAAAGTATAAAGGTATGAAAAATCTTTTTGCATACAGACTGTCAGCTCATTGGACATTGATTATTTACTGTATTGGCTTCCGTCATGCCCCTGTACTCTGTATTACTGTATTACTGTCCAGCAGGCCTTTGGTAGTCTCGGATTACTGGCCGGTTACGGTGCTAAACCCATAGGGGCGGGTTTGGGTCGTGACAATATGTGATAGAAATTTTAAACCTTTAAAACACATACACGTGACGTCATAATGCAGTAGTCTTACGTCGTATTCATTACAGATACAGTAAAAAAGGACTTAGCCCCAATATACAGATAAGTAAAACAATCAACAAAAAATCTTCACGAGGTTCACAGAATTAGACTTCTCAAAAAGGAACCTCCCTCGAAGGCACAGTGGTTGGCTGACTTAAAACACTCCAGGTAGCAGCTTAGGCTTGGTCACAAGCTTACTCACCTGCATACATAAAATAAATAGTGAGCGGGAGCCTAGTGAATAATAATATAATAAAGGGTTTAAATGAATGATGTCCATAACAGATTCAAAATCAGAATTCATATCAGAAATAGATTTATATTCATATTTGTTCAAATCATATACAGAAATTAGAGCTCATGTTTAATCATATATGGTACATCTATTAGCGTCATCATGCTTGTCAGTTCCATTAAGGAACCTCCGGTACCAGGAAACTTATAATATACTTGAGCCACAGTATTATTACCCCCGGGCAAGGGCCTTGTGCTAAGGATGCCACGAATACTTGTCAAAATTGGATAATAATTCATTGTACTGAATATAACATTTCATAAAACAGATCATATGCCATCATGCAGAAAGTAAATAAAATTGAACATAGTTTTACTAGGTTATTACTCACAAATGACTCCACTTGTAGAACAGACAAATCAGATAACTTGTGGCGCGTGACCTACACACACATAGCTAAAACACATAATGAAACACACACTTGGTTGGTACTTAACTTCTTTCGTTTCATTCTTAGTGTGTTTCTAGGTCTTAACCTTTTATTGTGTTTTAATCATGGCCTAGGAATGCCTAGGATGCAATGTGGATGCCAAAATTGCACTTTGGAACTCTTAACAAAACTTGCTGAAAACAGGGGTCACGTTCGAGCGTAACTTCTCTCGCTCGAGCAGACATGCAAACATGTGAGGAGCCGCTTAAGCGCAATTTCCCTCGCTCGAGCGGTCTATAAACTCTGAAAAAGTACTGGTTGCTCGATTTTTCCGCTCGATGCACGCTCGAGCGTGAGACTCATGTTCTCGCTCGAGCGCAACTCTTGTCGCTTGAGTGGTCTGCAAAACATATAAACTTCTGGGAGCATGCATTTTACGCTCGAGCGGATGTGCAAAACATAGAGTGGTCGCTCGAGCGCAGGATTCGTCGCTCTAGTGGAAAGGCAGAATCTGGAATTTCCAATTCTTTGGGCCAAAAACTCAATTTCAAAGCTGCAAATCATGGTCTTTTGGGCCAAAAACTTGAGGAAATACTTGTAAATAGATAAAACATGGTGAATTCTAAATCATTTCACAAAATCGAGGCCAAAAGCTTGCCAATTGTTCAAAACTAAACTCAAATATTTGAAAACATAACACGCATGTGATGATTGGTTTCAAGGCTTCCAAAACATGATCATTTGGTATAGCATGATATAAAACAAGATGAATTCTCAAAACAAAGGTAGAATGAACACATGCAATGACCAATTCTTTGAAATTTCAACTTAAACTATGATGAAAATAAACATGCAAGCATGGTATGATCAATATTTCTTCATTCTAGTCCAATACTCATATTAATCCACTCAATTCTCATAAATTCATGAATTTACAAACTCAAAAGTAAGACCTAAGGCTTGAATTCTCACCTTAACTTCTCAATCCCTTAAGATTTAGAGGTAATCTTGAGCAATTCCTTAAGTCTCCAAGCAATGACTTTCTCTGCCTCAAGTTTGATCTCAAGTTTCTTAACCTCTCACTCTCTTTCACGTTTTGGGTCTCAAAGTGCAAATAAAGTGATGAGTAAGAGAAATCAAGAGTTATATTGGCCTTATATAGGCTTAGTTAGTGGCTTAATTAATTTTTGATTAGGCTAATCAATTGGACATTCATTATTCTAATTAAATCACTCCAAACCGAATTTTAATTAAACTCACCCTAAAATTCTAAAAATTCCAACGAACACAAAAACCAAGTCAATTTCATGATTGGATGCCAATAAGGCCTTCAATTTACAGAATAGAACAAAACTAAAAACAGATAATTCTACACAAAACAGATAGAAACTCATATAACACACGACACACGTAATGAATGCAAAATTCCACTTTAGTCGCTTATTAAGCATTCCTCATCATGGATTAATCATGGATTATATGTTAATCAGAGGCTAGGGTTGTTACAGTCTTCCCACTTAAAGAGTTTGATCCTCTAAACTCGAAGTACCTTCATTTTGGAAGAATGTTGGATCTAACAGAAATAAATCCAGATATCTCTTCATCATATCTTCTGCAGTTTCCCATGCAACATACGTTCCTCCATGATTCTGCCAATCGACCTTCACTAATGGAATTTCCTTGTTTCTCAATCTCTTAATTTTTCGGTTAACGATTTGAATTGGCCATTCTTCATACGTATAATCATCTTTCAAGAGTATATGTGTCAGCTCAATAACATGGAGTGGATCCCTCAAATAGTCTCGAAGCATTGAAACATGAAAGACATTATACATATTTTCTGTGATTGGAGGCAAGGTTACCCAATATGTCACCGGGTTAATTTTCTCCAGGATTTCATAACGCCTAACATATCTCGGTGCCAAGTTACCTTTTACTCCAAACCATGTCTGACCTTTCATTGGAGTCACTTTGATAAATACATAATCTCCGACTTCATATTCTCTACCACGCCTTCAGAAATCGGCATAACTCTTTTGACGACTCTGTGCAGCTTTCAGACGTTGATGAATCAATTTCACTTTTTCGGTTGTTTCTTGCACAACTTCCGGCCCTAACAACGGTCTTTCACCTACCTCAGCCCAACAAATCGGAGAACGACACTTCCTACCATACAAAGCTTCATATGGAGCCATACCGATACTCGAGTGGTAGCTGTTGTTATACACAAACTCGGCCAATGGTAAGTAGGTCTCCCAATTTCCTTGGAAATCTAGGGCACACATCCGTAACATATTCTCTAAAGTCTGATTGGTATGTTCAGTGTAACGGCCCAACCCTTCACATGTCATCGATATTGTCCGCTTTAGGCCACGCCCACACGGATTTGTTTTTCCCAGTGGGTCACCCAACCTAGAACTACTTCAGCCTAAGCACGCCTAACTGGAGAGTTCTGTTAAGGATTTCACCACTCGGGAAAACGCTTCGATGCTATATAAGGGTCTAGGTTTTTACTTTTATAGCCTAGAAACTCCGCGCCCATTCCCGGTGTGGGACACCGGGACTTTACAATCCACCACATTTCAGGCTGCACATCTCCGTGCAGTAGCCTGCCAGCTCACAAGCCCGCCCACATGCAGCGAGAGACGCCAGAAGCCCATACTCAATACTCCGGAGAGTCAGCTCTAATACCATTTGTAACGTCCTAACCTTTCACATGTCATCAATATTGTCTGCTTTGGGCCACGCCCGTACGGATTTGTTCTTCCTAGTGGATCACCCATCCCAGAACTACTCTAGCCTAAGCACGCTTAACTGGAGAGTTCTATTAGGGATTTCACCACCCGGGAAAAGGCCTTGATGCTATATAAGGCTCCAGGTTTTTACTTTTATAGTCTAGGAACTCCCCCTTCATTCCCGATGTGGGACACCAGGACCTTACAATCCATCTCCTTAGGGCTGCACGTCCTCGTGCAATAGCCTGCCAGCTCACAGGCCCGCCCACATGTACCAAGAAAAGTTAGGGGCCCACACTCGGTACTCCGGAGAGTCGGCTCTAATATCATTTTTAATGCGATGGTATCAGAGCCGACTCTCCGGAGTATCGAGTGTGGGCCCTTGGCGTCTCTCGGTGCATGTGGGTGGCGAGGCTTTTTCCCGGGTATTGAAATTCCTAGAAGAACTCCCTAGTTAAGCGTACTTAGGCTGGAGTAGTTTTGGGATAGGTGGCCCATTGGGAAGAACAAATCCGTACGGGCATGGCCCAAAGCGGACAATATCGATGACATGTGAAGGGTTAGGGCATTACATTCAGATTGGCCGTCTGTTTATGGGTGATAAGCACTACTCAGTCGCAGTTCAGTTCCCAAAGCCTATTGTAGACTTTGCCAAAACCTTGACGTAAACTTCAAATCTCTATCAGATACAATAGATACTGGTACACAATGCAATCTCACAATCTCATTCATATAAATATTAACCAACTTGTCTGCATTATAAATAGTTTTAACAGGAAGAAAATGAGCAGATTTAGTCAATCGATCAACAATGACCCAAATAGAATCCATACCTCAAGAAGAACGAGGCAAACCCACAATGAAGTCCATGGTGATATGCTCCCATTTCTATTTTAGTATTGGGAGTGGCTGAAGCAATCCAACAGGTTGTTGATGTTCAGCTTTAACTTATTGGCAGTGCAAATATCTAGCTACAAAGTTTGCAATACTCTTCTTGATTCCAGGCCATCAAAAATTCTGTTTCATGTCATGGTGCATCTTTGTATTTCCCAAATGCATAGCAAATTTTGAATTGTGGACCTCGGTTATGACATGTTTCCTTAAATCAAAACAAATCGGTACACAAAATCTATTCTGAAATTTTAACACATCATTTTCAATCACGAACCCGGACCTCGATTTTGAGTCAATTTCATTGAAAATCTTCTTCAAGAACTCATCTTCGTGTTGTTTCTCTTTAATTTCTTCAATGAGTGCAAGTTGAGCAAAAATGGTGGCTAAGATTCCGCCTTGTTCGTGCAGTACAATTTCAATCTCATTCTTTTCTAGATCATATATTAATTCTTTCTGATCGGTAAGTAAACATGACAAATTACCCATGGATTTTCGGCTCAAGGCATCTACAACGGTATTGGCTTTTCTTAGATGGTGCAAAATTTGCAAGTCGTAATCTTTGATAACTCAAACCATCGTCTCTGTTGCATGTTCAGTTCCTTTTGGGTGAAGAAATATTTAAGGCTTTTATGATCAGTGTACACTTCACAAGTCACACCGTATAGATAATGTCGGCAAATTTTCAAAGCAAATACCACAGCCGCTAAGGGTGGATAGTTCTTTTCATGAGGGCAAAGTTGTCGAGAAGCATAAGCAATCACTTTTCCATTTTGCATTAACACACAACCCAAGCCTTTGTAGGAAGCATCACTGTAAATTCAAAACCCATCAGTACCATTAGGCAAAATCAAAATTGGTGCAGTTACTAACCTAGTCTTTAACTCTTGGAAGACAGTCTCTATTTGATCAGTCCGAGCAAATGGTGTAGCTTTCTGTGTCAATTGAGTGAGAGGCAAATTAAGTTTATAATTTTTCCTTTAACTTATTTGAAAAATCAATCTATCTACTAATTTGTAATAAAATCTATTTCTCATTTATTTATAATTTTTCCTTTAACTTATTCGAAAAATCAATCTCACGTACAACATATATTTGAACTTATATAAACCACAAACAACACAAAAAACAAAACAAAAATAACACACTGTCAACTTAGTGACTATTAATGCATGAGAACATATCGACATATTTTTCAAAAAAAAAAATGCTCAAACAACGTTTGTAGCTTCAGAGAAAACGTTATTCATGATTATGTCACGTGCTTTGTACATAGCTTCTAATGGCTCAGCTTTAGGCATGGTAAGTCCTTTTCCTTCCGTTAGATCAACTGCCTCCTTAGTAACCCTCTCCCACTCGAAGCATTGAATCAATGACCCCAAAGCTAAACCCACAACACGTTGTGCCAGACCAGCCCCAGGGCAAGCCCTCCTTCCCATCCCAAATGGCATCAACTTGTGTCCTTCCACTTCTCTACCTTCGAATCTCTCAGGCTTAAAGCTTGTAGGATCATCCCAAACCTTAGGATCCCGGTGAATGGCCCATGCATTAACCAATAACAATGTACCACGTGGCACGTTGAACCCGCCTATAATGCAATCATCTGATGATATATGTGGTACCAACAACGGTGCTGCTGGGAACAATCGAAAGGTCTCAGAGATAATAGCTTGAAGATAATGTAGCTTTGAGATATCGTGTTCATCAATCAAGCGATCTTGGCCCACATGAGCATTTATCTCAACTCTCGCCTTCTTCAACACCTCTGGATGGTTCACTAGAAGGGACATTGCCCATTCCATTGTCACTGCTGATGTATCAGTGCCCGCTAATATTATGACCTGGACATTAAAAGTTAATAAATTAAATTGAAAAAGTAAATTTTATATTTACATAATCAATACTATTTTTGCAATAAAAGGTATTTTGTTTTGAAGTGTTCGACCTCAATTCTACTACATTCTTTGTATGTAATTTATGTATATATTTTTTCTTTTGTATTTACAAATCATTACTCACAAAAGTACGGGGCAATAGGAGATGAATTGACCATTTGTTTAGCCTATTATGTTTATATACACAATAAATATTATATGAGTATGTAAAATATTTCATATCTAAAAAAAAAAAAAAAAACATTCAGTGGGTTTGGTTTGAGTTTTTTGAATTAATTTTTTTAAAAATTGAGTTTTTTGATTTTCATATTTTTTTGTTTTTAGTGAATGTTTTTAAAATTTTAAACATTTTTTTTTACTTTTTAGATGCACCTTACTTAGATGTATCTAAAAAGTAAAAAATTTGTGAAAAAATATTTTTAAAAATTAATAAATATATAAAAATATAAAAAATGTACTGAATTCTAGTATTTTTTTTATATTTTTGGTATTTAGTGAATTTTAAAAGGTTTTTTTCAATTTATTTTTACTTTTTAGGTATATTTATGTTAGGTATGTCTAAAAATTAAAAAAATTACTCAAAATATTAAAAAAATTCAGTAAAAACAAAAAAACACGAAAAATAAAAAGGTAAAATTTTCTGAAAAGTATTTTTAAAAAGTGGTAACCAAGCATAGTGATTATTATTATTTTTAATACAATGAGTTCTACCTGCAAACATATTTTTATACTGCCAATCTACTTTAAAAAATGAAAAAAATAATGAAAGCCATCCCCTAACATATATCCTGTTTTTTTTTTTTATATTTTATTTATGAATATTAATTGCTATATAAATTAAAAAAAATATTTCAGTTTGTTATGAAATACTTTGTTCTTAATTTAATCAGAAATTAATAATAACATCACTGCGAGGTTCCGAGCCTATCAAGCTATGGCTTAGGGGCTTAGGGGTGTTTTATTTCCCCGTTTGTCTCTGTAACTGTTTTGTTTACTGTATAGACTGATAGCACCGTACTGTACTGTACTGTATGTTAATAGGGATTAAGTCCCAGTTTTGACTGATTGTATATTTTGTCATACTATTCTGTACTGAAAGTATAAAGGTATGAAAAATCTTTTTGCATACAGACTGTCAGCTCATTGGACATTGATTATTTACTGTATTGGCTTCCGTCATGCCCCTGTACTCTGTATTACTGTATTACTGTCCAGCAGGCCTTTTGGTAGTCTCGGATTACTGGCCGGTTACGGTGCTAAACCCATAGGGGCGGGTTTGGGTCGTGACAATATGTGATAGAAATTTTAAACCTTTAAAACACATACACGTGACGTCATAATGCAGTAGTCTTACGTCGTATTCATTACAGATACAGTAAAAAAGGACTTAGCCCCAATATACAGATAAGTAAAACAATCAACAAAAATCTTCACGAGGTTCACAGAATTAGGCTTCTCAAAAAGAGAACCTCCCTCGAAGGCACAGTGGTTGGCTGACTTAAAACACTCCAGGTAGCAGCTTAGGCTGGTCACAAGCTTACTCACCTGCATACATAAAATAAATAGTGAGCGGGAGCCTAGTGAATAATAATATAATAAAGGGTTTAAATGAATGATGTCCATAACAGATTCAAAATCAGAATTCATATCAGAAATAGATTTATATTCATATTTGTTCAAATCATATACAGAAATTAGAGCTCATGTTTAATCATATATGGTACATCTATTAGCGTCATCATGCTTGTCAGTTCCATTAAGGAACCTCCGGTACCAGGAAACTTATAATATACTTGAGCCACAGTATTATTACCCCCGGGCAAGGGCCTTGTGCTAAGGATGCCACGAATACTTGTCAAAATTGGATAATAATTCATTGTACTGAATATAACATTTCATAAAACAGATCATATGCCATCATGCAGAAAGTAAATAAAATTGAACATAGTTTTACTAGGTTATTACTCACAATGACTCCACTTGCAGAACAGACAAATCAGATAACTTGTGGCGCGTGACCTACACACACATAGCTAAAACACATAATGAAACACACACTTGGTTGGTACTTAACTTCTTTCGTTTCATTCTTAGTGTGTTTCTAGGTCTTAACCTTTTATTGTGTTTTAATCATGGCCTAGGAATGCCTAGGATGCAATGTGGATGCCAAAATTGCACTTTAGAACTCTTAACAAAACTTGCTGAAAACAGGGGTCACGTTCGAGCGTAACTTCTCTCGCTCGAGCAGACATGCAAACATGTGAGGAGCCGCTAAGCGAATTCCTCGCTCGAGCGGTCTATAAACTCTGAAAAAGTACTGGTTGCTCGATTTTTCCGCTCGATGCACGCTCGAGCGTGAGACTCATGTTCTCGCTCGAGCGCAACTCTTGTCGCTTGAGCGGTCTGCAAAACATATAAACTTCTGGGAGCATGCATTTTACGCTCGAGCGGATGTGCAAAACATAGAGTGGTCGCTCGAGCGCAGGATTCGTCGCTCTAGTGGAAAGGCAGAATCTGGAATTTCCAATTCTTTGGGCCAAAAACTCAATTTCAAAGCTGCAAATCATGGTCTTTTGAGGCCAAAAACTTGAGGAAATACTTGTAAATATATAAAACATGGTGAATTCTAAATCATTTCACAAAATCGAGGCCAAAAGCTTGCCAATTGTTCAAAACTAAACTCAAATATTTGAAAACATAACACGCATGTGATGATTGGTTTCAAGGCTTCCAAAACATGATCATTTGGTATAGCATGATATAAAACAAGATGAATTCTCAAAACAAAGGTAGAATGAACACATGCAATGACCAATTCTTTGAAATTTCAACTTAAACTATGATGAAAATAAACATGCAAGCATGGTATGATCAATATTTCTTCATTCTAGTCCAATACTCATATTAATCCACTCAATTCTCATAAATTCATGAATTTACAAACTCAAAAGTAAGACCTAAGGCTTGAATTCTCACCTTAACTTCTCAATCCCTTAAGATTTAGAGGTAATCTTGAGCAATTCCTTAAGTCTCCAAGCAATGACTTTCTCTGCCTCAAGTTTGATCTCAAGTTTCTTAACCTCTCACTCTCTTTCACGTTTTGGGTCTCAAAGTGCAAATAAAGTGATGAGTAAGAGAAATCAAGAGTTATATTGGCCTTATATAGGCTTAGTTAGTGGCTTAATTAATTTTTGATTAGGCTAATCAATTGGACATTCATTATTCTAATTAAATCACTCCAAACCGAATTTTAATTAAACTCACCCTAAAATTCTAAAAATTCCAACGAACACAAAAACCAAGTCAATTTCATGATTGGATGCCAATAAGGCCTTCAATTTACAGAATAGAACAAAACTAAAAACAGATAATTCTACACAAAACAGATAGAAACTCATATAACACACGACACACGTAATGAATGCAAAATTCCACTTTAGTCGCTTATTAAGCATTCCTCATCATGGATTAATCATGGATTATATGTTAATCAGAGGCTAGGGTTGTTACAGTCTTCCCACTTAAAGAGTTTGATCCTCTAAACTCGAAGTACCTTCATTTTGGAAGAATGTTGGATCTAACAGAAATAAATCCAGATATCTCTTCATCATATCTTCTGCAGTTTCCCATGCAACATACGTTCCTCCATGATTCTGCCAATCGACCTTCACTAATGGAATTTCCTTGTTTCTCAATCTCTTAATTCTTCGGTTAACGATTTGAATTGGCCATTCTTCATACGTATAATCATCTTTCAAGAGTATATGTGTCAGCTCAATAACATGGAGTGGATCCCTCAAATAGTCTCGAAGCATTGAAACATGAAAGACATTATACATATTTTCTCGTGATTGGAGGCAAGGTTACCCAATATGTCACCGGGTTAATTTTCTCCAGGATTTCATAACGCCTAACATATCTCGGTGCCAAGTTACCTTTTACTCCAAACCATGTCTGACCTTTCATTGGAGTCACTTTGATAAATACATAATCTCCGACTTCATATTCTCTACCACGCCTTCAGAAATCGGCATAACTCTTTTGACGACTCTGTGCAGCTTTCAGACGTTGATGAATCAATTTCACTTTTTCGGTTGTGTTCTTGCACAACTTCCGGCCCTAACAACGGTCTTTCACCTACCTCAGCCCAACAAATCGGAGAACGACACTTCCTACCATACAAAGCTTCATATGGAGCCATACGATCGATACTCGAGTGGTAGCTGTTGTTATACACAAACTCGGCCAATGGTAAGTAGGTCTCCCAATTTCCTTGGAAATCTAGGGCACACATCCGTAACATATTCTCTAAAGTCTGATTGGTATGTTCAGTGTAACGGCCCAACCCTTCACATGTCATCGATATTGTCCGCTTTAGGCCACGCCCACACGGATTTGTTTTTCCCAGTGGGTCACCCAACCTAGAACTACTTCAGCCTAAGCACGCCTAACTGGAGAGTTCTGTTAAGGATTTCACCACTCGGGAAAACGCTTCGATGCTATATAAGGGTCTAGGTTTTTACTTTTATAGCCTAGAAACTCCGCGCCCATTCCCGGTGTGGGACACCGGGACTTTACAATCCACCACATTTCAGGCTGCACATCTCCGTGCAGTAGCCTGCCAGCTCACAAGCCCGCCCACATGCAGCGAGAGACGCCAGAAGCCCATACTCAATACTCCGGAGAGTCAGCTCTAATACCATTTGTAACGTCCCTAACCTTTCACATGTCATCAATATTGTCTGCTTTGGGCCACGCCCGTACGGATTTGTTCTTCCTAGTGGATCACCCATCCCAGAACTACTCTAGCCTAAGCACGCTTAACTGGAGAGTTCTATTAGGGATTTCACCACCCGGGAAAAGGCCTTGATGCTATATAAGGCTCCAGGTTTTTACTTTTATAGTCTAGGAACTCCCCCTTCATTCCCGATGTGGGACACCAGGACCTTACAATCCATCTCCTTTAGGGCTGCACGTCCTCGTGCAATAGCCTGCCAGCTCACAGGCCCGCCCATGTACCAAGAAAAGTTAGGGGCCCACACTCGGTACTCCGGAGAGTCGGCTCTAATATCATTTTTAATGCAATGGTATCAGAACCGACTCTCCGGAGTATCGAGTGTGGGCCCTTGGCGTCTCTCGGTGCATGTGGGTGGCGAGGCTTTTTCCCGGGTATTGAAATTCCTAGAAGAACTCCCTAGTTAAGCGTACTTAGGCTGGAGTAGTTTTGGGATAGGTGGCCCATTGGGAAGAACAAATCCGTACGGGCATGGCCCAAAGCGGACAATATCGATGACATGTGAAGGGTTAGGGCATTACATTCAGATTGGCCGTCTGTTTATGGGTGATAAGCACTACTCAGTCGCAGTTCAGTTCCCAAAGCCTATTGTAGACTTTGCCAAAACCTTGACGTAAACTTCAAATCTCTATCAGATACAATAGATACTGGTACACAATGCAATCTCACAATCTCATTCATATAAATATTAACCAACTTGTCTGCATTATAAATAGTTTTAACAAGAAGAAAATGAGCAGATTTAGTCAATCGATCAACAATGACCCAAATAGAATCCATACCTCAAGAAGAACGAGGCAAACCCACAATGAAGTCCATGGTGATATGCTCCCATTTCTATTTTAGTATTGGGAGTGGCTGAAGCAATCCAACAGGTTGTTGATGTTCAGCTTTAACTTATTGGCAGTGCAAATATCTAGCTACAAAGTTTGCAATACTCTTCTTGATTCCAGGCCATCAAAAATTCTGTTTCATGTCATGGTGCATCTTTGTATTTCCCAAATGCATAGCAAATTTTGAATTGTGGACCTCGGTTATGACACGTTTCCTTAAATCAAAACAAACGGTACACAAAATCTATTCTGAAATTTTAACACATCATTTTCAATCACGAACCCGGACCTCGATTTTGAGTCAATCATATATGTGTAACAACCCTCGTCACTGTTTACCGATTAATTATTGATTACTGTTAAATTGAGACTGAATATGATTGGCAATTGAACTGACTGAGTCACTGCACTGACTGACTGAAACCTGAAACTGATTAATTGACTGTATCTGTTTGAATTGCATGTTATTTGTTTATGTGTTTCCGTTTAAACTGCAAATTGAAGGCCTTATCGACAGCCGGACCAGAAATTGATTAGAGATTTATGATCACTATAATTTATGTGAATGTATGGTATAATTACTTGAAGAGTGATTAGGTATGATTAAATTAAATTAATTGGTGATAAATTGCAATGTTGACCTTATTTACCAAACTAGCCCTTAGTGGGCCACTTAGTCTAATATATGTTAAGCCTTACATGACAACACAACATTTTCTTCTCCCATTTCTTGCACACAACCGACTCTAGAGAGAGAGAGTGAGGGACTAGAGTGAATTCACCTTGTATGCTTGGAATTTGAGGGAGATTTTGACTACACTTTGGTGAACTTGAAGAATTGGAGTGTAGAATGTCAAATTAAGCTTCCTCACCTTGTAATTGAAACTCTAGGTAAGGAATTCATCTTCTTATTGTTGTCATTAAGCTAAGTCTTGCATGGTTCATGCTTCATTGTAGAATTAAGTCATGTTTTAGTGCAAATAAGTTGAATTATAGCTTAATTCTTGCATGCATGGTTGAAATGTTGAAATTTGAGTTGAGTTCATGGTAAATTGTACATGCATGTCCATAATTAGGCTTGAGTCCATGATTTCACCATGTTCTTGAAGAAATGAGCTCATTTGAACAAGCTTTAAAGCTTTAATTTGGTTTAATTTCATACATGTTTGCATGTTCTTCATATTCTTGAAAATGGGTTTGAATATGGTTTTAATTGACTCACCTTTGGGGCTTGAATTCATAAATTGAGCTTTGAAAATTGTTATACATTGAATTTAGATATGTTTTCCAGAATTTGGGCCCAAGAGGTCGAGTTTGGAGTGATAGAATGCTTGGTTTGAGCTTGGGAGGCAAATCTGGAAATTCCAGATTTGGCTTCCTCGCTCGAGCGAAGGATTCCTCGCTCGAGTGAGCACCTTTGTCCAGGGCTCCGCTCGAGCGAGCATCGAGCGACCATCGCGCGTAAAATCACAGCATCCAGTATTTTTACTGTTTCGACAGACCGCTCGAGTGAAGGATTTCTCGCTCGAGCGAAGCCTTTGATTTTGGAAGCTCGCTCGAGCAAAGGAAAGCTCGCTCGAGCGAGGCTCCTATTTTCAGCAAACTTTGCAAAATGTTTTCTAAGTATATTTTTGCATCCTCATCCCATTCTAGGCATTCTTAGGCCTAGTTTAAAGCATCTTAATGAGGATATAGATGTAGAACACACCGAGGCAAATTAGGGATTAAGTAGTTGATCTCCCCCAACTGTATAGCTTAGTGTGTGTTCATCCTGTATACTGTGTAGGGTTGGCTTACCAAGGGGACGCTCTAGTTTACTGTAGCCCAGAACTCTGTCAGTAACAACTGTGTAAAGATATGTTCAAAAATGATTATCTTCTGAACTGTTTACTTTATTGAATTGTTTACCTTATTGAGCTGTCTACTTTATTGAACTGTTTGCTGAACCGTTCACTGAACTGAAATGTTTACTAAATTGAACTGTTTACGAAACTGCTTACTGAATTGAACTGGTTACTGAACTGTTTACTGAACTGAACTGTTTACTGAATTGATACTGTTTACTGAACTGAACTATTACTGAATTGATACTGTTTACTGAACTGATACTGTTTACGGAATTGAACTGTTCACTGAACTGATACTGTGTACCGAATGAACATATGTCTTATATTCTGAACTGTACTGTGGCATCCTTGGCACCTACTGTTTACTGTTACTGTGACAGAGAGATCTCTGTCGGTTCCCAAGTTTGGAACCACTACTGTTTACTGTTATGATAGCCATTCTGTATTTCTGATATGGAACAAAGTGCTGTACGGAACTAAGTGCTACACTGTGAGCCACCTCTAGAATCTACGGAACTAAGTGCTACAGTGTGAGCCACCTCTAGAATCTGTGCGAGACACCTCTTAAATCCACAAGTACTGTACTGTTCTCTGAAATAGTACTGTTACTGTTACTGTACTGCTACTGATGGCCATCATTTACTGTTTGGTCTGTTAAGACCCGGTCTTTTAAGACCTACTGTTTACTGTACTGTTATGCCAATGGATGTACCACATATCACTGCTTTAACTGAATGACTGTTATGACCTGAAATATGAAACACAAACTGAATGCCTAATAACCGGACTGAAATGACTGTTTTCAATACTGAAAGGACATTTATTCTTAACCCCTTTACGCATTGTGTTATTCACTAGGCTTTAGCTCATTGCTCATATATATATGTAGGTGTACAGGCACCAGACCGCAGCTAGGAGCGTCAGGCAAGCTTTAATTTTGTCAAGCCAACCACTGTGCCTCACTGCGAGGTTCCGAGCCTATCAAGCTATGGCTTAGGGGCTTAGGGGTGTTTTATTTCCCCGTTCGTCTCTGTAACTGTTTTGTTTACTGTATAGACTGATAGCATCGTACTGTACTGTACTGTTTAATAGGGATTAAGTCCCAGTTTTGACTGATTGTATATTTTGTACATACTATTCTGTACTGAAAGTATAAAGGTATGAAAAATCTTTTTGCATACAGACTGTCAGCTCATTGGACATTGATTATTTACTGTATTGGCTTCCGTCATGCCCCTGTACTCTGTATTACTGTATTACTGTCCAGCAGGCCTTTGGTAGTCTCGGATTACTGGCCGGTTACGGTGCTAAACCCATAGGGGCGGGTTTGGGTCGTGACAATATGTGATAGAAATTTTAAACCTTTAAAACACATACACGTGACGTCATAATGCAGTAGTCTTACGTCGTATTCATTACAGATACAGTAAAAAAGGACTTAGCCCCAATATACAGATAAGTAAAACAATCAACAAAAAATCTTCACGAGGTTCACAGAATTAGACTTCTCAAAAAGGAACCTCCCTCGAAGGCACAGTGGTTGGCTGACTTAAAACACTCCAGGTAGCAGCTTAGGCTTGGTCACAAGCTTACTCACCTGCATACATAAAATAAATAGTGAGCGGGAGCCTAGTGAATAATAATATAATAAAGGGTTTAAATGAATGATGTCCATAACAGATTCAAAATCAGAATTCATATCAGAAATAGATTTATATTCATATTTGTTCAAATCATATACAGAAATTAGAGCTCATGTTTAATCATATATGGTACATCTATTAGCGTCATCATGCTTGTCAGTTCCATTAAGGAACCTCCGGTACCAGGAAACTTATAATATACTTGAGCCACAGTATTATTACCCCCGGGCAAGGGCCTTGTGCTAAGGATGCCACGAATACTTGTCAAAATTGGATAATAATTCATTGTACTGAATATAACATTTCATAAAACAGATCATATGCCATCATGCAGAAAGTAAATAAAATTGAACATAGTTTTACTAGGTTATTACTCACAAATGACTCCACTTGTAGAACAGACAAATCAGATAACTTGTGGCGCGTGACCTACACACACATAGCTAAAACACATAATGAAACACACACTTGGTTGGTACTTAACTTCTTTCGTTTCATTCTTAGTGTGTTTCTAGGTCTTAACCTTTTATTGTGTTTTAATCATGGCCTAGGAATGCCTAGGATGCAATGTGGATGCCAAAATTGCACTTTGGAACTCTTAACAAAACTTGCTGAAAACAGGGGTCACGTTCGAGCGTAACTTCTCTCGCTCGAGCAGACATGCAAACATGTGAGGAGCCGCTTAAGCGCAATTTCCCTCGCTCGAGCGGTCTATAAACTCTGAAAAAGTACTGGTTGCTCGATTTTTCCGCTCGATGCACGCTCGAGCGTGAGACTCATGTTCTCGCTCGAGCGCAACTCTTGTCGCTTGAGTGGTCTGCAAAACATATAAACTTCTGGGAGCATGCATTTTACGCTCGAGCGGATGTGCAAAACATAGAGTGGTCGCTCGAGCGCAGGATTCGTCGCTCTAGTGGAAAGGCAGAATCTGGAATTTCCAATTCTTTGGGCCAAAAACTCAATTTCAAAGCTGCAAATCATGGTCTTTTGGGCCAAAAACTTGAGGAAATACTTGTAAATAGATAAAACATGGTGAATTCTAAATCATTTCACAAAATCGAGGCCAAAAGCTTGCCAATTGTTCAAAACTAAACTCAAATATTTGAAAACATAACACGCATGTGATGATTGGTTTCAAGGCTTCCAAAACATGATCATTTGGTATAGCATGATATAAAACAAGATGAATTCTCAAAACAAAGGTAGAATGAACACATGCAATGACCAATTCTTTGAAATTTCAACTTAAACTATGATGAAAATAAACATGCAAGCATGGTATGATCAATATTTCTTCATTCTAGTCCAATACTCATATTAATCCACTCAATTCTCATAAATTCATGAATTTACAAACTCAAAAGTAAGACCTAAGGCTTGAATTCTCACCTTAACTTCTCAATCCCTTAAGATTTAGAGGTAATCTTGAGCAATTCCTTAAGTCTCCAAGCAATGACTTTCTCTGCCTCAAGTTTGATCTCAAGTTTCTTAACCTCTCACTCTCTTTCACGTTTTGGGTCTCAAAGTGCAAATAAAGTGATGAGTAAGAGAAATCAAGAGTTATATTGGCCTTATATAGGCTTAGTTAGTGGCTTAATTAATTTTTGATTAGGCTAATCAATTGGACATTCATTATTCTAATTAAATCACTCCAAACCGAATTTTAATTAAACTCACCCTAAAATTCTAAAAATTCCAACGAACACAAAAACCAAGTCAATTTCATGATTGGATGCCAATAAGGCCTTCAATTTACAGAATAGAACAAAACTAAAAACAGATAATTCTACACAAAACAGATAGAAACTCATATAACACACGACACACGTAATGAATGCAAAATTCCACTTTAGTCGCTTATTAAGCATTCCTCATCATGGATTAATCATGGATTATATGTTAATCAGAGGCTAGGGTTGTTACAGTCTTCCCACTTAAAGAGTTTGATCCTCTAAACTCGAAGTACCTTCATTTTGGAAGAATGTTGGATCTAACAGAAATAAATCCAGATATCTCTTCATCATATCTTCTGCAGTTTCCCATGCAACATACGTTCCTCCATGATTCTGCCAATCGACCTTCACTAATGGAATTTCCTTGTTTCTCAATCTCTTAATTTTTCGGTTAACGATTTGAATTGGCCATTCTTCATACGTATAATCATCTTTCAAGAGTATATGTGTCAGCTCAATAACATGGAGTGGATCCCTCAAATAGTCTCGAAGCATTGAAACATGAAAGACATTATACATATTTTCTGTGATTGGAGGCAAGGTTACCCAATATGTCACCGGGTTAATTTTCTCCAGGATTTCATAACGCCTAACATATCTCGGTGCCAAGTTACCTTTTACTCCAAACCATGTCTGACCTTTCATTGGAGTCACTTTGATAAATACATAATCTCCGACTTCATATTCTCTACCACGCCTTCAGAAATCGGCATAACTCTTTTGACGACTCTGTGCAGCTTTCAGACGTTGATGAATCAATTTCACTTTTTCGGTTGTGTCTTGCACAACTTCCGGCCCTAACAACGGTCTTTCACCTACCTCAGCCCAACAAATCGGAGAACGACACTTCCTACCATACAAAGCTTCATATGGAGCCATACCGATACTCGAGTGGTAGCTGTTGTTATACACAAACTCGGCCAATGGTAAGTAGGTCTCCCAATTTCCTTGGAAATCTAGGGCACACATCCGTAACATATTCTCTAAAGTCTGATTGGTATGTTCAGTGTAACGGCCCAACCCTTCACATGTCATCGATATTGTCCGCTTTAGGCCACGCCCACACGGATTTGTTTTTCCCAGTGGGTCACCCAACCTAGAACTACTTCAGCCTAAGCACGCCTAACTGGAGAGTTCTGTTAAGGATTTCACCACTCGGGAAAACGCTTCGATGCTATATAAGGGTCTAGGTTTTTACTTTTATAGCCTAGAAACTCCGCGCCCATTCCCGGTGTGGGACACCGGGACTTTACAATCCACCACATTTCAGGCTGCACATCTCCGTGCAGTAGCCTGCCAGCTCACAAGCCCGCCCACATGCAGCGAGAGACGCCAGAAGCCCATACTCAATACTCCGGAGAGTCAGCTCTAATACCATTTGTAACGTCCTAACCTTTCACATGTCATCAATATTGTCTGCTTTGGGCCACGCCCGTACGGATTTGTTCTTCCTAGTGGATCACCCATCCCAGAACTACTCTAGCCTAAGCACGCTTAACTGGAGAGTTCTATTAGGGATTTCACCACCCGGGAAAAGGCCTTGATGCTATATAAGGCTCCAGGTTTTTACTTTTATAGTCTAGGAACTCCCCCTTCATTCCCGATGTGGGACACCAGGACCTTACAATCCATCTCCTTTAGGGCTGCACGTCCTCGTGCAATAGCCTGCCAGCTCACAGGCCCGCCCACATGTACCAAGAAAAGTTAGGGGCCCACACTCGGTACTCCGGAGAGTCGGCTCTAATATCATTTTTAATGCGATGGTATCAGAGCCGACTCTCCGGAGTATCGAGTATGGGCCCTTGGCGTCTCTCGGTGCATGTGGGTGGCGAGGCTTTTTCCCGGGTATTGAAATTCCTAGAAGAACTCCCTAGTTAAGCGTACTTAGGCTGGAGTAGTTTTGGGATAGGTGGCCCATTGGGAAGAACAAATCCGTACGGGCATGGCCCAAAGCGGACAATATCGATGACATGTGAAGGGTTAGGGCATTACATTCAGATTGGCCGTCTGTTTATGGGTGATAAGCACTACTCAGTCGCAGTTCAGTTCCCAAAGCCTATTGTAGACTTTGCCAAAACCTTGACGTAAACTTCAAATCTCTATCAGATACAATAGATACTGGTACACAATGCAATCTCACAATCTCATTCATATAAATATTAACCAACTTGTCTGCATTATAAATAGTTTTAACAGGAAGAAAATGAGCAGATTTAGTCAATCGATCAACAATGACCCAAATAGAATCCATACCTCAAGAAGAACGAGGCAAACCCACAATGAAGTCCATGGTGATATGCTCCCATTTCCATTTTAGTATTGGGAGTGGCTGAAGCAATCCAACAGGTTGTTGATGTTCAGCTTTAACTTATTGGCAGTGCAAATATCTAGCTACAAAGTTTGCAATACTCTTCTTGATTCCAGGCCATCAAAAATTCTGTTTCATGTCATGGTGCATCTTTGTATTTCCCAAATGCATAGCAAATTTTGAATTGTGGACCTCGGTTATGACATGTTTCCTTAAATCAAAACAAATCGGTACACAAAATCTATTCTGAAATTTTAACACATCATTTTCAATCACGAACCCGGACCTCGATTTTGAGTCAATTTCATTGAAAATCTTCTTCAAGAACTCATCTTCGTGTTGTTTCTCTTTAATTTCTTCAATGAGTGCAAGTTGAGCAAAAATGGTGGCTAAGATTCCGCCTTGTTCGTGCAGTACAATTTCAATCTCATTCTTTTCTAGATCATATATTAATTCTTTCTGATCGGTAAGTAAACATGACAAATTACCCATGGATTTTCGGCTCAAGGCATCTACAACGGTATTGGCTTTTCTTAGATGGTGCAAAATTTGCAAGTCGTAATCTTTGATAACTCAAACCATCGTCTCTGTTGCATGTTCAGTTCCTTTTGGGTGAAGAAATATTTAAGGCTTTTATGATCAGTGTACACTTCACAAGTCACACCGTATAGATAATGTCGGCAAATTTTCAAAGCAAATACCACAGCCGCTAAGGGTGGATAGTTCTTTTCATGAGGGCAAAGTTGTCGAGAAGCATAAGCAATCACTTTTCCATTTTGCATTAACACACAACCCAAGCCTTTGTAGGAAGCATCACTGTAAATTCAAAACCCATCAGTACCATTAGGCAAAATCAAAATTGGTGCAGTTACTAACCTAGTCTTTAACTCTTGGAAGACAGTCTCTATTTGATCAGTCCGAGCAAATGGTGTAGCTTTCTGTGTCAATTGAGTGAGAGGCAAATTAAGTTTATAATTTTTCCTTTAACTTATTTGAAGAATCAATCTATCTACTAATTTGTAATAAAATCTATTTCTCATTTATTTATAATCTTTCCTTTAACTTATTTGAAAAATCAATCTCACGTACAACATATATTTGAACTTATATAAACCACAAACAACACAAAAAACAAAACAAAAATAACACACTGTCAACTTAGTGACTATTAATGTGTGAGAACATATCGACATAGTTTTCAAAAAAAAATGCTCAAACAACGTTTGTAGCTTCAGAGAAAACGTTATTCATGATTATGTCACGTGCTTTGCACATAGCTTCTAATGGCTCAGCTTTAGGCATGGTAAGTCCTTTTCCTTCTGTTAGATCAACTGCCTCCTTAGTAACCCTCTCCCACTCGAAGCATTGAATTAATGACCCCAAAGCTAAACCCACGACACGTTGTGCCAGACCAGCCCCAGGGCAAGCCCTCCTTCCCATCCCAAATGGCATCAACTTGTGTCCTTCCACTTCTCTACCTTCGAATCTCTCAGGCTTAAAGCTTGTAGGATCATCCCAAACCTTAGGGTCGCGGTGAATGGCCCATGCATTAACCAATAACATTGTACCACGTGGAATGTTGAACCCCCCTATAATGCAATCATCAGATGATACATGTGGTACCAACAATGGTACTGTTGGGAACAATCGAAAGGTCTCGGAGATAATAGCTTGAAGGTAATGTAGCTTTGAGATATCGTGTTCATCAATCAAGCGATCTTGGCCCACATGAGCATTTATCTCAACTCTCGCCTTCTTCAACACCTCTGGATGGTTCACTAGAAGGGACATTGCCCATTCCATTGTCACTGCTGATGTATCAGTGCCCGCTAATATTATGACCTGGACATTAAAAGTTAATAAATTAAATTGAAAAAGTAAATTTTATATTTACATAATCAATACTATTTTTGCAATAAAAGGTATTTTGTTTTGAAGTGTTCGACCTCAATTCTACTACATTCTTTGTATGTAATTTATGTATATATTTTTTCTTTTGTATTTACAAATCATTACTCACAAAAGTACGGGGCAATAGGAGATGAATTGACCATTTGTTTAGCCTATTATGTTTATATACACAATAAATATTATATGAGTATGTAAAATATTTCATATCTAAAAAAAAAAAAAAAAACATTCAGTGGGTTTGGTTTGAGTTTTTTGAATTAATTTTTTTAAAAATTGAGTTTTTTGATTTTCATATTTTTTTGTTTTTAGTGAATGTTTTTAAAATTTTAAACATTTTTTTTTACTTTTTAGATGCACCTTACTTAGATGTATCTAAAAAGTAAAAAATTTGTGAAAAAATATTTTTAAAAATTAATAAATATATAAAAATATAAAAAAATGTACTGAATTCTCGTATTTTTTTTATATTTTTGGTATTTAGTGAATTTTAAAAGGTTTTTTTCAATTTATTTTTACTTTTTAGGTATATTTATGTTAGGTATGTCTAAAAATTAAAAAAATTACTCAAAATATTAAAAAAATTCAGTAAAAACAAAAAAACACGAAAAATAAAAAGGTAAAATTTTCTGAAAAGTATTTTTAAAAAGTGGTAACCAAGCATAGTGATTATTATTATTTTTAATACAATGAGTTCTACCTGCAAACATATTTTTATACTGCCAATCTACTTTAAAAAATGAAAAAAATAATGAAAGCCATCCCCTAACATATATCCTGTTTTTTTTTTTTATATTTTATTTATGAATATTAATTGCTATATAAATTAAAAAAAATATTTCAGTTTGTTATGAAATACTTTGTTCTTAATTTAATCAGAAATTAATAATAACACTTATGCGGACATAGCGTTTTCTTTTGTCCCGTAGTTCACCATCAAATTGCGTTTGAATAAAGATTTGGAGGAAGGTTCTGTGGAAGGAAAAGAAAATGAATAAATTTATGGAGTCAAATTTTTGATTATGAAAACAACACTGCTATAGGGTTCGAAATTTTCAAGCTTGAATTGACTCGAAATTCAAAATGACGTCGTTTTGAATTCTCTTACCGATAAGAGAATCTAAAATTCTCTTACCGGTAAGAGAATTTTACATGTAATAAAATTTTCTTACCGGTAAGAGAACCCAAAATGACGTCGTTTTGAATTTCGAGCCAATTTCGAACCAAACAATTTTGAGCCCTCAAACATTTTTCTTATGAAAAATCATGTGATGTATATAGATTTTAATTTGCAGAATTGCAGCATAAAAATTGTATGATGGGCTAGAGAGAGAGAGAGAGAGGGGAGAGTCCACAAACCGCGATTAGTCCTTTGATGATTTCATCTGTATAATATTCTGGCTGTGATTCTTGCAAGGAAAGCAAATGATCGATCATGGTGTTCTTACTCTTGTCACGCCTGTGCTCATCGATCAGACCTTGCAGGAAAGCGTCCATTTTCTTATAAAGTATCCCCAAATTCTTCTCAAAACTCTGATAATCAATCCACCTTAATACCGGTAGAAAGTCCCCTGGGTACGATGCACCGGCATACTCGAATGCCTGCCTCATGATTTCCCGGAACTCCTTCGCCTCCTTGTTGTTCGACAACTCCTCGGCGTCGTCGCCGCCATAATACCTCTTTCCGGCGATCATTCTCATCATGATATTAAAGGTCAGTTCAGAAAACTTGGATTTCAATTCGACTCTGGCGAAATCACGAGACGAGTTTCGATACAATCTGCGGAGTAAAAGTTTGATTTCATCTCGCCTGATCGATAAGAAGCCGTTGAGGCGGCTGGTCGAGAAGATTTCCAGCGCCATGAGGCGGCGGAGGTTGCGCCAGTGGTCGCCGTAACTGGACGCGCCGATGCCGGTGTAATTGTAGCCAAAGTACTTGCCGATGATGAGACGAGGGCGGTTGGCTAAGACGACGTCGTTCTTGGTGAAGCATTCCTCCGCTGCGGATGGCGATGACACCACCACCACCAGGCGTGACCCGAATCGGAGGGAGAAGATCGGCCCGAGGTTTTGGGATAGTCCGTGGAGAGTGCGATGGATAGGTTGTTTGAGGAGGTGGAGATGACCGATGACCGGAAGAGCCAGTGGGCTTGGAGGGAGATTCTTCTGTGTTCTTGCTTTTGATAACAACTTGAAAGCAATGATAAGAAAGAAAAGAGAGAGAGAAACGTATAGCAAACTAACTTCCATGGTTCGTAATAAAGATTGGATTGTTTTTGTGAGGATGGATGGATGTGAAGATTGTAATAATATATATATATATATATATATGGTAGTGTGTATATGGGTGAAGTGTAGAAATTTCTGAGAATCGTTCCGTTAGTACAGTAGAGATGATCACGACACAGTGAGCGATCATTTTTTCCAATTTAAACAACACGATTACGCATGCCATCATGTAATCAATCGGATTAAAATACTTATTACTGTAGTAGAGGATATAATAAATTTAATAACATAAATCACATGTAAAAATATAATAAATTTAATAACATAAATCACATGTAAAACTGAATATAAAAAATATGTTGATAGGTAGATATGATTTGAGGAAATAACAAATCAATATTAATTTTAAAAAATAATTAATTATAGATTCATGATAAATTTTATATACTTTAATAATTAAACAGCAATATTAGGTATCATGAAAAATCTTTCATAAAAATAATCATGAAAACTTTGTGATCCTTGGATTACACTTAGAATAAAGCACCACACACTAATCAAGATAATTCAAGAATCATAAATTTTTCATGATCATTTTTATGAAAAAAATTTCATGATTCCTAACTTTTCCTATAATTAAAATCATAAATTTATAATTACTTTAGGATAGTAATAGTGATTTGTAAATTCCTCATATGATACTAAATTACTCATGTGATTTTTTAGGTAGACCATGTGCTAATAAATCTTATAAAATTATGATTATGACGCCTTTAATACATGTGAATATGTTATCTTAGTATTACTAAGACAGAATGTGCATTTACATAAGGGGAAATGACCAATCAGTATGTAGTTGAAATTTTTTTTTTCTGGAATAATGATAAAATTTTTAAATTTTAATTATTAAAGTCATCAACTTTTTCATGAATATGTAATTAATTTTTAGAATTATACCTGATTTATACATAAACAGTAATCATTTTTTTTCCAATTTAGACAACACGATTCGTATGCCATCATGTAATCAATCGGATTTATAAAATAATTATTGCTGTAGTAGAGGATATAATAAATTTAATACAAAAATGCTTGAATCTCTTAATTTTTGTGACTCTCGTGATCCCTAATTAATTGGTGATCACTCATTATTTTTAGTTTTATTTTTTTCCTCTCTCCTCCTCTCTCTCACAAATGTGTAGGGGTCGTGGAGATCTGTAGTGGGGTTAAATTTCATAACATAAATCACATGTAAAACTAAATATAAAAAAGGAAAATGTTTGGGACCCCCCACAAAGGAGGACCCCAACAACCCCTTCTGATGTATTGACTATTGATATGTTTAAGTTTGTTTTTTTTTATATCTGACAGTGACATGAATGGTTCAGATCATTTTGGAGTTGTGGGGATTGTGTTTTGTGGGTGTCTCTATCATTACTGTATAAAAAATATATTGATAGATATGATGTGAGAAAATAACAAATCAGTATTAATTTTAAAAAATAATTAATTACACATTCATGATTTAATAATTAAAATTATAAATTTATAATTACTTTAAGATAGTAAGACTGATTTGTAAATTCTTTATATGATTTTTTAGGTAGACCCTGTACTAATAAATCTTATAAAATTATGTTTATGATGCCTTTAATACATGTGAATATGTTATCTTAGTATTACTAAGACAGAATGTGCATTTACATAAGGGGAAATGACCAATCCGTGTGTAGTTGAAAATTTTTTTTCTGGCATAATGATAAAATTTATAAATTTTAATTATTAAAGCCATCAACTTTTTCATGAATATATAATTATTTTTTAAAATTATACTTGATTTATACACAAACAGGATAGAGTGCAGATAATGTATACATTTTAATCTTTGGTTTTAAAAAATTTATTTATATACATAAGTTTATACCAATAAAAAAAGCACATATATAATAGTGACTGTTTTTTTAAATAATATGTTGTTCTGAAGGTTCTTTTGATTGGAAATAAGCGAATACAAATTTATAATATTATTATATATATATATATATATATATATATTATAAATAATTTTGTAGAACTTATTTCATCTGCACAATTTGTAATATTTAAATACACACAATTATTCATAAATTATTAAATCATTTGTATTGCTTTAATCTATAATTTTGTAATATGCATTCTGATTTTGTAATTTTGTAGCAATAAGCATGCTGATTCTATAAATAATAATTTTGTTTTTAAGTTTTAACAAAATTATCATATGTGTCCAAAAAAACCTGTGTTTGTATCTCCAACTAATATTGTTTGATGATTTCTCCATATCTTCCCTATTTTTTGAGATAATGTAAACACTCGGAACTTATTAAGAGCATGTTTGTTTTGAGGGATAAGGGTGTGAGATTGGACTATTAGTCCCACCGGACTAATAGTCCATTGTTTGTTTGAAAAATTTTACTCCGGACTAATAGTCCCCCCAGACTATTAGTCCCACAAATATGGGACTATCATATCCCATGGGGGGAAGTGGGATAGAAACCATGGGATTGGTATCCCATGGGATTATTTTGTAAAATGTCAATTTTACCCTCCATGCTATTACTTAGTAAACAATTAGAAAAGGGTAAAATAGTCTTTTGAACATTTATAAATTATTTTTTTAGTGTTGTTAATTTAAAATTATATATTAAATAAAAAATTTAAATTATAAATTATAAAGTAAATTTAATTAAAAATTATGGCCTTATAAATTAAATTTTTTTAGTGTTGTTAAAAAATTAAATTTACCTATTAAATAAAATTATTTTTTTAGTGTTGTTAATTTAAAATTATATATTAAATAAAAAATTTAAATTATAAATTATAAAGTAAATTTAATTAAAAATTATGGCCTTATAAATTAAATTTTTTTAGTGTTGTTAAAAAATTAAATTTACCTATTAATAAAATTATTTTTTTGTGTTGTTAATTTAAAATTATATTTAAATAAAAAATATAAATTATAATTAAATTTATTTAAAAATAATAAATTATAAATTATGGCCTTATAAATTAAATTTTTTTAGTGTTGTTGAAAAATTAATTTATATATTAAATAAAATTATTTTTTATTGTCGTTAATTTAAAATTATATATTAAATAAAAAATATAAATTATAAATTTAATTTAATTGAAAATAATAAATTAAAAATTATGACCTTATAAATTAATTTTTTTAATGTTGTTAAATTATAAATTATAGATTACAAATTTCAAATTATATATTAAATAAAAATTATACATTACAAGGATAAAATAGTCTTTTGAACATTTATCATTCTCCATAATATCCCAAACAAACATGGGATTCAATAGAATAATCCAATTCAGACCTTTAATCCCATGACTAAACAAACATAGGATACAAATTTAGTCCAACCAATAGTCCGGGACAATGTATCCCAGGATTAATAGTCCGATAGATTACAATCCCCCTTATCCAGTCCATCCAAACAAACGCACCCATAGTTTATAATAATTTATAAAATATAACTTGTATAAAATAAATATGGTAAGTCAAAATATATGTAAAATATATCATAGTGACTCAAGGTATAATATAATTCATCTTAACTTTAATACCTTACTATTTTTTTCTACTACCAAAAATCTTCTTAACTTTCATTATTTTTTTCTTCTTTCTCTCTTTTCTTTCTCCTTCCTTTCTCTCTTTCTTTCCCTTTCCTTTCCCCATATCACCTCTCTCTATTTATAGAGAGTGAACGCATCATCCGCCAACACGGGAGCCGTGTATCCCTCTCTCTAGATTCGGATAGATTCGTATTTATCTTTTATAAATATTTAAGGTAATTATATTTTGATCTAATTTTTTAATATAATTATATAAATAAATTAATTCTTAATTAAATTACATTCTATCATATATCAATAGAAAATTAATTATTTATTTTATTACCATATCTATTATTATTATTATTATTTATACTTTCACCCCTAAATTCATAATAATTATATTATTTTACAAAATTACACATAATAATACAAAATAAATTATATATTTTTCTAACTGTAATTAAATAATATTAGTATAAATTTTACGGAATAATTAAAAATCTGGGTTGTTACACCCAATACTCTAATTTCACAATAAATTTCGAGATATTTTTTTATAATTAATAACATTTTTATTTTAAACTTTCTTAATGATTGATAGATATAATAAAGAGTTAGGTTTTAAATAATTAAATTTAAAATCAATTAATAATTGACATTGAATAGTTTCTATTACTGTGAATAAATTTAAATAAGTTTTAGAATAATTTAGGATTTCAATTTTTTTTTTTTATTAGTGAAACCTATAAAAATAAACATAGCGGTAGAGGATGTGATAAATCAAATAAAGGTAGAATATAGAAAAATAATAATTTATTAATAAAAAAATCCATATGTAATTCAATGTGGACTTTTCACTTTAAAACAAAGTGCCTATGATATGAAAATAAAGTTTAATTATAAAAATTGTATTATTATATTATTCTTGTGGTATTTTTTATATTACTTTTCTTTAAGAATAATTTTTTCATATTAAAAAATATTGATAGAAATGATTTTTCAAGATTGGCCCCACACTAATAAATATTATAAAATTATGTTTATTCATGCGGTTTATATATCCGATTATGTGTTCCTATTAAAAGTATACATTTTTAATTTGTTGCTTTAGAAAAAATTTATTGCATCATTATGTACAAATTTTATGAATAATTTTTATGTTTGTATACTATTTTTTTTTTTATATGTGATGAGAAATTACAAACAACCCACATTTGATCTGTATAGTATGTAACATTCAAATACACATAATTATTCATAAATCAATAAATCGTGTGTATTGGTTTAATATAGATGCAATGCAAGGGAGGCAAACTGTGTTTGCACCTTGTTTTTTGGAGGAAAAAAAAAAAATTGTCACCAAAATAATTAAGTCCATGTTTTTGTCATTTTTACAAAATTTTTCATTAATGTTTTGTCCTTTTCTTTTTATAAATTCAAGATTCTAACTAAAATGAGAGATTGAAATAAAATTTAAATTTTGTTGCAATATGCATACTGATTCTATAATTAATAGTTTTGTTATCAAGTTTTAGCAGAAATTTATATAAGAAATTAAAATTTCATAGCTATCTATAATAGAAATAATATTTAGGGTAAATTACACTTATACCCCCTGAGGTTTGAATTTAATACATATGACCCCCTGACGTTTGGGAAATTACACTAACCCCCCTATCATTGTAACTATTTAGACGGAATGAAGACATGAACTTATGCACTCTCTCCTTTTTTGTTTTGCTTTGCTTTCTCTTTTTTTCCCCTTTCCTTTACTTTTTTTTTTTAAATGTAATTTCCTCTATTTTTCTACTAGGAGTTGTTACCTTTTATATAAGTAGAGGGTTTGTGAAATGAGACTATTAACTACAGAAGTGGGAATATAATTTCCAAAAAGTCAGAGGTGGGTAGTAATTGGACCAAACCTCAAGGGATGTCAATGTAATTTACCCTAATATTTAAAAGGAAAAAGCAAAGGGATAGTTTATTTTATTTTTGTTGCAACCAACGAAATCAATGCTTTGGTCATGTTTATTCGGTGGATTGGGTTGGTTAAGATTGTTAATAACAGGATGGTTAGTGAAGAGATTATTAATGTGAGGATTGTTAGTAAAGGGATTAAATAAAAGTGTATTTGTTGTAGGAGAGATAATTAGTTATGAGATTGTTAAATTATTTTTATATAAAATAAAAATAAAATATTTCTACATTAAAAAAAATCTAAAACAAATATAAAAAAAATTACAAATAACAAGTTGCACTTGGGTTAAAAAAATAAAAATAAATAAAAAGAAGAAGAAGAAGAAGAAGGAAAAATGCCCTAATCATTTTTTTAATCACAGCCCATATGAGGGCAACTTAATTCTGTTGGGGTGTAGGAGTAATACTCCACCTGGGAATAGTAATTCCTCTCCACAAAGGAGTCACCAAACAAGCTATAATGAGACTCACCTCTTTACTACTCCAATCTCACCTCTTAATCTGCAAAATAAACATGACCTTTGGGTTTAGCTAAAACGGCACCTTATAGTCGGACAGCAATGGATGCTCTCTGTGTGTTATTTTTTTGATATGTAGTGCATACCGTATATAATTATAATACAAAATAACATAAATTTTTATGAACTTAAATAAGTAATCTCACAAAAATATGTAAATTAAACATAAATTTATGTACATTCACAAAATCATGTAAATTTTTACAAATTCAATCTAGTATTTTTTAAAATTACTTGGGTAAATTCATAAAAATTTTATATTACATACCGCGTGTAATTTTATATTATATACCGCGTGTAATGATCATTTCTCAAGAAAAAGATGGATTTTGGCACCGTTTGGGAAGATGGTTTGGGAGTTTTTTTAGGCTATTTTAGCCACAACAAACAAAATATCACATCCAACCCATAATCATTACACTATTCTCTCACAAAAAAAATCAAAAAAGTCAAAAATTCAAAAAACCCTTCCTAAACCAAACTTTTTAGCCAGATTTAAATAACTAAAAAAACTAAAAAACTAAAAAAATTAACCCGCTTCCCAAACAAAGCCAAATAATTATTTTGACCGGTGTAATTTTATATAATTTTATATTATGTGCCGCATGTATTGACTTTTTTGGGTGAATACCGCATGTATTGATCATTTCTCCTATTGACTTTTCTGGGTGAATACCGCATGTGTTGATCATTTCTCAAGCAGAAGATAGAATTTAAATAATTATTTTGACCAAATTTGCCAGGTGCTATGAATGAATGTCTAACCTAGAAAAGTATAATTTGAACTGTAACTACCGGGGAGTTGTTTGGAGTCCAAGTTTTTAATAATTTTTTATTTTTTAATTTTCTTATTGATTTTTGTAGTTAATATATTTAAAAAATTATTTTTATAAATATTTTTTATAGAAGAAAAAATGACATTGAATTTTTTAATAATATTTTATTTTTTTATTTTTGTCAAAGAACCTTTGATAAATTACAAATACACTCTTTACGTTTTTAATAGTTTTTTAATTTTTAATTTTCTTATTGATTTTTGTAGTTAACATATTTTTAAAAATATTTTTTGTAGAAGAAAAAAGAACATTGAATTTTTTACTAATATTTTATTTTTTTATTTTTTTTTTGTTGTCAAAGAGCGTCTGAATTTATCGGATAAATTACAAATACACTTTTTAAGATTTATTTAAAATATGAATTGTCTCCTGTTATTCTAAAAATTCTAAATAACTTATTGTCTAAAATTTTCATTTAAGAAAATAAATAGTAAAAATAAAATGTCTAATTACTCTCTTATACAATAATAAAATTACTTAAATTGTTAATTAAAATATATTTTTGATATTATTAAAAAATTATTATTGAATTGATAATTTATTAATAAAATAATTTATTTGTTATACGATTACAAATTTAATGGGTAAAATATAATTTAAAATTACTTTTAAACAAATTTTTCTCTAACTTTCTCCGTCTTTCTCTATCATTTTCTCTTTGTTGTAGGAAGTAATTAGCATAAGCTACAAATTGTTTCATTTGCTTAAGTGATCAAGTTTAATTCAAACTAATCATGTTTAGTCTTTAAGAAAGATAATTTACTAAGTAATTATAACTTAATGATTACACGGGACGAAATTTACCTTCAAATTTTTATATTTCACGATTTCAGTCATATTGAAATACATTTAACAGTATAAGAGTATTTTCAATCATTAATTTTTTTAATATAATATTTAAATTTAATAAAAAAAGTATTAAAATATAATCTTCTATCCTTTCATCAAATATTTATCAAATTAAGGAAGAAATATTATTTTCATCAAATTGATAATTTATGAAATCTTTCATTAAATTTGAATTTAATTAAAAATGATTTTTTTCATCAAATTTAAAGAAAAGAAAATTGAAATAAGAGAGAAATTTTTTAAAAGTTTCAATGAAAATTTAATAAAAAAATTGAAAAATGTTTGAGAGCTTAAAAAAGTACTATATTGTAGGATATGTATCAACTTTTAATTTGTTACATACTTACACTATGTTTGGATTGAGTGATTTTGAGAGAAAAGAAAAGAAATTGAGAGATAAGTATTTCTCTTACTTGTTTGAATTAACTTAAGTAGAGAGAAATTGTGAGAAATTGAGAGAAACGGAGAGAAACACATTTCTCTTATAACTCTCATTTCCAATATTCCCAAAAATGGAGAGATTGTGAGAGAAAAGAAACCAACAGATTCTGATATTTTCATAATACCAATTTTGTCTCTATAAAAATAAAAGAAATAAAATAATTGGCACCCATGTCCTTAAGGGCTTTTCATATTCAACAAAAGGTTATTTTGGTAATATAACATAAAAATGATTCTTTTATTTTCTCTTATGAAATCTAAACAAACAAGAATGAGAGAAATGAAAGTCATTTCTTTTATTTTATTTCTTACTTATCTAAATAAGAATGAGAGAAATTACAATAATTTATTTTCTTTTCTTTTATAATTTAAACAATCATATCTTTTCTTTTTTCTCTTAGGTTTCCAAACATAATGTTAATGATGGTGGGCCAAACTTTCATGTCACATCATTGCAAAAATGTTAGAGACCCAAAAGTTCGGACTTGGAGATGTTGATATGCCTTCAAAGCACAGCAGCCTGCCGTGCCCCTTTGTGAGAGTTTGTCCTAAATGTTTTTCAATAATCTAAACTGTTCATATTGTAGGGTTTGTCAAGAATATTATTCGTGTAAAAAATTAAGTTAATTGGATATTCATATCCCATGATTAGGTCTTAATTGTTTTTACAAATTTATGAAAGTGATGTTAGCCATTAATTTTTATAAAAATAAATGTGCTTTGGTTATAGAGCTGTAGATATCCAATCAAATTTATTTTTTGCATGGATGATCTACTCAACAAACCCTACAATATGAACAGTTCAGATTATCGATAGAGACTCGGGATGACACTCTACAAGGGAATACAATAGCCTGTTGTGCCTTTGGGCACAACAAGATCTCTAGATTCTAAAAATTCTACCAAATGTCTCATATGGGTATGGAATCCACACAATATGGGTCCCACACACAATGTGGTTCTCACACCTATGTGAGACATTTTAATATGGGTCCCACACCCATGTGAGATATTTGGATTTGGGGACGCTGCTGCGCGAGGTGCGCAGCAGCATCTGCTGTGCAGCGGAAATGGGCCCATTTTGGGGTCCATTTTGATAATCCGAACCGTTCACATTTTAGAATACATCAAGTAGAACATGCCTGCAAAAAATTAAGTTAATCGGATATCGTTTACCTATTCATCCACTCACATTTCTATGTACAAAAATAAATAATAATTGTGATTTAAATTATTAAAATGAATACAAATGTCAGTGGATGAATAGGTAAACGATATCCAATTAACTTGATTTTTTGCAGGCATATTCTACTTGATATATTTTAAAATGTGAACGGTTCGGATTATCAAAATGGGCCACGAAATGGGCCCATTTCTGCGCACAGCAGATGCTGCTGCACACCCTGTGCAGCAGCATCCCCAAACTCGAGATATTTGGTAGAACTTTTGGTGAAATTTTTGGAATCTCTAGCATTACTCCACATCATTGTGATGGGTGAATTTATAAGTATAAATATGTGGATCTCTAGCATTACTCTAAAAAATTAAATTTTTTATTCAAATTTTGGTGTCACTTGGGGAGTATCTTATAAGCTGGCCTTTTGACTTATTATAAAAAATAGAGAGATAATATGATCCAAATAAGTTAATAAGCTAACTTATAAGTTTCTTTCTAAAATAGGCCTTGAATTGAAATAAAATTAGGGGTAAATAACAGTTTGACCCTTTGTGATTTACCGAAAAACACAGAGCCCTCCTGTAGTTTCATTTGTAACACTTAAACTCCATGGATTTCATACCACATTGTAATTTTTGACGAAACCGTTTGTTTCAACAGAGTGTGTGTTGCACAACCATAAAACCAAAATTTCTTCCCTCAACCACATTGGATAATTCTTTAGTTTTTTTCTTCTTCCAAATTTTTTTAAAAACCAAGGACGTTGGGTCTCTCTTCAAAATGCTTCCATCTCTCTCATTTCTCCATCTTTCCCTTTCATTTTTGTTTCATTATTCTTTTAAAATCTATGTTTATCATTCTCTTAACTTAAATAATGTTAACCTAACCAAGCTCAACCCCTTCCGCTTTTATTCCTCTATCCACAGCCACAACCTCACCACCTCCTCTCCCATTAACCTCTTTCTCCTCTCAATAGTCACACCATTGTGCCTGTGCTGCTGATCGAATAGGACATGCTCTAATGCTTACTCTTTATTTTATGGCCAGGCTATGAAACACAATACCCAATTTTTTGTTGAATATTTTGCCTGGATCTATTAATAGATAGTGATGGTATGCATTCTCATTTTTCTCTTAAAAATTCTATTAATTAATTAATTAATTTTTAGGGGCTATTGTTTGGCAATTGGAAGAATATGATCCTCTCAAAAATTAGGAGTACAGTGAAAGAAAGATAAGGTTAAAAGTACTTTTAATGTTTGTCCACTTGAAAAAAAACCAAAAAATCATTCTGGAATTTGTGCAATTATGGGTTTACTAAGTGAAGAAAATAGTATATAGCAATGAAATCTTCTTTTCTACTATATTATTAACGGGTCTTCATGGTTAGTTTTGGATGGGGCAACCTAAACTGTTTTCATAAAAACAAAAATGGGGTTAGAAAGTTGCTTGTAATGTAGTTGGAGAGGTGTGTGGTTTGCTATGGATGAGAAGGAAATTAGAGAAGAAGAAGAAAAGAAAAAGAATATAGAAAAATTAAAGAAAAATGAGGGAGAATGTTCTAGTTTGTAATGGCATTAAAAAAAAAATTAGAAAAAGAAATTAGGGTATAACTTCTATTTCATCCGTTCAAAATTGCATTATGATATGAAATTTAGGGATTAAAGTGTTACGAATAAAATTATATGAATTTTCGTGTTTTTTTGTTAAATCACATGGGTTAAAAGTGTAATTTATCCTAAAATTAGATGAAAGAAAAAAATAGCGAAAAGTTTGAGATGCTGCAAGTCAACGTCAGCAAAAACATGAACTTTGGTCCAATCAAACACTCCCACGTTACGTGTGTATGAAATGAGCGAGTCATTTTTTTTTTTTTGTTTTTGAATCAGAACTTTCCCTATTGTTTATTCCTCTATTTTCATGGATTTCGCAGCACCTGAATTCCAGGCCAATTTGCAAATAGCGATCGATTTGTTCGTCTCCAAGAAACGTCACGGCGTTACACGTGGCGGCGGTCTGAGGTTCAAAGACTCCTCCGGTAATCTCGTATTTAGAGTCGAACGCCAATCGCACAAGTCGGCTCTCAAACGAGTCCTCTTCGATGCCTCCGGAAATCCCCTCATTTACATCCACCGAAACCAGGTCTCTCTCTCTCTCTCTCTCTCTCTCTCTACATGTGTGTATGTCATTGATCAGATACTGAGTTTAAAAACTATGAATTTTGATTACTATTTAAAAAGTTTATACTTCTATTCTGCTTTTGATTTGACAATAATGCTGATGCTACGAGATAAGAAAAAAAAAAGGTTGGAATTGATGGGAACTTATACCATATTCATATTCATTATTGATTAAATATGAGAACAAAAGGATGTAAGATGTTAGGCTTTTGTAATTCAGTGGAAATTAGTGAATTGGTTTGGATGCCTGATTATCCCTTTTCTAATAAAAATTAGCGGTGAGTGCAAATGCTATATTTTGCAATTTAATATTTAAATTTTTAGATAGTTTGATGATTGTGGAAGACTGACTTGCAGTTTTTGGATATGAGTTATTGAGTGGGAAGGGGTGACCGGTATTGGGTGGGAAGGGCATTCATGGGAAAGTAAAAAACGTGACAGTATTACACCATCTCAGGTGTATGTTTATGTAATAAGAATATATAGAATAGATTTTACTTCCTTGTTAAGACTACAGAACATAGCCTAATAGGCAAAGTGTTATTTTGTTGGTATCTGTATATTCCAGTCAATTTGGATTTGGGCAATTTGGGGGGGATTGATGATTGATGCTGTGTTTGGTTAGAGGATTTGAGGAAAAATTTAGAAAGGGAAAGAAAAAGAGAAGAATTAGGTGAAATACGAATAAAATATACTTATATTTTACTTAGTTTCACACATCTTTTCTCTTTTCCTTTCTAAATCTATTTCCAAATCTCCCAACCAAATACAGCGTAAAGGTATCTATCTTTTTGTTCTGTTACTCACAACTACATGATTGGTTGCTGGTGAGTGCATGGGACAGAGTGGATATGCAACATTTAAGGCTAAAGGATCCAATGCCACTGCCAATGGGGGAGTAGTCCCTTTTTTCTTTCTCGGTTAATTGAGATTAAAAGATAGGGGGAGGTGGAGTTGTCCTTTGTTTGGATAAGCTCAGAGAGAGAGAGAGAGAGAGAGAGAGAGAGAGAGATAAGTGCAACGATCATAGTAACCAACAATTCTTCTCTCTCCATAAATGGGCAAATTTGGGGAGAAAATAAATGAGGGTCAATGATTACCAATTTTTTGTCATTGTTTTTATTACAAGGTGTTTTTAACTTTACTCCCTTCTATTCGTATATCGGAACTTTATTTTGTTTTTGTTGGATCTCCTCGTATACTTTTCCAAAGCCATAATGAGACTGCTGCACTAGCATACCAAGTCCCGAGGGGCATTCGTGGTCTTGCCAGCCAACCGAAGTGGTCATAATACTGGGTGAATGAGAATGTTTACATATAACTCAGTTGCTTAATTGCTTACATGTGCGTCATGCAAAATTTTTCTAAGACTTCCTGTGCAACTCTAGTGCTTTAATTTCATATGGTAGTTTGTCTGAAGCATGCAAGTAAAAGGTCTTGAATTGGACTTGTGACAACTAGAATTTTATTATATGAGCTTATTAGAAGTAACGAAAATACTTCCTGTTTGTAGAATGGATCTTGGCAAGGCTTTAAGAGAGACAACAGCGAGGAGGTCATGATATTCAGAGTAGAGAGGACACTGAATGCACTTTTTAGAACTGAGTTAGACGTATTCCCTGTTGGTGAAAATGGGGAAGAGTCAAAGTCTGATTTCAAGATGAAAGGCTCCCCCTTCCACAGATCATGCACCATCTATAGTGGCAATTCGATAATGGCCCAGGTATTTACACCCTTACAGTAACTAGCAGTACCTCCAAGGTCTTTTGAGATGGCCTGCTTCATCTTGAGTGGAGCGAAAGCACAATTATAATTAATATATGCTAGTATGGATTTCAGAAAATATTTTAATATTCAAATTACTGTCCTTTTAGGCTCGTTTTATGTTTCTGAACCCATTTACATGATATCAGTGCCATGGTAGAATATGACTGTGAATGTTAGCCTGGTTCCCTTCCTCCCTTTCGCTTCTGAAATGTGACAGTTAAATCATAATATTTCTTTCTTATGAACTTCACATCATTGTTAATGTTACGTAATAATTATTTTGTTCCTAAACTGTATTGATGCCATGGGTAATTCCTGCATCCAGACAATTCAAACAATTTGTTGTCTAAACTACAATGATACCACTGGCTAATTCCAGTGTCCAGTCAATTCTAATAATTCGCAGTAATTGAGCTTATTATTTGCTATGAAATGGATGTAGGAGCTAGTATTGAAATGGAGAAATTTTATTGCTGAATGAATTGACAATGAAATGTATGTTCAGAACTTTTACAATTCAACTTATTTATAGGTACAACATTGGCTACACTGATTCCTTTCATTGATATTGTTCTACTTAAGCTTCAGCTGAATTTTTTTTTTTTTTATTCTTTTCATTTAATTCTGTTTTCATTGTCGGCCTTTCAACTTCCATATGGTTAACCTTATACACAAAGCCTCTAGCCTTGAATTTGTTGATGAGGTTATGAAACCCTACCGTTGTTTGTCATGTCTGACTGGGCCTCGTTTGAAAATAGGCTTTTTTAGTAACTTTTTGATTTTTTGGCTAAAATATAATGTAAAAAAAATTAGTATATTTGGGATGACTTTCTGATTCTTTATGAAAAGATGAGTAAAAAGTAGAGAGAAAATAAAATCTTTGACTTTTTGGTATAGATTGTTGGCTTTTTGATTTTTTTAGTGACTTTTTGACTTTTAGGTTAAAAAGTGATGTTGTCAAACGAGACCTAGTTTTCCTCTGCATGTAACTTATCATGAACGTTTTTCCCTCCCCACCTGATTTTATCATCTCTAGTACTTCCACTCATCCATGTCCTTATCCTCAAACCGACTTAACTAGCGCTCGAAGGATTTTCACTCATAGACACAGATTTTGTTTTGTGTCATATAAAAGGTTTCTTGTCACAAATACATCATTGTTGGGAAACGATACTTGTATTTTGGCGTGGATCCATTTCCAACGCAGTTGCAAAATATTACCAGATCAAATATTGAAAAAACTAGTAAAGCAGTAGGATCATTGGACTATGGGTGTCCTAAAGTGCAAAATTAATCTATTCTTAATAATTATCTTTCCTTTGAATCAGAATCAGACCTCTGGAACTTGGACATGAGTTGGTTGGTGTCTGAATTGGTAACATCTGGTCCAAGTTTAAAAGCTCCCCCCACTTGATTTGGGAAATCAAGATGTTTCCTCATAAAGGAAACCATATTAGAGGAGGATTTTTGTAACATATTCATGATAATTTTTGTTTGATGTAATTTAATCTGATTAACATGTTATATTTATTGTGAAGATTTGGTAAACTTTATTACTAAACTTGGGATGTTAACACGGGTTAAAGTACCTTAGCTACTATAGGATCATCATGGGATAAATTTTCCTCCATACTCCGTCTCTCCATACTCATCCATCCTCCTGTTGTGGGCCTTAATTCGTACTCACTTTGATATCCAAACCGTCTATTTCATAGGCTTTACAGTAAAGTTCATTCATTCAAAAAATTAAATTTATCGGGCAACTATAAACACAGAAACAAATAATGTTTTATTTTACAAAACGAAGGTTCAAGTTTACAATCCTATTTGCTATTCATTTTATAAAACAAAATGTGATTTTTTCTTTTATTTATAGATGTCCGATGAAATTAATTTTTTACATAGATGACCTTTATTATGGTATCTATAAAGTAGGCAATTCAAATTATCAATGTGAGTCCGAATTTGGGCTCACAAGAAGAGTAAGAGTATGAATGAGTATGGAGGGAAGTTTATCCCTATTGTCATATATGTTTTGTCTCTTACTTGTATATGCCTGCTGAGATAACCTTATGCTTATTTTTCATGGAATTAATGCAGACTAGCCTTATGTACAAGCTTGGGATTCAGAAGGTTCTGGTGCCGAGGCACAGATTTCGACTAACCATATTTCCCGGGTTTGTAGATCATGCTTTCGTAGTTGCTTTGATTGTAATATTTTTCGATGGGAGAAAATTATGGATCTAGCAGAACATACATAACAAAGAGTTGATCTTTGTGGACCTGTAACATATTTTAGTTTCATCTCATGTTGACCCTGACATAATATGGGCATAGTGCCCCGGAGGCTGCTTCCATGGTGTCAGCTCGATGAAATTGATTTCCCTGTGAATTTCCTGAAATGGATGAATATTTTTCTGGGATTAATTGATAGTAAATAGTAAATGCTGACTCACTAGAAAAATAAATTGCCAAAGAGGAAAATGGGATTGTTGGATTGGAGCACGAGGGAAGTTGTGAGGGAAAGAGGTGAGAATGAAAACTTGTGAAATCACATTTTATAAAATTGTTGCAATTTTGACAACAAAAATATAAAACAAAAATTGTTACCATTATTCTTTTGGGAGCATTTAAAATGTAAATTTTAAATTTCCCACTATACTCATCATATGTATTGTAACATTTGTATTTTTGAAACAAAGTCTTTTACAAGTGATTGGACATAGATATTCAAGGGTGTATTTAGAAGCTTGCTATTACCTTGCTAACTTTGTTATGTAATTAAATAATATAAAAATTATAAATAAATTGGCCAAAATTACTTATCTCAAACTCAATTTAAAAAATAAATTGACTCAAATTTTTAGTCAAGTCCGCGCTTACAAACAAAAACAATTGTTTCGAATATTAAAAATATTGAGCTGAGTTTGGCGAGCTAAACCCCTCTTGAATCGATGGCCATCCTTATTGCGGGGTGGGATTGACTGGCCAGACCTAGGCTAGAAAAAATAAGAAACTCGTGTCTAAGCCCAATTCGGCTAGACATCGGGTGTAAAATTTCATCTTAAAATTGATCCTAAAATGATATTAAAATTTTAAGCTTGGCCAACAAATTCATATATATTATGCTAAAGAAAAATGAGTGAGACCCTTTTTGTGGAGGACCCCCACAACCCCCTTACTGATCTACACCATTCATGATGTGTGGGGGCCACTCATGTATGTGTGGGGTCCACATCATGAATGGTGTGGATCACAAAGGAGGTTGTGGGGGTCCTCCAGAAAGGGGGTCTCTATCATTACTGTATACTAAAAATAAAAATTATAAAATTAAAATTACTAAATTATGGTTTAGCCACGTGAGCACTTATGGTTTACTATGGTTTAATAGGTGTATTTTTTTTATTCTTAAAATACATTTTGTATTAAAACAAAAATAAAACTAAACAAATTATTTGTGTATAATAATAATAATAAGGGAAAATTATGTAAAGAGTCCCTATAATTTATATGATGTGTCAATTTAGTCCATGTAGTTTCAATTTACTCGATTTTGTCCCTTAATTTAACGGATTATGCCATTTTAGTCTAATAAATAACGGTTGTTAAGTTAATTTAACGGAAAGTCAAATATTGTATCAATTTGGTCTCTTTATTTTTCACAATGTGTCAATTTGGTCCCTATCAAAATCGAGAAAATTATAACAACAGAGACCAAATTGACACATCATCTAAAGTATAGAAACCAAATTAACACATTGTTTGATTTTCTTTTAAATTAACTTAATAACTGTTATTTATTGGACTAAAATAATACAATCCGTTAAATTAAGGGACAAAATCGAGCAAATTAAAACTACAGAGACTAAATTGACACATTGTGTAAACTATAAGAACTATTTATATAATTTATCCTAATAACAATAATAATAATCGGACCATGCTGGGCCAAGTGGTTTTCAATTACTATTCCAAACCCATTAATGAATTAAAAATTTTCAATTAAACCTGATGCTGTGAATTATATATCTAAATTCTTAAAAAATAAATTAAATATGATGTGCTACAGGTCGTCTCTTAGTTTTTAAGGGTAAATTACATTGACACCCTTGAGATTTATATTTATTATAGTTTTTCCCCTCGCATTGTAAAAATTACATCTTTCCTCCTGAAGTTTAAAGTTTCATTACAGATTACTCCCTCAGTTAGTTGACTGCTAAGTCAACTAACAGATTTTGCTAATGTCAGCAATTTAATTTTTTTAAATACCAATTTTTCTCTCACTAGGTAAATTACATTGACATCCCTCACATTTTAGAAATTACAATCCCCTCCCCAAGGTTTAAAATTGCCCCCTCGGTTAGTGTTAGTTGAAAAAAAAAGTTAATTGAAAAAAATTTTGTTAGTTAAATTTTTTAATTTTTGTTTAAAAACCAATGTAAACTCATTTTTTGAATTTATGTTTTTTTCTCAAATTTACAAACTGAGACAACTATTTATAAACAAAAAAAATTATCAAATAAGATTTTATGACAGTTTTTAAAATTTTTGTAAATACAAATTGAAAACTGAAAATGAAATGGTTACCAAACAGACCTCAGATGGTAAAAATGTCGTAAAATTAACAAATAATTAAATAAGTTACCAACGTAAGAAATGACTTATCAAAAGATTCTTAAGCTATGTATAGTTTGATTTTTAGAATTTTTTTTAAATTAAAAATTAATTTGGTTAAGAAATAAAAAATAAAAATAAAAATAAAAAATAATTATCATTTTTGTATAATTTTTATCTTTCGAGTGGTTAGAAATAATTTTTTACAAATTAAATATATTTCTTCATATTTATTTTTATTAAATTAGTTTTTTTTTTAAAATATTAGGGGAGATCCGTATTAAATTGAAACCTCAGGAGGTGTCAATGTAATTTACCCTTTAAAGTACATGTAAAGGTTAAGGGTAAATATGCCATTTTTATTTAAAAATTAACACTGTCAAATAATTACACTGACAAGAAGGTCAGTGTAATTTTCCAAATATGAAGAGAACTATAATAAACATAAATATCAGGGGGTGTCAGTGTAATTTACCCTAGTTTTTATAAAATTAATCACAAATGTGACGGAGAAGAGGTGGATCCATATACACCTATTCATTGTTTGGTATTATGGAAATTTTAAGAAGAGTAAAAATTCAGCATAATTTTGAAAACAAATTTCATAAGCTTTAATAGTTAAAAAGTATAATTTTGGATAAATTACAAACACATTCTTGAGGTTTACTTAAATTATAAATTATTTATGTGGTTCTAGAAATTATATTATGCCCCCTAAGGTTTCAATTTCATAGCAAATAGGTCCTTTTATTAATAAATCATCAAATTAATTAACAATTTTTAATAATGTTAAAATTTTATTTCAATCAATAATTTAGATAATTTTATTATTATATAAATGAACAGTTAGAAATTTCATTCTTTCAATTAATTCTGTTAAATAAAAAATTGTAATAGGGGGATATTTATAATTTTCTAAATCACAAGAGACAATTCATATATTTTAAGTAATCTTAGGGGATATATTTATAATTTATCCTATAATTTTTTTATGTCAATTTATAATTATATGAGAATTAAGATTATATATTTTTAATTTAATATTTTACAGCGACACTTTTAAGTCTTACTATTTTGGAGAATTACATACAGATAAAAAATTGAAAAAAAAATTACCATATAAATGACAATTACACTCCCGTAACATTTCATTTATACTCCATTACAAATGCACATATTTGTAATTTTCTCCCCTGCTATTTTTACCAGACCGAGCTTGTCGGCCGTAAATCGAATAGGGAAGGCGGCTTACTCCGCCAGGAGGACGAACCGACTCGGCCCTGTACAGGCCTTAACAAAGGGTTTTCTCAACTTTTTCAGAGAGAACAAGCCAAAAAAATAAAAATAAAAATAAAAATAAAAATCCCAGTTTGGGGCCAAAACTCAACTCAACAGAATAGAAGAATCTCAGAGTTTTAGGTATTCTGATTGATAGATGGAATAGAAAGAACATACAGAGTTTTTGAGTGAATAAATAAGTAAGCATATCAATGGGGAGACAGAAAGGAGATGGAAACAGAAGCAAGGCACGTCCCTCCAGCAGCAGGTAAAATCAATTCTTCTTCTCTTTCCAATTTTTCTGTTTCTCTTTAATTTTTGAATTCCACTTTTAATGAAATCATTATTATTATTATTATTGTGTTTTTTTAAAAAAATTTCAAGTCTGGCTGCTTCGCTCGTGCCGTCGGGTTCTACAGCCGTTGGATTCGGGGGTTTTGTGGGTAGTTCGCGGGTCGATTCGGCTCTCTCAACCGATGATTCTGTCCCCTTTTTGGTAATTCTTTCTCTCAGTTTATTTCAATCTTTAATTCACCATTAGAGAAAGTTTATTACTTTGATTGCTTCATTAATGGGTTTCAAAATTTAATGCTTATTTATTTATTTATTTATTTATTTGTGTTTTAATTGTCTGCAAAACAGTTAAAAACCTTGAAAACACTACTATGTTATTCTCAATTCAGCTGGGTAAATTTTTTGCCCATTGTTCTAATTCAAGAATTTGCAAGAAGAAAAAAAAAAAAAAAAAAAAGAGTTTAGTGTCTTATTGGCTTGTTGATTGAGTCGGAGATGGAATCGTACTGTTTATGCAATAATGTCTTGTTTGTTTATTGTTTCTATTGATCTTTCAGTGGTCTTGGCATTGCAGGATATTGATGGTGAAGTTGCACAGCACTTGAAGAGGCTTGCCAGGAAGGATCCAACCACCAAGGTAACAGTACAGTTACATGTAATGATTATTATTGTTATTTTTGTATCAGCTTTTGTAGAAGTTTGGTTAGTTAAAAAAAGAGTGTTTATGAGTTGCTTTATGACTGATTTTCCCTCTCTCTCTTGTGGTGGGTTGAGTCTAAAGTTAAATTTTTTCATGTTAATGGTAAAGAAAAAATTCAGTATATCTTATTCAAATATAAATAAAATAAAAATAAAGAATAAGATATTAATGCAGCCTTTTTAAATTTCATTGGGTTTAAGTCACAAGAATTAACCTCTCCACAAAAAAAAAAAAAAAAAAGGTGGGTGAGACTGCATACATATACCATCTCTCCTGGATCTTACTATAACCAGGAGCCTTGTTTACTGAATATGACCTTTTAAGAGATTGTATGCATTTTACCAAACTACTGTTATAGATTCATAGACTATCAGAAGGCGTGGCAGCCATGGTGGTGTGTCATGAAGTTGTGGGGTTGTATATGGTGTGGAAGGTGGAACTGATTTGAACAAGACTGGATATTCCCCCAAGGTTCAAGGATCGAAACTTCTTAGGTGCTAACAATTCTTAGGGCCATCAGATTGGGGAAAAACCTTTCAATTAACTGTGGTACTCTTGCGGGAAACTCCTTGCCGAGAACCTGTGCACCCCTAGGGATTAGTCGGGCTTTGATTTGGACACCCCGGTGCCAATAAAAAAAATATTCTCCCAACGGCTTAGGTAACATTCACTCAATAAAGAAATTTAAGTTTGAGTCTCCTTAACATAAAAAATAAAATAAAAAAAGACAAAAAGAACAAAAAAAAAAAGAAAAGAAAAAAAGAGAGATTGGATATCCTGTTAGTCAAGAAAATTGCATTGTAAAATAGAGAGAGAGAGAGAGAGAGAGAGAGAGGGAGGAGAGAGAGATATAGTAACATGGTTGTGGTGGCAGTTGGTGAGAGACTACCATTTTTTGGTGTTTGTGGGTTTGTGATGGTTCCTTTTCTCTTTCTTTTGGGGTGTTGGTGTGGCCGTTATGATAGAGCGAGATAAAGAGAGAGAAAAGAGGAATAGATGCTAATGTTGTTTGAATTAACATATTGCAACATTGCATAGTGTAATTCCATTTAACTTCCATCAACCTGACAACTTTGATGGGGTGCAATTTTATTTTAGAATCCTGATCGGGCGGACATAATTGTCAGGAAGCTCAAGGGGTGTTAGTGTGATTTATTATTATTATTTTTTTGGTATTTTTGCATTTCTGCTTGTGTTTGTCTGGTTTTGTTGTGATTCTTGGGACCTTTTTTTTTTTTTTTTGGTCTCTATATCGATCTTTATTGTTTCATATAATTGGTGCATTTCATCTTCATGTTCAACCATATTTAATTTGCAAGTGTTTTATTCTTAATTAAAAAGCTCATTGACTTTTCTTCTTTTACAGCTTAAAGCTTTGGCATCTTTGTCTACACTTTTCAAGCAAAAATCCAGCAAGGAAATAGTACCAATCATTCCACAATGGGTATGCTTTTTTGTTCTTGATTCATCTGCTGCCAAGGTTGTTAAAATCGGGATCCTAGGTAGGATCGGTGAGAGGGTCTCATGGATTGGATCGAGGATCATAAGATCCTACTTTCTATTAAAAACAAGATAAAAATACAAATTAGAATGATACATATTAAAAATAAAGTGAAAAATCATAAAATCTACGATCCTACCTACGATCCTGCACTATCCCATATGCTCCTACACGATCCTACTTGTGATCCTATTATAACACCGATCCTACAATGATCTGGATCATTTTAGCAATGTAGTACGATCCTACGATCCGGATCGCGATTTTAATAACCATGCCTGCTGCTTAAGGAATGCATGTTATGATCATGCTCTTTCTATTGCTTTCTAGTGCTTTCAAGTGATATTTTGTATTGCTATAGTTGAAATAGCCTTTCATAAGCATCTCATGCTCTTTAAAAGTGATCAGCATTGTTGTCAAATCGTGAATCGTTTTGCTAAAATAGTGAATTGTGAATCGTAAGATTCATTTTATTTAATATGATATATAATTCTATATATTTATATACATATAAAAGTACATGCAATGTTTAAAATAAAGTAAATTATCAATATGACTAAATTATATATATGTATATACATATAAAATCTCATATATCAATATAACTAATTAATCTCTTCTATATATTTTCATAGTTTAGCAAAAATAACTTTGTTTCATGCATTATGTAAAGAAAAATAAAAATAAAATTGAATCGCTATGAATCGTAAATTGAATCGTGTGATTCACTCAATTTTTGATTCAATAGAATGACTTGAATCGTTTTTGTTGAAACTCGTATCAAATCGTGAATTGTACGATTCTAATAACAATGGTGAGCAGTACGCATTTTTACCTATTGAAGTGGCCATTTACCTGCTGAAGCAGTCATGATAAGGAGGCCAAAGTTGGATATAAAGATGTAACAACTGAAGATGGGGTCAACAAAAGTCAACTTGCAATTTCACTGGTTGGTGTTGGTCAATCAGTATGCCTATTGGCTTTGTTTTAACCCTGTTATATTTTAGAGTTTGCCAGGTCAACCAAACCGGCTACCAAAATGGAGCTGTGTGGTTTTGATAATTATGCTTTCGTAGGCTCATTGGTGTGGCTGATTATGTGTGTGTGTGTGTGTGTGTGAGAGAGAGAGAGAGAGAGAGAGAGAGAGAGAGAGAGAGAGATTCTACCAATTAAGTCTTGAACTGAGAAAATTATAAAGGAAAAAAAAAAATACAGTTTGTCAATCAAGTCTGAAAATGAGAAATTACAAAAATAACACCTTCAACTAAAGCACTTAATCATCAGTTAATCCTAAATTTTTTCCTCCATGTGTGGACCCCTGTGATTATGATCCCCATTTGTAATTGACATGAGTTTTCATTGTGATTCTCACATATCAATGGTCCATTATATAGTTGTTGTGGTACTATCATGAAGACAAAATGTTGAGTATTACAGTTTCTTTTATTTGCTTGCTTTCATGAAGACAAAATGAGACAAAATGGTACTATCATGAAAACAAAATGAAGTGCTTAATTTCTAAAAGATAATGGTCCCTGTTTATAGAGAGGTGGGACCTTGACCAAAATATGTGATATCTTGATGGCTGTATCATATCTGCCGCTGAGCCACTTTGACACAACCGAAAGGGCTGTATCATGTCTATCAATTGTCCAAATATGATACGTCCCTTGAGGCCTCTTGTTATTCTCTGGCATACAAAGCTCTCTATTACCACCATCTTGATTTCTTTCCTAAGGCTGCCTTGGCTCTCTCTTCTCCCACCTCCAGTGGTCTCCAGCCATCTCAGTACTTACTATTCCAGAGGGCATTCCTTAGCCAACTCGCCACCAGCCATCCACAGTTTTCAGATAGTATAAAGTGAAAAAAAATAAAATATTAATAACTTCTGCAAGGGTTGGATTTTGGACTCTCAATTATCATCACTTCTGCCTGAACACATTGGATGATAGTTATTGATGCTGTGGTTTGTGCTATATGCTGAGCTAAGACTTGTTCTTGGATGTATGATTACTTTCACTGATTGGTGACTCATAGTTTCCTGCCTTTTATTTATGTTTTTGCTTAGGCATTTGAATATAAAAGGCTGTTGTTGGACTACAATAGAGAGGTTCGGCGAGCTACTCATGACTCAATGACTCTTCTTGTTGCCGCTGTCAGGTATTATCTTTGATTAGAATCATGCATACTTATTGCTTTGCCATATTCTACCAGGTGTATGAAGTTTTATTGAAGTTGGGCTCGATTTTTTTGCCCTTTTTTTTTTTTGCCGTGATTCATATCTGCTAGCTGTTTTCTAAAGTTAGTGTTAGTTTAAAATCCACAATAGAAGGGGAAGACATTTATAACTGAGTCTTGTGGATGCTAATTATGTTGACATCGATAATACCAATCAACACACACACACACACACGCAATGAAAGTAAAATGGGTGGGCTCAACTGTTGATTGTGTTGTTGCATGCTTTTGGGTAGAGCCCCCACCTCCCACGACTACAGCCAGCAACAGGAGCCTATAAAGGTATAGGTACCAGTTCATTTAGAATAACTAGATTCCATTCCAGTGATAGCATGCTTGTTAAATCTATAGATTTTCCAACCTTTTACTCTTTATTTTTCTCATGGACTTTTCTATTTCCTTTACAATCATTATCGATCCCCTTTTCAGGGGACAGATTTTGGATTCCACATGCAGGGGTTTCAAGTTTCTTAGCATTATGCTTAGTAGCTTGTGGATAAATTGGGTGATTGCGAACCATTTGGTCCAGATTTAAGTTAGTTGATGAGAACAAGGGACCATTACTTGGTGCAGTGGTAAAAGCTCTAGCAATCAAGCTGGGCATGTAGTTTTATGAGCGTTACCATTTTGTGCAAATAATGCCAATGATTAGGTCTATGTTCAGCACTGCCCTCCCAACATCTTGCATTAGTGGGACTGACATGGTGTAATGGATTCTAGGCTTTATGGAAAGCATACTCTATTTGATTTAAGTGCAAGAGAGGAAGTAATTTTTTTAAGAAAACAAGCATGGATGGAAAACTATGACTGATCCATGCAGCAGGTTCTAGAATTTCATATATCTGCAGCTAGGGTGTCATGCCTTTGATTATTATCAGTCTGACAATCTCTTTGTTGCAAGTTTATAATGTTTACGCACAGCTGTTGAAATACTTCCATATTGATTGCAAGTAATGTGTCTTTTTACTCACTCTTCACAAAATTCCCTTAGAATTTGTCTGTTGATTTCTCTCTCTCTCTCTCTCTCTCTCTCTCTCTCCACAGGAGAGACTTAGCCCCGCATCTGAAGTCTCTGATGGGACCATGGTGGTTTTCTCAGTTTGATCCAGCTTCTGAAGTTTCTCAAGCTGCTAAGCGGTCGTTGCAGGTTCATTTTTGTTTATGTTTAGTTGTGCAACTGTTGTGAATCATTTCATGGGAATTAATTTGCAAACTAATCTGCCGTCTTGATGTCACTATGGAAATCTCAAGATCTTGCACAATGTTTAAGCTAAGAAAATTTATGAGAATTTAAAGATATGATGAACAGAAGAAATTAGTGTGCCGTGGAACTTGGTCCATGTCCAACTGGCTAAGGAAAGTATGTTGTCAATTTGGGGATTGGGGAGAAGTTACTGGTGGATGAAGTTGGGAATTTGTCTTCATCATTACTTCATGGTAAACTTGGTTTGCACCAATAGTTGGAATAAATATTAACTTGTAACCAGTTTTGGTGAGGCAAAGAAGAGACCACTTTTGTGTGTTCGCTTCTGCCCCAGTTTATAAGTCTGACCATCTGGACCAGGCCGGTTTGGATCACACTGGTTCACAAGGCCATTCAGTTGCGATGAATACTTGCATTTATCTATATATATATAAACAGTTTAGATCTTTGGTAGTGCTACTTCTTTCTCTGTGTCTGTGTCTGTGTCTGTGTCTGTCTCTCTCTGTCTCTCTCTCTCTTAATACTTCAATATTGTTGAAGTTGTAGGAAGTTGTTAGAATTCTGAAGAACTTTCTTGTGGATGCTGGTCATTGGACATAGTTTGTTTTTCATTGTGGGTAGTTTATGTATATGTTTATCATTTCTTCCAGTTTATTATAAACTGAGTGTCTGAGTATGCCAACATTTACATTAATTTAAGTTTCCTAACTTTTCCAAGCATCCTTTTTTTGGGTACAAGATTGTTCAATATCTATTGTTTTGCTTATAGCTATATTGTTCTTGTTAGCAAATATTTATTCTATTTTCAAGCAAAGTTCCCATGTTGCTACCCCTTTTTCATTTAATTTGCTCAAACAGTTGTATATTTGAAGCTATGTTCACTGTGGCAATCTTATTAGTATTATTATTTTTTTGATAATCGGGTGTCCAGGTCAGCTTATGCGCACCTCAACTGATAAAAGGCAATCTTATTGTTAAATTAACAGGCAGCCTTTCCAGCACAGGAGAAAAGACTAGATGCCTTAATTTTGTGTACGACTGAGATATTTATTTATTTAGAAGAAAATCTGAATCTCACTCCAAAGAGTATGTCTGACAAGGCAATTGCTTTGGATGAATTGGAAGAAATACACCAGCAGGTATTTTATATGGGATCAAGATGACTTTCTCATATATATTATTGCTTATTTATATTTTGTTTTAAAATTTGTTTGGTTAATAAGGAGTGTGAGTTTCTGTTATTTTTTGCAAGAATATGCAACATGTTCACGAAGAAATAATGAAACTTGTCACTTGACTAGATGATTATGTCTTGCCCATTTGTGTTTTGCAACTTATCTTGTATAATTACTAGTTTCAGTTTCATTGAGTATCTTTATTCTTACATTACTCTTCAAGGTAAGGTAGGTCGTTAATTAGTTAATGTATTATACTCTATGAAGACATTGTTTAACATAATTCTACTTCATGAAGACTGTTAGAAATACTGGCATAAAAATATATATATGTATATATATAATTAAAAGAAACCTGGCCAAAAACTGCATGCTTACGCAAAAAAAAAAAAATACTGGTTTTATCTTCTTTCTGTGAATACAGATCTTGTAAATGGAACTGGAGGTTCATTACCTAGTGGTTTTACTTTTTAATGAGAAACTTGGGATGTTTGACCTTGGGATCTCCCTGAGTAAGAGGCTTGGACAGCATCATCAATAATTTTTGTTTTGAGGTAAGCACAGGGGAATCAGGGAAGGTATATGACATGAGGTGCTTCTTTAAAGCAAAGCTTGTTGGTCTATTTTTATAAACTTCACTATTGATTAGAAAATTCTGAGCTGTTTGTTGCTAGCATCATATGAGGAAGAAAACTCACAGGCTTCAGTTTTTACCAAAAGAAATCTTAATGGAAGAGATGGAGCACCTGAATCTTCTCTCGCTGTCAATGGGTCTTGATTCTGTCAAGTATGATGTAGTTGGTGGATTTTACTTACACTACGAGCTCTTCTAGAGACCTCAAAAATTCTACCAAACATTCTACCAAATGTTTCATATGGGTGTGGGACCCATATGGGACCCACATTGTGTGGGTCTCACACCCATGTGAGACATTTGGTAGAACTTTTGGTAAAATTTTTGGGGTCTCTAGCATTACTCTGTTAAATAACTTACAAACAATAGTTTAATTTTAAAATCATGCTAAGCATAAAAATAAAAATAAAAAAGAAGTCCAATGGAATTGATTTTACCTTTGTATTAGAAGAAAATAGGTACGGCTTAGGTATATTCTAGGTACGTCTAGGTACGCCAAAAATTAAGAAAAAAAAAATTTGAGTATGTGTTTCATGTAGGGGTGTGCGCGGTGCGGGTCGGTGCGGTTTGAAAGAAAAATAGAAACCGTATGGCGGGTGGCGGATTGATAAAAGTGTCACTAGAATTTGCCATTTTCCTTATCAAAAATCGGCGGTTCGGTTGGCAAATAATGGCGGATTTGCCTTGGCGGTTCGGGCGGATTAGCGGTTTATAAAAAATATAATTCAAATTACAAAACTTAAATCAAAGAGTAAAAAAAAGACGAGAGATACCGTGATGTTAAGCATTTTGCGAAGCTTTCTTCTGATGCAGCAAGTGTAGTAACAACATGATAATATCAACGACTATGCCATCAGTTCATTACAAGCATTTGTGGAAGCTACAATGATCAAATACAATACATAAAATTAATATCATTCAGGGTTTACAATATATTGAAAATGTTTACTGTTGAAAAGTATTTAGTTTGAAAAGTGAGCTAATGCAAGTTTGCAACATGGCCAGAAAAAAAAAAAAAAAAGATTGAAAAGTGAATTGGAATCCAACTTTATTTTGGATTACTGACATCTTGAATTCCCCTCGAGCAGTAATGTAATACTATATTTTAAGGTATAGAACAACAAGCAAACTTAAGTAAAAAAGAATTTTTAGAATCTTATAAAACATGATTTAATAGCGGTGCGGGTCGGTGCGGTTTGGAAGAAAAATAGAAACCGGCGATTGATAAAAGTGTCACTAGAATTTGCCATTTTTCTTACAAAAAACCGGCGGTTCGATTGACAAATAATAACGAATTTGCCTTGGCGGTGCGGCTCGGTGCAGTTTTGGCGGTTACGGCGGTATTATGCACACCTCTAGTTTCATGTACCCGGTACGTATGCAGAAGTATCATACGAAATACTAGTACTCGGTAAGTATCTGGTACAGTATGACATGTTTATCGAAGTATTCATGCTCCATGGAGCCTTGCCATTATGAAATGATTTCCTTTTAAGTGGATTTTTTGACCTGAATTCAATGATTCAGAGAAACATGTTTATTTGAACCTGTCAAGACATTTCTATTTTTGAGTTTCCTTGTCACTGGGGGCAGCACTGTCATGGAGAACTTTGCCATTAAGCTTGATTGTCATTGACTCATCAAAGATCTTATATAAAGTACAAAACTGAGTGCCCCTTGGGAGGAGGATTCTTTATAGCATCATAGCCACTCAGGAAACATAACAAATTTAACATATTTGGATGCTTATGTTCTCCTAATAGAACATTCCTAAAGTTTTCTTTTTTCCTTCTCTTTTTTCACCTTTTGTGTATGGATGTTAGACCAGTGTCTTGCAATAAGTTGTTGGATGTGGGAGAGGTACTTTCAAATATGGTGTCTGACCATTCTTGTTTTAATTCCTAGATTTTTTTTTGTCTTGATTCTGTGTGTTACAGGTGGTTTCTTCATCATTGCTGGCATTGGCCACTTTCCTTGATGTTTTGATGGACTTGCAACTTGGAAAACCTGGTTTTGAAAATACAGCTGCTGAAACCAATAATGATAAAGCTTCAAAAGCACGGACCACAGCCATTGCTTATGCAGAGAAGTTGTTCTCTGCACATAAATACTTCCTAGATTTCCTTAAGTCCCAAAGCCCTGCTATTCGATCAGCTACATATTCGATGCTAAGGAGTTTCATTAAAAACATTCCTCATGCTTTCAATGAAGGAAACATGAAAACTCTCGCCACAGCAATTCTTGGTTCTTTCCAGGAAAAGGATCCAGCTTGCCATTCATCAATGTGGGAGACTATGTTGCTATTTTCCAAAAGATTTCCCGACAGTTGGACCACCTTCAATGTTCAAAAATCCCTGCTAAATCGGTTCTGGCATTTTCTTAGGAATGGGTGCTTTGGATCTCAGCAAGTTTCTTATCCAGCTTTAGTTCTATTTCTAGATGCTATTCCTCCTAAAGCAATAGTGGCGGAGAAGTTCTTCCTTGATTTTTTCCAAAACTTTTGGGCTGGAAGAAACCCGTCACATTCCTTAAATGCTGATCGACTAGTATTTTTCCGGGCATTTAGAGAATGTTTTCTTTGGAGTTTGCAAAATGCTTCAAGGTTGGAGTTCATTGAACTTGTCTTTTACCCTCCTTATCTGTTTGGCCCTAATATGCATTTTCTTATTGTTTTCACACCAGATATTGTGTTGGAGCAGACGCCATTCATTCTTTACAAGTTACTCTCATTGACAAGATCCTTCTGAAGCTTCTGTGGCACGACTATCTACCAATCAACTCAAAAGAACAGGACAAAGTCTCCTCTGGGCAAATGAGGGATCCATCTGAGAGTAATGTTCAGCCTTTTCACGAGGAAACAGTGGAAACACTCAAGATCAAGTATCCAATGGATTACGTGCAAGAGTTGGGGAAATGCATCATTGAGATCCTTTCAGGCGTTTATTCACGGGACCTTGATCTGCTCTTGACTTTTTGCACAGAATTTCAAGAGAACTGCTTTGAGATATTTCAGCAAACAGAGAACGTAGAAAGTTCTTCGGAGTTTATAGAACTGGTCATCAAATTTTTGTTATTACTAGGGCAACATGCAGTGCAGAAAGGTGAAAAATGGCCTTTGGTTAATATGGTGGGACCAATGTTGGCAAAGTCATTCCCATTGATAAAAACACTTGTAAGTTAACTGTTGTGCATCTTTTGTTAGACTCTCACCGTGGTTGTAACTTGTCAGGCATGTTTTACACAATGGCTAATACATAATATTTAGGTGACACACAACCTCTGTAACCCCTTTTAAAATAAAAATCTTTATCTTATTCATTACTTTGTTTTCTATGTTAGTTTTTTTAGTTTTTATTTTTATAAATATATACAACGTACATAAGATTATTTGGATGTTTTGATATGCTTCACGAAGTGTAGAATTCCTTATGTTTTGGGATGTATCATTTTTGTATTGGTGTCTTCTGTTCATAGAGAAGGATTGTTGTCTGTAGCCGTAGGTGACATATACAGTAATGCACAGCTAGAGCATCAAAAGGTCTGAAGCTAAAGTACAATATGGAGAACTAATGTATTAGTTTTATAGTTTAACGTTTCATTTCATTTCATTGATGTAAAATATTGCAGTTGTTCCAATGGCTAGTCGTACTATATATTTTGGTTTAATGAAATGAAAAGGAGTAAATAAGGTTCTGCCTTCATATCTGCATTAAGAAATGCAATGATAAATTACTGTGCTTGAAGTTTTTCAGTTGACAATTTTTAATGTGTATTTATTTTCTTCCTGTACTACTATGTTAATTGTTGTATTTGATGTTTTTGACAGGATTCGCCAGATATTGTGAGACTTGCATCGGTTGCAGTGTCAGTATTTGGTCCACGCAAGATAGTTGGAGAACTCGTCTGCAATGATAGCACTTTCTTTTGTAGTCTTTCTGATGAATTGAACAGAGAATTGGATTCAGAGCAGTTTCTGCAGCTGTACAAGGAAATATTTGTACCTTGGTGCCTGCAAGGAAATGGTTCTTCCACCAATGCTCGACTTGATCTCTTGCTTGTGTTACTTGATAATGAAAGCTTTTCAGAACAATGGCATTGTATTATCACATATGCAACTGATCCAGAACGTTTTGGAGTGGGGCCTGAGACTCCAGACCCCAACCACGTACTTGTCTTGGCAATGCTCATAGAGAAAGCAAGAGTGGAAATTAGAAAGAGAAAGGTGGGAGAAGGACTTGATCATCAGCAAGGCTCCCACTCAGACCACTGGCATCATGAGCTTCTAGATTCATCTGCTGTTTCTATTGCCTGTTCTTTGTCTTCCTTCAGGAGTTCTGATGCTCGGTTCCTGCGGTATGCAAATATAAAATTTTGATAACATGCATTTTAGTTATTTATACCTTGCAAATATTGGATTGCACTTCCATCTATCTATGTTACTTATTGATCCATGCTCTTTTGAATTGTCCTTTGCCTTGATGTTTTTCTCCATTCCACCTAATTACCAACATACTGCTTAGTAGGCATCCTGACAGGTGGCCCTGTTTGGCAACCTGGCTTTTTGGCTTTAGCCATAAAGCCAAAAAAGACCAAGAAGCTTAAAAGTCACTAAAAAAGTTAAAAAGCCAAAAAGCCACTAAAAAAGGTCAAACATCTCGGTAATTCACGGTTTTCGATACAACTAAAAAAAGCCATTCCCAAACACATTTACTTTTTTTCACCTCATAAAAAAGCAACTATCAATTCCCAAACAAGGCCAGTTTGCCAATTTTCTGGTTCTCTCTCTTACAAGATATGAGGCAACCAACCAGCCTAAAGTGGGTTTATATACCTAAGAATTATTCAATTGGGATACGTGTAATATCAAGACTAATAATTTCTTTTTGATAAGCAATCGCGATTAATCATTTCTGTGACCATCAGAATTGCATTCTGAAATGCTGCTCTTTTTTTTCTTTATTATTTTTTTTTTCACTGGAAACTTGCTTGAGTATTTACTTTGGTAGTTGCATACTGTTATATTTTTATGGTTTCGAATGCTGACATTTGTCATATCTATTAAAACAGGGCTGTTCTTGGTGGCTCAACAGAAGATGATCAAACTTCTTTTGTGTCTAGAAATGCTAAGATCCTTATCTTTAAAGAGTTCTGCAAAAAGTTAGTAACCTTCACAATGGATTCTACTTTTACTTGGATTAGAGATGCATGTTCTTTATTAATTGCTGAGGCAAATGATTCTGTGCTAAGAATTGAACATTCCATGCCTGTGCCTGAAATGGCTCATTTTGCACTTGAAGTACTTGATGGAAGCTTATTTTGCTTAAAGACTATTGAAGATGAAAGTTGGTTAGTCCGAAGTACTTTAGCTGCAATTTTTCTCATTGACTGGGAATATAGCATGGCCATAGTGTCTGTAGTGTCTGATGATGCACTTGATGGTGAAAGTACTAGAAAAATGAAGGACAGGTTGGATTGTTGTGCATCTGTGCATGATTTTTGTAGCAAGATAAGTAGTCAATTCTTTAAAAGCCTCAATGGAAACAATCGGAACAGTTTGGGAAGTATTTTGGTTCAGTCTATTAGGTTTGCCATATTCAAGGAGGATGAATTTGATACTAATAAAGTAACATCTTTGTGCTGCCTTTGGATGCTTGAAGTTCTTGGATGTCTCTGTCAGGATCAATTTGAGGAACAAGAACTGTTAGACCAGTTTTTGAGCAAGAGTGATTCCTGGCCTTTGTGGATCTTACCAGATTTCTCTACAGGAGAAAGATCAGCCACCTTGAAGACAGAAAACATTGCTATTAATGTAAGTGCTTTGTTTGATATTTATTCTTGCTGACATTTTCTGATTAGACAGGTATGCTATAAAAGTTTACTATGATAATCTTGTTCTTACATTATTGGTCTATGCAATAGGACATGGGCATGCTTTGATCAGTTCCTGTGTAATTATGAAGCTATCACTTCCTGCATTCGTTTAATGCATTGTCCTCCCTATTTCCTCTTACTAATCATTGATTAAGGCCTATGAAGCACCGGTACGCCTAAAATGTTGCCGTACGAGTACCGGGTACGTACCTGGTACGGGTACGCGTACCGGTACGGCTGCACGCGTACCGGGTACGGCCAAAGGGGGTCTGGTACGTCTGGTACATTGGGTACGGCATGGGTACGGAGGGGTTACGGAGGGGGTACGCCGGGGCAAAAAATACTCAAAAACTACATGTATACATGAGAGAGAGAGAGAGAGAGAGAGAGAGAGAGAGAGAGAGAGATGACCTCGTGCTTTAAACATACCATAAACACATATATAGAGGGAATCGAGAGAGAGAGACAGAGGAAATGGAAGAGATCGAACCTGATAGTGTAGAGAGGCGTCGCCTTTGTGTGCTAGGGCAATGAAGGATTCTAGGGTTTTCTCTTCGATCGATCGATCGATCAATCGTCTCTCTCTTTGACCGATCTTCTGCTCACTGTTGATCGATCGTGTTCGTCTCTCTCCTTTCTCTCTCTCTCCGTCTCTCGATCGCCTCTGTTCTCTTGTTCTCTCTCTTCGTCTCTCGATCGCCTTTGCTCTCTCGCCTCTGCTCCTCTTCGTCTTTGACTTCTCTCTCAAAACAAATATATAATATAAGATATATAATATAAGATATAAGATATATAATATAAGATATATAATATAATTAGTCATACATATAATATATAATAATATAATAAATTTTTATATATAATGTAATTGATCATGTATAATATATAATATAATTGATCATATATAATATATATAATAAATTTTATAAATTATAATTTTTATTATATATAATAAAAAAATATATAATATATAATATATAATATAATTGATCATATATAATATATATAATAAATTTTATAAATTATAATTTTTATCATATATAATAAAAAAATATATATTTATTGGCGTACCGCAGCCGTACCCGTACCCTACTTTTTTGGAATTTTGCCGTATCGGCGTACCCGTACTCGTACCCGTACCGTACTCGTACCCGTATCTGTGCTTCATAGATTAAGGCATTTTTTCTCTTATGAATCATGAATTAAGGAAGTTCACATTTTTTTTTTGGTTAGCAAAGCATTGGGAATATATTTTGGAAGTATTTTAATAAGAGGAGACTTCCCTTGTTCTCTTGTGCAACCATGGGGCAACTTCTTGCTGTGTGCCTGGTGCCCACCAAAGCATAGATTCTACTCAAACGACAGGATTCCTTGTCGCTGCCTAATGCTGCCTCTGTCTTGTCTTGGCTCTCACTTGTATGAATATGGGGCCGTGTTCTGAACCACTTTGCTCATCTTCAAGTACATGAAAGGCAATTGAAGGAATGAAATATATATTTAAAAGTAACGGCCTAAATGGGTAGAAAACCTGGGGCCAGGGTGCAGAATGTGAAGCTAAAGAACTCGTCTTGTTTCCATGCAGTTTTTTTAACTAATTGAAAAAATTCTCGCATGTATCTTCAAGTTTCTTCTTTTTTAATCTTGTTGCAAATAAATAAATAAATAAATAAAAATCTTATTATCTATGGCCTACACCTGTGCCCCTTTCTTGCCTGGAAATCCTGCATTTTCAGGACTAGTCACTGTAGCCATGAAAGAATCCTTTTTTGTTTCTTCTCAAGCTTTGTTCTGAATTTATATGAATCATATATTGTTATATAATAGGACTCAGGGTATGGACAACTTATAAATTCCAAATGATTACTGTGTAGGCTTCCAGGAATCACATACTTGTTGCTGTAATTGATGAGCTTGTATCTAAGATCGGGATTGACATGGTTGTTGCTGGTTCTGTTTCACTTACTCCATCTTCAACTGAGGAAGCAACAAAAGAACTGATTACCTCTCAATCTGATTATTCTCGAGCCTGGCTTGCTGCTGAAATATTATGCACATGGAAATGGCATGGTGGCAGTGCTTTGAGCTCTTTCTTACCTTTACTGAGTTCATATGGGAAGAATGGGAATTATTCTCAGGAGGAAAGTTTGTTAGACTCTATTGTTAACATTTTGCTTGATGGTGCTCTTGTTCATGGAGTTAGTGGTAGACTGAGCCTTTCCTATGTCTGGCCTGTTTCATATGATGAAATAGGGAGTGTTGAAGAATCCTTCTTAAGAGCACTTGCATCTTTACTTCTTACTCTATTTGAAGACAATATATGGGAAATGGACAAAGCTATATTACTTTTTAAATTACTTGTAAACAAACTTTTCATTGGTGAAGCAATTAACTTGAATTGTTTGAGGATTCTTCCTTTAGTTATGAGTATCCTTGTTAGGCCATTGAGCATTGGATGTGATGAATCCAATCGAGATGTTCAACATGATACTATAAAGGACTGGCTGCAAAGAACTCTGTTATTCCCACCTTCAAACACATGGCAAACTGGAGAAGGTAAATGAATATTTTTTTTTTATAAAGTAAATTCGTTTTGCGCTGCTATGGTGATATGCTGAATACTTGTCCCTAGGACAACATTTTTAAGTTTCAGAATACCACTGGTCAGTCCCTGATACATAGGGGCTCTAGTTTGCCGAAGAGCGATACGCATTTCTACTATCCGTCTATTGTTATGTTAGTGATTTGCATGTTAGAAGGTACTTATCAGAATAAAATCCATATTGCGAGGTGCAAAAGGAACTGAATGATGAATGTTTCTCGGGTTTTAACTTTTTCTTCTTTATTTTTAGGCTTAAGGTATATTTTTAGTTTGGAGCATAAAGAGGAAGACCCTCTTCCTTGCTCATCTTCTTCAAAATCCTGCTCTTGCTGTAATCTGACTTATTGCAACCCCACCCCCACCCCCTTTGCAGAGATGGAAGATTGGTTACAGCTGATTATATCTTGTTACCCACTAAGTGCAATAGCAGGAATACAAGGGTTAAAACCAGAGAGAGATATCAGTCCCATGGAGAGGGAACTTTTACTTGAATTATTTCGTAAGCAGAGACATGGTTCTGTGTCAACAGCTGCAAATAACAAGCTGCCAGCAGTGCAGATGTTATTATCAAATCTAATTGTAGTTTCAGTTGGGTATTGCTGGAAGGAATTTAATGAAGAAGATTGGGAGTTTGTGGTCTATCAGTTGAGACTGTGGATTGAATCAGCGGTGGTGATGATGGAAGAAGTAGCTGAAAATGCTAACGAAGCCATAACAAACAGCTCTACGTCTAATAACTCTGAAGTTGCAGTAACTAAGCTCAGGCATACTGTTTCAGAGTTAAACCCTTACCCTATACAGATTGCTACTAATGCCCTTGCTGCTTTTTCTCTATTTTGTGGAGTCGTTGCATTACAGAAGGAAGAAGATGCTGATAATTTGAATCCCTTGAGAACTGAGAAATGGGATCTAATCAAAGATCGGATTCTAGAAGGTATTCTTCGCTTATTCTTTTCCACTGGTGCTGCTGAGGCCATTGCAGGTTCCTGTTGCTACGAGGCTTCACTTATTGTAGCATCAACCAGGCTTGATCATCCTCACTTTTGGGAGTTGGTCGCTTCAAGTGTTATAAAGTCTTCTGCATATGCTAGAGACAAAGCTGTGAAATCAGTTGAACTTTGGGGGCTAAGCAAAGGGCCCATCAGCTCTTTGTATGCAATCCTTTTTTCCTCCGAACCACTTCCTGGTTTGCAGTTTGCTGCATATGCTATTCTTTCATCTGAACCTGTTTCAAACTTGTCTATCCTTAGAGAAGACACTGCATGTTCCTTGGATGGAGATACCACTGGTGACCAGGATTCCGATCGTCTTGATTTGTCTTCAGAAGAAGATGTTCATTTGAGGGAGGAAATTTCTTGCATGCTTGAAAATTTTCCATATGAGATTCTTGAAATGGGCCTGGTGGCACCACAACGTGTAAGTGAGAATTTTCTTGTTGGCTTGTTTTTCTTAACCTCAATTTCCTTTGGATTTTCCCCCCCATTAAGATGTGATGATTGCTATCATAGACTGATCTATTTTAAATCTACAGGTGAATGTCTTTCTTGCTTGGTCTTTGTTGTTATCACGTCTACTATCCTTCCCACCATCATCACCTGCTAGGGAAAGATTGGTTCAACATATACAAGAGCATGCTAATTCAGCAATATTGGATTGCCTGTTCCAGCACATTCCATTGGATTTGTGCTTGGCACATAGCTTGAAGAAGAAAGATGTAGAACTTCCTGCTGTGTTATCAGAGGCTGCAGCTGCAGCAACACAAGCCATCAGAAGCAGTTCAGTTTTGTTTTGTGTGGAGTCACTTTGGCCTGTTGGACCAGAGAAAATGGCTTCACTTGCTGGTGCAATATTTGGTTTGATGCTTCATATTCTTCCTGCTTATGTTCGAGGGTGGTTTAGTGATATACGTGACCGTTCTATGTCATCAGCAATTGAGTATTTTACAAAAGTATGGTGTAGCCCACCTCTAATCACAAATGAACTATCTCAGGTGTGTTTACTTTGACTTAGACTTTTAGGTTCCATTGTCTTTAGAACTGTGTCTTGAAAGTTTAATTTTCTATAATTCTATAATTGAATCTACATTTCTTTCGGAAGTAATCAATGCTTAAATCCTCTCAATGCCTCTCTCAGACTTCCTTTGGATGAGTGGAATCAGACTTGTTGCTTTACGAAAAAAGTGATTTTCAAGAAAATTCTAGAATCCTATTAGGTTTTCTCTTCCCAGCAAGTTGTTGAGTGATCTGTTCGTCTTTCTATGTTAGTTATCATTGAACTTGCAGACACACTAATTGCCTATTCCATACTTTATCATGCTTGAGACACCAAACTGTTGGATGGCAAAGTCAGACTTGTTCCGATTTCATGAATTTTTTAGGACAGAGCTCTATTATAATTTTGCTCTATAATAAGTTTGTTCTTACTGCAGATCAAGAAAGCTAGCTTTGCTGATGAAAATTTCTCAGTTAGTGTGAGCAAGTCAGCCAATGAGGTTGTTGCTACCTATACAAAGGATGAAACTGGAATGGATTTAGTAATTCGTCTTCCTGCATCTTATCCATTGCGTGCTGTGGATGTTGATTGTCCTAGGAGCCTTGGCATTAGCGAAGTGAAGCAAAGGAAATGGTTGATGTCAATGCTGTCATTTGTCCGTAGTCAGGTACTTCCTACATATGTTAGTTGGTTATGCATCATATTCATCAATTTATGTGATCAAATTTTAGTGATGTGGACAGACAACAACATGCATTTCTAATTGGGTATTTGGTTTGTGCAAGCGGGCATTGCTCATGTTTCAATTGTTCAACTTCTGTACAAAATTAAATAAGAACATACTTTAAGAACAGTTATGTAGAAAAAGGGTTTTATTGCAAGGTAAGTTGAATTTTGATTGATGTGAGGGGGAAATAGGCTGAAACTGAAATTAGAAGGTTTCTAACAATTTGAAATATACAATACTGTGCTTTGTTGAAGACAAACTACACATGCGTGCACTTGGTTGCAACATCAAATGGTTTCTTAGTGTCATCTTTATTGTCTGCACCCTTTCGTATATCTTTTCCTACAATTTATTTGAACCTATTTGTTGGCTTATTCCCACTTCGGACGCTTGTTTGTACCATTTCCAGACGCAGATAGTTTATTTGCCTTACTTATGTGATGCAGAATGGAGCCTTAGCTGAAGCAATACGAATCTGGAAGAGCAATTTTGACAAGGAATTTGAAGGTGTTGAGGAATGCCCTATCTGTTACAGTGTGATCCACACTACCAACCACAGCCTTCCACGCCTAGCTTGCAAGACTTGCAAGCACAAGTTCCATTCTGCTTGCCTCTACAAGTGGTTCTCAACTTCTCACAAATCAACTTGCCCATTGTGCCAGTCACCATTTTGACCTTAAACAAACACATATGAAGCATAATATTCTTTTAGATTATATTGGGGACTCGAGATTCAGTGAGTAATGGTCTTTGTTGATTTTGCTCGTCCACCTGTAATATGACTTCTCTGTACAAAAGAAGGCAAAGTTGATTTAATTGGAAAAGTTACCTGCTGATCTTGTTGGTGGCTGACAGTCAAGCTTATGGCGAGTGCTTAGAGAGTCCTGTCAAATGGTGAGCTCACACCCGCCCTGTATGTATGACTTATTTATTGTGTTTTAATGTCTTGAGTGTTGCGAATAAATATGCTTCAAATTTCTTGACTGCATTTCATCATTTGCCTCCTAACTTTGCTCTTTCAAGATATAAGCAAATTTGGATATAATAATCTTCAAAATGACTCCTTGAGGTTTTGAATTTCCATCTTGTATCCAATTCAGTCCTGGCCAAGGCTCCTAATCAACCAAAAATCTGAAGTTCTAAATCTCGGATCTTTTAGTATACTGGGATTTGGGTTTGCTCTGGTGTTTTGAGTTCGAAACTCTTAGAATCTTTTTATTTTGATTCTAATCATGGTTCAAAATTTAATCTCATGATCATTCTTTCTACTAGGTGGGCATGGGTGTGTTCTTGGAAGCATTCTAGAAGTGTGGTTTGTTGTTTTGAGCTTCCTCAAAAGTAGGTTAATTTTTTTATTTTTTCTTTAGAAATACAAGAACATCAATGTGTTAGACTAAACCTCAGGGGAGAAGGGTGTAGAGGAAAGGGAGGGGGTTGGGGGTGTGCAACCAACCAGGCCAGCCATCAAGTCCCGCAAAAGAATAAGTGTTGTGTTTTCATTTTCAATAAAACCTTTTGGTCCATTTTTCTAGTGTTGTTTTCTAACACTTGTTTTATGCTCTTTTTTTTTTTTGGTGTGCAGATAAACTGCTTCTGCAAGCACACTGGATTTAGGTGACATAGTGATCCCTATGCTATGCTGTAAAGTTGTGGTGGACTAACAGTTTGCGAAAAAACTCCCTAGAGAACATTTATTTGTTTTCATAATTTCTGATTCTCTTTCAGAAGGGGTCGGTGAGAACTATTTTGGAAATTTTGAGTTAGTATATATAGAAATGTACAATTTTTTGGAAATTTGGTTTCCATTTGTTTTTGTTTTTGGTTTTTTTTTGGCTTAAAATTGAACCACAGGAATCCTATTAAACTCAAGTTCTTTCCGTTCCTATCACACCGTAAAACCCTACACACACACACACACACACAAAGATAGAAGAACATTATTGATTTTTCTTCTCTTTTTCTGTTTTGTAGCATTTTGATGCAAGACTTGATGGGTTTTTTTAACATAAAAATGCTTTGCAATTGTGTCCCCAAATAGTATCGTTACTTTTTAACTTCTGCAGGTATTCTGAAGAAATTGTACATAAATTTTTACGAAAATGATGTGGTGGTATTTTTATAATTAAATATGATTTTAATTGACACTTTATTTTAATGTTTTAACTCTCACTGCAGTCATATTATTTTATACACAAATTTTGTAATATTTTTATTTGTTTATATTTATATATGATTACAATAATATTCATAAAACTAAACCAACTAATAGAGATAAAGCCTAAATGGAACCCAGGTCCTGTTGTGAGTTGGTCATGGCACAACCTGCCGTTGTGGCCCGTAGTGTGTTCACTCTGAACCCATTTTTCAGGCGCTGAACAAATTATTAATGGAAAAAAATAGTTTTATCGGACTTGTGTAGACATATAATTAGAACATATTTGTTTTAAAATAAATGAACGATAAATATGATTTTTAAAATAAATTATTCATTTATTTTAAGATAAATGTATAGATGTTCTTTTACGTGTCAATATAGTTTTGATGTTTTTGTCAAGCATATGATACAATTTCTTCCCACATCTTTTGATGTACTTATCTTTTTATTAATAAATTATCTTTTTTGTTGATAATTGTTTTTTTATTCTTTCAAGGAAATTTTCTTTCATAAATCATATCTTTAATAAATCTTACAAATTAAAAAGTTTGAACCATGAAAATATGTTTGATACAGATGCTATTGAAAGTTGTATAACCCATTCCCTAGCATAGATGTACACCCACATATACGAGTTCTGATGCGAAAATGTAAAATTTCACATTTTATTAGCATATGATATGCATATGATGATCAAACCAATTAAAACAACATCAAACGGCTAGCATGAGATCTGGCAGCGATCGGTTCAAGCGCTGTTCTGGCTCACTCTGCCACAGCCTGACGCTCTCCTTCCTCGCCTCCTCCGGTACCTGAAGAAGCACAGTGAGCCACGTGTTGAAATACTCACGAAATTGAGTGATTGCACCGTCTTTGATCGTCCAAACATGCACCCAATAATACCTTTTCAGTTCATCCCACCCCTCCAAGATCACAAGGTCAGCAACGGACGTGATGCTCCGAGGTTTAAACTTGAACTCATCATCATCATCAGTACTGTTACTGTGCCTTGATTTTCCAGTGAGCAAGAGCATCATGTGTTGGCAATTGGGAGGACCATGGTACCACCACTCGAGGTCAGTAGCCAGTAGTTGAGCGACGATCTCTAATTTGCCTCGTGCCAAGGCCTTATATAGGCCTTTAGCAATGTTTTTGTTTTGAGTCTTTGGTTTTGCCGCCGGCACCGGTGACTGATGGTGGCCATGGATTCCCATTTTGAAGGGAAGGCTTGTAATGTAATGGGTAGTGTAGTCTTGATAAATGACTGGACTTGGGTTCCTCTTCTGTGCATGGGAGAGGTGCTATTTATACAAACAATTGGAGGGGGGAAAAAAATTAAATTTAAAAATAAAAATGTTGGCTGCAATGTAGCTGCAAAAAACGTACTTAGAAAATAAAATGCGTGGAATCCGTAGTATATTAGTGAGTATAAAATAGTCTAACTTTTAGATTATGCCATATCAACAGTGCTGGAGACCCCAGTGGGGTGACCCCCAGCACCCCCACCTCCACGTGGTGGGGGCTGTGAGAGCGAGACTAAAAAAAAAATATTTGACCCGATCAAAAAACAGTAGGAGTGGTGGGGGTCACCCTCACTGGGGGTCTCAAGTATTATTGATGCCCTATTAACATTTTTTTTTATTATTTATAAATTACAGATTTAGATTTTGTCTATCTATTAGCTCACCAAATATTGAGTCATATTTTTTTAATCTAAATTAGTCTAAATTAATTTAGATTATAAAATAATAAAATCTAATTTAATCTAATATAATCTAATTTTTATATTAGATTATAAAAATTAATATAGATTATAAAAATTAAAAATCTAAAGAAACTATATTAATTAGATTATAAAAAATTAATTTAGATTAATAAGATTATATTAGTATAGATTAATATAATTTCTTTAGATTTTTTAATCTAAAAATAAATATTTAGATTAAATTAGATTATATTAATTTAAAAACTAAACCAAACGGAACCATATTTTTCTTTTAAAATTGCATATGTATTATTTTTTAAAAATAAAATAAAAAATCATTGCATTGGAGAGTAGTTGACCATTATCCATCTATTAGAATAGCTGAGAAACTGGGATTAAAAGGGATCCCAGTCATGCATGAATAATTTTATACATAATAATAATCTTACTAAAAATATAAGTCATCAAATGTGATTGGTTAAAAAAAACAAAAATGATATTTGAGCATTTATTGATGTTTGGACATGTATGTTTTTAATAGGACTATAAATGAATAGAATCGTTTGTGAACAAACTCGAGCTCGGCTCGATAAGGGTTTATCCGAATTCGGTTCGTTAAATTTTTATTGCATTTGAGGTCGAGCTCAAACTCGTTAAAATCTTAATAAATAAAGCCAAACATACTAAAACATGACTCGTTAGTTCGATTCGTTAGTTGGGCTCGTTTAATATTTATTTAAATAATAAAAATATATTATTATATATTAAATAATATAAAAATATGTATAAACAATAGGATAAATATATTATTTATAAATTTAAATAATGTAAATGTTAATAATTGCTAAATTTATTTTTATGTAAATAATAGCTAACTATAGATAATATATTTATATAATAATGGTAGTAGATATTATTATTTTGGTAAGATATTGATTTTTCTATTAGTGTATTTATATATATTGTATATATAATTGTATAATCAAAATTTTAATTATAGCTTTAGACGCATACACAAATATGAATTTATAATTTTTGTGGCTCATTAAGGTTTGTGAACAGGATTGAGCTCGAGTAAAGCATAAGCTAACTCGGCTCGAGTTTGATTTATTAAATTTTTATTGAGTTCAAGTTCGAACTAAATTAAAAGCTTAATAAACAAATTCAAATATACTAAAACTTGATTGATTCCACTCGTTTGTAATCCTTTTTAGTAAAGTTGTTAATAAAAATTTAAGTATATAATTACTTGAAAGACTTGGGATGTGAGAGTCAAAGTCACCATTAGTGTATGAAAGTTTCTCTCTCTCTAAGAAAATGACCGTTACTGAGCCTTCACTCGCCGGAGAACAACGGCTGGAAACGGGCTGCTCCACGGAGGAGGCAGATCATCTGATCAGGAGCACAAAGAAGATCAAAAGCACAACTGATTCAAAAGACGAAATGATGAATGAATCCATCTTGGAGCCTGAGATTTTGGAAAGGGTGTCTCATGCTCGCCATGTGGATAACCTAGCTGCTGTTGAGGTTAATCAGAATCAGATTAGGGAGATCTGCCCTGACTTTGCGAATATTAAGATGAGTACCTCTGGAAACCGCTCCTTCAAACAGGCCCTTTTACGATCTAGGTTTAATGAGAATGGTAATGAGAAAAATTTTGATTGCGATGTGGAAGTATTATCTCTGATGAGGAGGATGATAACACTGATGACCCAATGGAGGAAAGGGGTAAGGATGGTATTGATAATCATAGTGGCATTCCCAACATCAGAATTCCTCCGGCTCTTCTGAAGAAGATTAGGGAACCCTGGAAAAAGTGCCTGATTGTGCGTCTGCTTGGGAAAACCATAGGGTATAAATTGTTTATGCTGAAAATGTCAAAAATTTGGGGTCTGCAAGCAGATTTTGAAGCATTGGATATTGGGAACGGATTTTTTATAGTGAAATTTGACATGGTTGAGGACTATACTAAGGTTTATACAGGTGGTCCTTGGATTGTGTTGGATCATTATGTCACCGTAAGGAAATGGCAACAAGATTTTAAGTCTGATGATGCTGAGGAGGATACCACCGCGATCTGGGTTAGATTTCCTAATCTACCCATTGAGTATTATAATGAAAAGGTCTTATTTCATATAGCTAAAGCCTTGGGAGTCCCACTGAAAGTTGATATCAACACAGCCATGGCAGCTCGCGGGAAGTACGCTCGTGTGTGCGTTGAAATCGATCTTCGAAAACCCCTGATTTCTCACTTTACCATTGGTAAGTATACTTATGGAGTTGAATATGAACACCTCCACTCACTTTGCTTCTCTGTGGCAGGGTAGGGCATCGCCAAGAAAGCTGTAGTGATCGTCAACTACCAGCGTTGGAGACCCAGCCCCAAGATTGCACCGGCAACACAATAGAGAAGACAAAGGACCAAATGGGCAAAAGCCCAAACCCAGACCAAGAAAGGGCAGATTCTGAATTGGGCCGACCCACGTATGGGCCTTGGATGACGGTCACAAACCAAAGAAGAAAAGCCAAAGGGTCGCTGACTAATAGAGGAAACAAGCCCAAATGGGCAACAAATTCCATGGTCTGAAGAGAAATGTGGGCCTGTCAAAGATCAAGGTCAAACTAGTGAACTAATGAGGAGTTGGGTTTTCGTTATAAGGCCAACAATAGCCCAATTGTGGAAAATATATCACATAGCTCCCTAGCTACTATAAAGCCAACAATGGAGAGGACATTAGACTGGGATCAGAGGTTCAGAACCTACAGACACGCCATCAGAACTCCAACAGCAATACCGTGGCTCAGATGTCAAATGCTATCCCATTACTCATAGTGGTACTCCCTCACCCACCACTACTGAAGACACTCTTCTGCAACAAGCCAACCCTCAAGTTCAACCCCAAGCAAAGACCAGAAAGCCACCGGACAAGAATGGAGGCCGAAGGAGAGAATTACCCCGTGGAACAACTCACAGTGAGTCAAAACAGAGTGATGGTGTATCTCACACCAGGGAAAGAAGCATTTCACCGCATTGCCTCAGAAGGGTGGATAGAGGAAGTAAAAATCAGGATTCAACCATGGAGGCAGATCGAAGTAGGTCAGGAGCGTCACATGATATCGGTAGTGGCATTTGAAATCCATGGAGGACAACCTAAAGAAAGCAAAGGAACTTCTGGGCTTTGTTGACCAGATATCGCTACCAAAATTTAACAGATCATCCATGACTTTGCTAATTTGGAATTGTAGGGGTGCGGGAAACAAAAAGTTCAAAAGAAATTTGCGTGACTTAGTGCAGATCCACAAGCCAGATTTGTTAGTTCTTATGGAAACAAAAGTGGAGTTGGCCTCCATGGGAATGTTTTTCAACCAGATGGGATTTACTACTTCAGCTCATGTTGATCCTGTAGGTCGAAGTGGGGGAATATGGATGCTTTGGAACCCTAGCCTAGTCAATGTTAGAGTCACTGAAGCCAGCTCTCAACTCATCACAGCTAGGATTGCTAAGCAGGATTACCCTGAGTGGCTGCTCACGGCAGTGTATGCAAGTCCTATCAGCAATAAAAGAGAAGATTTATGGGACAGTTTGGAAAACACTGCTCAAACTAATTCTGCACCTTGGATGATAGCTGGAGATTTTAATGATTTTGCTAGCCATTCAGAAAAGAGACAATCTGCAGGGAGCTCAAGTCTTTCTAGTAGCCAAGATCAACGAAGAATAAACAAGTTCTCAGAAAGAATGAACAACTGTCAGTTAATGGACTTGGGTTGCTCTGGTCCGAGGCTGACCTGGACAAACAATAGACAAGGTTGGGCTAATACAATGGTTCGTTTGGATAGAGCTATGTGCAACAGTGAGTGGAGAACCAGCTTCCCTGAAGGTCTGGTTCGAAACCACCTACGAACTTACTCTGACCATTCCCCAATGATGATATTCACTCAAGGTATATCTTTTTAACCCTCTTGTAAGCTTTTCAAATTTGAGGCTGCCTGGATCTCTCATGAAGAGTTCCACACAGTGGTGGAGGAAAGTTGGTCTAATAGCCAAACTTCCCTTATGATTAAACTTGATACTCTAGCTCATAAGGCTAGTAATTGGAATAAAGATGTGTTTGGTAACATATTTAGGAGGAAAAGATGGTTACTTGGGCGGATTGAAGGAATCCAGAGAACCCAGGCAACTATATATTCCATAACCTTCATGTGTTAGAACTGATTTGATTGCTCAATATAATAAAGTCCTTTTCAAGAGGAACTTCTGTGGTTCCAGAAATCCAGATCGAAATGGATCACCCAAGGTGACAGAAACACAAAATTCTTTCATCTCACCACTATTATTAAAAGGAGGCGTAAAAAAATTGATGTTCTGAAGGGTGCCAGTGGTGGTTGGATTGATAATCTGATGAGCTTAAGATGCATGTGCTTAATTATTTTACTACTCTGTTTGCTCATAATCCTTCTAATTCTTTGAGTCATTGGAACAACTTGGCTAGTCATGTAGTTAATGTTGATGAGAATTGTGAGCTCATGAAAGCAGTTACTGATGATGAGGTTTGGAGGGCTGTGAAAAATATTAAAGCCTTTAAAGCCCCTGGAAGAGATGGATTCCAAGCCATCTTTTATCATACCTATTGGAATGTGATTGGCCCATCTGCGTGTGAATTTATCAAAAATTGTTTTGCTACCCATTCTATTCCCTCAACCATCAACCGTACCCTGGTGTCTCTTATCCCTAAACTGGAAAACCCTGTGAATATTAAACAGTTTAGACCCATTAGTCTGTGTAATGTGACCTACAAAATCATTGCAAAAATTTTGGTTAGTAAAATTAGACCTTTGCTTGTAAGCTTGTGAGGCCTAACCAAAGTAGCTTTGTGCCTGGCCGTTCTACCAGTGATAATATTATTATCTCACAGGAAATTATTCATACCTTAAGTTCTAAGAAAGGTAAAGTTGGTGGGATGATCCTCAAGGTTGACTTGGAAAAGGCCTATGATAATATATCTTGGGAGTTTTTGAAACTGACTCTGGAAGAGTTTGGTTTTGATAAAAACCTTATTGATATGATTATGTGTTGTGTTACATCTGTCAACACTGCCATTCTTTGGAATGGTGAACCCTTGCAAGAGTTTAAACCTGAAAGGGGGCTGAGACAGGGTGACCCTTTATCTCCCTACTTGTTTGTGTTGTGTATGGAAGATTATCTAACATGATCACTAAGCAAGCTGAAAATAATAAATAGAAAGGCATCAAGACCTCCCATAGGGGCCCTTGTCTGACACATTTATTTTTTGTTGATGATTTAATGTTATTTGGCAAAGCAGATGTAAGAACTTGTAACACAATTATGACCACCATGACTGAGTTCTGTGAGATTTCTGGACTGAAAGTTAATGCCCAAAAATCCAAAATCTTTGTTTCTGCTAACATTGACAGGAGAGTGGCTAGAGATTTGAGCCATATATGTGGTATTCCCCTCACTTCTGAGTTAGGGAAATATCTGGGTGTTTCCCTTTTACATGGGAGAGTCAACAGAGGGCACTTTAATAATATCCTTGAGAAAATGCAACATAAGCTGGCTGGTTGGAAAACCAGTGTTATGTCCTTGGCTGGCAGAAATACCCTTATTCAAGCTGTTAGCTCTGCTATCCCAGCTTATACCATGCAGACTACTGTGTTTCCTTTGAAAGTGTGTGAGGCTATTGATGACTTAATCGAAATTTCTTGGGGGATACCCTTGAGAGGAAAAAAGTCCACTTAGTGAAGTGGGACACTGTTTGCACTTTGAAAAAACATGGTGGACTTGGTTTAAAGAAGGCTAGAGACCAAAATCTGGCCTTACTTTCTAAACTTGGCTGGAAACTTTTAAATAATGAGGAAGGTTTGTGGCTGGATGTGCTGAGAAGAAAATATTTGAATAGAACTACTTTCTATAATTGGCCTAAAATGAAGCCTGCTTCCCATGTGTGGAGAGGCATTCTCCAAACTAGACATATTCTCAGAAAAGGGGTGAAATGGAAAGTTGGCAGTGGTGAATTGGTAGATATATGGAAGGATTGGTGGTGTGGTGATAAATCCTTTGAGGAGTTAATGACTATTGACCACCAATCCAACCATATATGTCACGCCCCAAACCCGCCCCGAGAGGTTTGGTGACGAGACCGGCCAGTAATCTTAGATTACCAAAGGCCTTTCTGGACAAAACATAAATAAACGGGGCTCGCGGAAGCGAAAAGAAAACTAATAGTCCAAGAGCTGTGTACTTATATGAACAAGCATTATATGCCAAAAGAAAATAATGTTAATTTACCCACCAACTACACATGACATAAACCAAGTCATAAACAAAACATAAATATATGCTACAGATGCAAGACAAAAGAAAAGCTCTCAAAACGGCCTTCCAGGCCTAGCTCCGGCTCGGAGCACTCAGAACGGTAGGCTTTCAAAACGGCGGCTCGATCCGAGATTCCGCCTAGGCTTGACTCCCAGCATGCTCACCTATAAATACATAAATACAAACAATGAGCTAAAGCTCAGCAAGTAACACTAAAGTAAAGGGTTGGTGAACGAAGTCTGACATTTTCATAAAACCATAATAAAACAGTCATAAACATACTCAGTCATTCGTCATTATAAGAACATACATAATGGCATACTCCATAGAACATAACATGTGCCGACTAACGACTAGAGTAACCGGTCCCGGACACCGATTAAACACATACCGAGATCTCGTAGACTGGTCATGGGCTTGTCCTTCCATGCCGTCCCCCATGACTCATGACGCATGGGCCTGCATGTTCTCGCCCCCATGACTCAACTAACTATGGATGCCATACTAGGTTTGCAATAGAACATTCGTTCACCGAAAACATTCTCATTTCAAAACGTATCATATCATAGCACTTTTAGAACATAATTCATAATAACATATCTTTACAGAAATGTCACTTACAGAGGGTTTCCGAAACCGATGGCACGGTCTTCTCAATTTGACCTGCAACAATAACATTATAGCACATTTCTCAATATACATTATCCTTAATCATGCACTTCATTCCTTTCTTTACTTTATTTCATGTTCGTTCATTTCATTTTAATCTAAGCTTCTTTACGTTAATTCATGCTCATGGGATGCTAAATGATGCAATTAACATGTAGAAATCATGTAGTTCATTTCCCCCAAAATTTCCTGAAAATAGCCTTCCCGCTCGAGCGCCCACTTGTCCGCTCGAGCGGACTGTAAACTGTCCGAAAACTGCTGGAAGGGTGATTTTCCCGCTCGAGCGGGCTTCCCTCCGCTCGAGCGGAGACTGCGAAATTCTGAACATCTGGTTCTTCTTCTCCAATTCTTCCCTTTTCTTTGAAACATTACTTTCAATACATCAACCCAAATCCCCAAATGCTTGAAATTCATCTCAAATCAACATGGAAATTTTAATTCAAAACCCATTTAGATCATTAACAAAGTCACACCCATGAATTAAGATGAAAAACCATGAACATACACATACAAGCTTCATATCTCTATAACCATGGAGGTTCTACCTCAAATTGGCCAAACATGTAAAGAAACCATGAGCTCAACATGCTAAATGTCAAGGATTAACAACTACTTCCAAGAAAATCTTACCTTAAACACTTGGATGGAGAAGTGTAAACTTGATTTCCCCTTTTCTTCTTCTTTCCCTCTTGGTCTCTCCCTTCCACGATTTTCTCTCTCTCTCTCTTTCTCACGAATTCTCTCTTCTCTCTCTCCCTTAGATATTTCCTTTCAATGGTTTGAGTCAAACAAGAGTCAACAAATCCTTATCTATAGTCATCTATCACATAACTCAAATTGTGCCAAACATATGAGCCAAACATGGCCTAACGATTCAGACGAAATTCAGTCCTCAATTTATCGTTTCGAATGGTTCTAAAAATTCCCGGTAACACATAGGTGTGCTCAATTTCATTTTCTGAACCCATTATGGTTGTCAATTTCAGTCCCGAAGCTGTAGTTCCAACATATATATATTTTTTTTAATTCAAACAGAAAATTCCCAATTAATTCATATTAATGCGTCATTAATTACTGATAATTATGACGTGTATTCCGGGGTCATTACAATATACCTGCTGATGGTTTTGGTACTGTGAATGCTTTCTTGAATGAGCATGGAGGTTGGAATATGGATCTTGTGTCCACTATAATGCCTGTTTGCATTGCTAAGATCATTTTGGAAACACCTCATCCTCCTCCTTCTTCTACTGTCACAGATAGTTGTAATTGGAATAGCACCCTTTGTGGAGGTTTTTCAACTGCCTCTGCCTATGAAGTTCTCATGGGCCATCATAGTTGTGCAGATAACTGGAGCTGGATTTGGAAAGTAAAGCTACCTCAAAAACTTAGAGGTTTTTTGTGGCTTCTTTTTTATGGAAAGCTACTAACTAACCTTATGAAATTGAGGAGGGGTTTAACATCTGTTCCTACTTGCCCTAGCTGCTGTGGGATGGAAGACATGGATCACCTATTCAGACATTGCTTCAAAGCAAAAGAAGTGTGGCTGGCCTTATATGGTCGAACCTGGTGCAGAAACATGTTTAGCTTATCTTGGAATGATTGGCTTCTGTCTAATTCCAAGAATAAAAAGCCTTTTAATGAGCAGGCTACTTGGTCTTCTGTCTTCATTGTCACTCTATGGAAAATTTGGAAAAATAGAAATGTTTTTGTCTTTGAAAAAAAGTTGTGTAATGGCATGGATAGTGTTAAATTCATTCTTGACTACTCAAGAGATATTGATTTGGCTTTTAATTTGTCCATTATTAATCCTAGGCCTGCTTTTAGATTGATACAGTGGATGTTACCTCCTGCAGGTAAAATAAAATTAAATGTTGATGGCAGTAGGAAATTAGGAGGTGGAGGCGGCTTTGGCGGAGTTCTCAGAGATGAACGAGGTGCGTGGGTGTGTGGCTACTATGGCAGGCTGGACAGTGGAACAAGCTTGGAGGTGGAAATGTGGGCTCTCTACAAAGGACTGACAGTGATGCTCCAGAAGGGTATGCATGAGGTGATCATTGAGACTGATGCCAAACAAGGAGTGCAGCTGATGGAGGAAGCCATAGATGATAAATTCCCTTTTAAGGGACTGTTGGAGGATGCAAAAATAATTTTCAGAGGATGTGAATGCACCATCCACCACATCTATAAAGAGGGGAATTTGTGTGCGGATGCGTTGGCCAAATTTGGAGCGGAGCAACCTGAAGATATCTTGGTGGTTAATGATCCACCACAGGAAATTCAATGTTACCTTGTTGCTGATATGATTGGCCTCTCTAGGGAGAGGACCTAGTTTGTTTTTATTTTCTGTTGTACCTAAAAAAAAAAAATTTAAGTATATATAGTATTGCTGATTATGCATTATGATGCCTTTTATTAGTTACATTTGAGAGTAGTTGAACATTTAAGGTGACTCTCCAACCACTGTTGTGATAGAAAAAACAAAATATATAAAATCTATAGGTTGCACTGAAGATATCATTGGTTACTAAAAGAAAAACAGGTTGGTATCTAAAAGGAATATTTTTTTGCATATATTTTAGAGTATGGGATCCATTGTATAGTGGATGCCAGAGTTCCAAAAAAAAAAAAAAAAAATTACATTGTAATGAAATGTTGTTAATTTCGAATCAATAACTCTCCTTAAAAAATATTTGAAAGAATTAAAGAAAATGGTGAAGCATGAACTTTAATGAAAGGGGATAACTACAAGCAGCTGGGAGTTAGGGAAAAAAAATGTAAATACATGAGAGGTGCAAGTGTGTTTGTGGTGATATGCAAATGAAAGGTTGTAAGAGTGCAAGTGTCACTTGCACGCCTCCATACGTTAGAAATTTTTTTTTCCAACTCCCACCTACATGTAGTTGTCCATTAATGAAATGTCAATTCATGATTTATTTTTTAATAGAAAAAAGAAACAAGCATGCTACTCCTTAGGTCTACAAACCTTATCCTCTCACGAAAATAGTTTTTTAAAAAATAAATAATAAATAAAACCAGTATTATTGGTGGTGATTTGCAATAGTTGTTAAATAATATAGTTGTTTTTCAAACAATAATAAAATGATATAAAGATTATAGTTTACTAGTAGAATAATTGAAAATTGCACGCGTACGTGATTTGGTGCATAGAACATGTCTGTGTAATTGGGTATTTATTTTTTTTTTTTTGGTGTGAACCTAATTAGAATTAGATTAGGATATTGTTTGCTTTTGTCTTTTCTTTATTAATGTATACCCATATGTAATGTATGCTTGTTGTCATCAATAAAATTTATTTTTTTTACCAATAAAAAAAAAATGCCTACATATAATAATAGAAAAATGATACAAATTTTCCCCCAAAACTCCCCAAATAACATGACAAGCAAAATTTGAAAAATTAATCCACATTCAAATATTTTCTCAAAACTCTCTTTACAAGCATTCTATCTTGCCACCTCAATTAGGGAGATTGTTGGGGGAAGAAATAGTGTGAATGTAACACTATTGATAATAATATCTATATAATATGGCAGGGTGATTTTTGAAAATATGTCAAAATGTATTAGAGATACATTTTGAATCAACGGTTTAGATTATTTCATCTGACAATTTAAGAGTCAAGATGATTTCTTTACTTTTGCTTTTTTCCTCAAAATATATCTCTCATTCTCTAATTTTTGAGTCTTTTCAATTATCCACCCACCTCTTCCCACTTTTTTTTTTTTTTTTTTTTTTTTTTTTTTTTTCGAGTCTTTTCCCAAATTTCAAGTGTAGTGCATTACTTTCTCCAATGCAATTGTCTTCTTCGGGAATGAGTCTTTGGTTTGTTTTTTAATTTTGTTTTTTTTGTTTATTTATTTATTTATTTATTTTTGTGTGTGTATAAAATGATATTGGACTTTTAAAAGTATCTCTTGACAAAGTTTGACTGCAATTTAAAAAATATATATATAAAAAACTTGGACAAATCACAACAAAAAACAAAAATCTTAGAGTTTCACCATGGTAATAAAATAAATCTTGTGGTTTTAATTTTTTTTAATTTAAACCCTTATTTTTTTAATCTAAATTATTTATCTATTTTTATTAAATAAAACCGACATAAAAGTGTATTTTAGCCATTAAACTTAATGTAAGTATAAATAAAATGTTTAAAATATCATTTTTTATTCAGTTTAATGGCTAAAATATCATTTTTTTTTTTGTTAGTTTTACTTAATATAAATAGATAAATAGTTTAGATTGGAAACAAATCAAAATATTAACGTTTAAATTGACAAAATTAAAATCTAAGGGCTTATTTTGTTATAAGGGTCAAATCCTAGGAGTTTTGTTTTGTTTTGTTTTTTAATTAATTATTTTTGTAATTTCTCCAAAAAACTTAACCAAATAATTATTGATTTTCTTATTGGTTGTATTTAAAAAAACTAGGCTACGAATTGTTAAAAATTAGATAATGTTCAAAAAATTAAAATTTTAATACACATTTTATATATTCTTACACAGTTTTGTATATTTATATACATGTTTACATTTTTAATATAATATATATATATATATATATATATATATTTATTTAAATATGTATTAAAAATTTAAATTTTTCTAACATTATTTGATTTTGAACAAATACTCAGAGATAGGTTGTAAGCATAATATTTTTTAATAACCAATAAGAAAATCAGTAATATTTTGGTCAAAGGTTTTTTCTTTAAATAAATGAAACCAATAAGAAAATTAGTGAAACATTTTGCCACAAGGAATAATTTTAAAAGCAAATACCATTCAACAACAATGAGCAAAAAAAAAAAAAAAAAAAAGATACCGTAACATGTGCAACAGTTGCTGCTGTGCTTTATGCACAACAACATCTTCACATCTAACATCACCATCTAAAACTTTGCACCCACCCACCCACACTCATTCTCTCTCACGTCTCATCTCATTTTTTCTCTACACTCTTCTATCTCTCTTTCTCTCAGCCTCACTTTTTAGATTTTAAATTTCAAAACACACATTCACTTACTCTCTCCCCTTAGGCTCTTCTCACTCTGTCTCTAAACTCTTTTATCTCTCTTAAGGCTCTCAGCCTCATTTCTTAATTTCCAGCCTCACTAAACACTCTTTTTTGTCTTTCAGCCTCACTTCTCCCGATACAAACCCAACAACCCGGCGGCGTCGACGAACAAGCCTTCGTTATTGTGACCGCATCCGAGAGCAACATTGGGGACTCTGGTTCTCCGAAACGTCAACATTTCGGTTGAGAAATCAACTACCGTGAACGAATCATTGCTATACAATACTTGGTAGAGACATATCTGACGGTTGTTGCAGTTCAGCAAGTCAATTTGGTCAGATTGAAGATTGGGTCGGTCTGAGTGTAGCATTTTCGGCACGGGGAGCACTGGATCCAAACAAACCATCACCGTATGATACTTGCTGAAGTCGCGGCCGATGGTAGTGTTGTGGTAGATAGTTGCGGATAAGGTTTTTGCCCTACTGCGTCGCGTTGGAGGCGGCGTGGAAGAGGCATCTTGGGGTGGCAGTGATGGTGGTTTCAGAGAGGGTTGTTGTCAATAAGGGTGGTGTAACTGTATGGAGAAGATGATTTTGGATTCTGATCGACAGTAAGAGTTTTTGAATCTTGGGTTGTTGTCCATAAGAGAGGCTGCGGTTTTGGAAGAAACTGTAAAAGGAGGGTTTGGAAGTGGAGGGGTTGGGAGAGAGAGGTAGGGAGAGAGAGGAAGAGGAGTGAGAAACCAAACATTATTTTTATTTTATTTTATTTTGTTTTCTATAACCTGGGCATGCCCTAGATTTATGGGTTTATGTGCTTTATGCTCTTAAAAGTGAAGAACATGCCCTAGATTTATGAGTTTTTGTAGTTAGTATAGAAAAGGTATATATAAAAAATAAAATAAAATAAAATAAAAGAGTAGGGAATAGGGATTTGGAGGCAAAGGGGATGGGAAATTGGTCCCTGCTATTTTTATTTATTTATTTATTTTTTCGCATTTGCTTTATGTGCTGGCTGGTGATTATAGTCATGTTAAAAAATATTTGTGAAATTTTTTTAGTTTACAAAGTTGAATTCAAAATTTAAATAAATAAAAAAAATTGAAGTTATTTGGCTATTAAAAGACGAAACATCATTAGAAATATTTATATTTAATGATGAGATCAAAATATAATTGGAAGATTTTTTTTGGAAAATAATTTTTTCTTTGGTGAACAAATTTGAATTCAAAATTTAAATTGGGTTTAAATTGGGTTCTGTTAACAAAAAAAAAAAAAACAGTTTGGTTTTACTATTAAAATATAATCTTTTCACAAGGAGAGATAAGAGAGATAATGGAGATGGTGTGATTTGTTTAAAGACTGAAAAAGCCCACCTCAGTGACAAAGATAACATATTTTTACTTCTAGATAACTAATAGGACATGTATTTGTTGGAAATGGTTGGAAAATTCTAGGTAAAACCAAAATTTTTTTCCTAACTTTGGTCTATTATTTAGGTGGGCCCCATGCGTCGATTTGCGCGAGTTAAAGTGGTAACGCGTTCTATGCCGCGTTGTGATTCACGTGGTATATTTGGTTGCTCAAAACCATTACCGAGTGAATGGGAAATTGAAGCCAAAGTATGCTCCATGGAAATGGAGTTTGGTGGAAAATCTTTAAAGGTTTGAATAAGGTTTGTCCCACATTGATTTGGTGGGAAGTTTTGAATGGGTTTATAAGGCATGGGATTGGAACTTGGGGTGTGCCCCAAGGGGTACCCAAGTGTTTTAGAGAGGGAGGTTATGGACAAAATGGGTTAGACCCATTGGACCCAAAAATCACCACGCGCGCGCCACCGCCGTTCGTCTAGTCGGGTTGGGTTGGGTAAAAAACATTTGAATTTTATTTTATTTTTTGGAAAAATAAAATCCAAAATTCAAATTAATCTGGTCCGGTTTTTCTGTACACCCAAACAGGTCCCTTCCCATTTTTATCTTTTTGAAATTTGAACCCAACAGATTTAAATCTGTTTAATTCAAAACCAAACAGGTTTCATATAAACCTGTTCAAACAGGTTTGCACCTGTTTAATTCAAAACCTGTAGCTACCAATCCATCTATAAATAGGACAGCCCTTATTTGATGTTTATTTTTAGAAATTTCGTACTTCACCTCTGCAAATTTATTCTTCATTTTGCTGCATTTAATTTTTGTGAGAAAGAATATAAACACTTAGTGTGTTCGTTAGGTAAACAATTTGTAGTGCTACTATTGTTTGTAGTTGATCATTTCATCCTAGGAGATAGGTGTCCACATTCTGAAAGCACCGCGGAGAGGACGAATCTGTCTTAAGGACACAGTGTCAAACACTGGACTTGATCAGATTATTATTTGAAGAAATTAATCAAGTAAGTTATTTATTTATTTTCTGTTTTGTTATTATTTATTTAAATCAGATTTTAATTTTATTTTTGTAACAAAATAAAATATGTTTTTATTTATTTAATTTTATTTCTAGTTTGATTTTTGTAATCAAACAATTTTCTCTTCTTTCCTTTATTTCTTTTTATTCTGTTTGTTGTTAAGTACACAAACAGAATTAATTAATTACAGTGAAGATTGTCCAACAATCTTAAGACAGAATCATTTTGATATCTTCATTGTATTTAATTTTCTGTGATTTCATAAAGACATATTCTGATTGGAAAAACAAATAGTGGTTTATGCTATTTGACAGATAGTAGTAATATACTGTCTATTTTCTTTGACAACTAGTAGTAATATACTAGTGTCATTAACAATTGCAGAATATTAAATTTGTGTTACAGAAAATTATTGTGATATTTTATTTTTCTAGTTTTAGTAATAAGGAAAATAAAATTATTTTTGTGTTATAATTTATTTTCTGGTTTTAGTAACTAGAAAATTAATTTGTGTTTTAATTTTTTCTAATTTTTGTAATAAGAGATTATGGCTACTGCAACTGTAACTGCAACTGGAAGTGGTACTTCGATTGTTACACCAACACCGGTCCCTATCCAGAACCATGTTCATGTACCAATAAATCATGGAGAAAAATCAAAAAAATTTAACAGTATTGAGTTTAAGAGATGGTAGCAGAAGATGCTGTTCTATCTTACAACTCTAAATTTGGTCCGGTTTCTCCATGAAGAGGCTCCAGCACTTAAAGAGGGTGAAAGTGATTGGCAAGTTGTTGCCGCTGTAGATGCTTGGAAACATTCAGATTTCCTGTGCAGAAACTACATCCTTAATGGCCTTGACAACATGCTGTATAATGTTTATAGTCCTTTGAAGTTAGCAAAAGAATTGTGGGATTCTTTGGAGAAGAAATACAAGACAGAGGATGCCGGCACGAAGAAATTTGTAGTCAATAAATTTCTAGACTTCGTTATGGTAGACTCCCAAATGGTAATTTCTTAAGTTCAAAGTTTTCAATTAATTTTACATGATATTCATTCTGAGGGTATGTCTCTGAGCGAGTCTTTCCAAATCGCTGCTTTAGTGGAAAAGTTACCACCGGCTTGGAAATATTTCAAAAATTATTTAAAACATAAACGCAAAGAGATGACCATGGATGAACTTATTGTAAGATTGAGAATTGAGGAAGATAACCGTAAGGATGAAAAAGGAATGGGAAAAATCCCATTGAGTCCAAGGCTAATGCGGTTGAACAAGTTCACAAACCACATAACAAAAAGAGGAAGTTTACTGGAGATGGTTCTAAACAAGGCGACAACAGTGGCAACAAGAAGTTCAAAGGAAAATGTTATAATTGTGGCAAGACTGGACATCGAGCTTCTGATTGCTGCCGCCCTAAGAAAGATCATAGAAGTACAAGCAAGAAGACTACCAATCAGGCCAATGTAACTGAACTAGATTATATCTCTGACGGGGTGAATGACATCAACCTCTCTGCTATGGTGTCTGAGGTTAACTTGGTTGGAAATCTCAAAGAGTGGTGGGTTGACACTGAAGCAACTCGTCACATATGTGCGGACAAGAAGATGTTCACTACCTACAATGAGGCTACAAATGGTGAACAACTTTTCATGGAAAATTCTTCTACTTCTTCTGTGGCTGGATAAGGAAAAGTGATCTTGAAGATGACATCAGGGAAAGAACTGACCCTCAACAACGTATTGCATGTACCTGACATCCGGAAGAATTTAGTTTCTGATTTTTTGTTAAGTAAAAATGGTTTTAGGCTTATTTTTTAGTCTGATAAATTTGTATTAACAAAGAGTGGTATGTATGTTGGTAAGGGATACATGAGTGATGGTCTCTTTAAGTTGAATGTAATGACAGTTGTATTGAAAGTTGCTATGAATAAAAATAACTCATCTTTTGCGTATATTCTTGAGTCGAATTTATGGCATGGTAGATTAGGACATGTGAATTTTGATGCTTTGCGTAGATTATTTGGTTTAGATTATATACCAAAGTTTGAAATTAATCCTAATCATAAATGTGAAATTTGTATAGAAGCGAAACTAACTAAGGCTCCATTTAAATCGGTTGAAAGGAAAACCGAACCTCTAGAATTGATTCATACAGATGTATGTGATCTTAAATTTGTTCAAACTAGAGGAGGTAAAAAGTATTTCATAACATTTATCGATGATTGCACAAGATATTGTTATATTTATTTACTTAGAAGTAAAGATGAAGCCTTAGAAATGTTTAAACTCTACAAAACAGAAGTTGAAAATCAACTTGGTAAAACCATTAAAATGGTTAGAAGTGATAGGGGTGGTGAATATGATGCACCATTAAATGAATTTTGTGCACAACATGGCATTATTCACCAAACTACAGCACCTTATTCTCCACAGCAAAATGGAATTGCTGAAAGGAAGAATAGAACCCTAAAAGAAATGATGAATGCCATGTTACTAAGTTCAGGTTTACCACAGAACTTGTGGGGGGAAGCAATATTGTCTGCTAATTATGTTCTTAACAGAATACCCCACAAGAAAACCAATAGCACTCCTTATGAATTGTGGAAAGATTGACCACCTTCTTACAAATACTTAAAAGTGTGGGGGTGTTTGGCAAAAGTTGAAGTTTTTGTTCCTAAAAAGACTAAGATTGGACCAAAAACAGTAGATTGTGTGTTTATTGGTTATGCTCAGAATAGTAGTGCATATCGGTTTCTGACTTATAAATTAGAAATACTTGATATAAATGTGAACACTATTATAGAGTCAAGAAATGCTGTGTTTTTTGAACATGTCTTTCCTTACAAGAAAAGACAGGAATTAAGTTCATAGAAAAACTTATGATTGCACTCAAAGTCAAGAGACTAATGACAATCAAACACAAGAGACTAGTAATGGTCTCGACCAACAAGATTTAACTGATGATGAACCAAGACGAAGTAAGAGAGCGAGAACATCAAAATCCTCTGGTCCAGATTTTCTGACATACCTGTTAGAAAATGAACCTCAAAGCTTTAAGGCAGCAATGACAGGTCCTGAAGTACCATTGTGGAAAGAAGCTGTTAATAATGAAATTGAATCCATTATGCAAAATCATACTTGGGAATTTGTGGATCTTCCACCAGGTTCTAAACCTCTTGGATATAAATGGATATTCAAGAGAAAGATGAAAGCAGATGGTTCAATTAACAAGTATAAAGCAAGACTCGTAGTTAAATGTTACAAACAAAAGAAAGGTCTGGACTATTTTGACACATATTCCCCTGTGACAAGAATAACATACATTCGCATGCTTATTGCTATAGCAGCGTTGTTTAATTTAGAAATACATCAAATGGATGTTAAGACAACTTTCTTAAACGGTGATCTAAATGAAGAGATCTATATGGAGCAACCCGAAGGGTTTGTAGTATCAGGGCAAGAAAAGAAAGTTTGTCGGCTTGTAAAATCTCTTTATGGATTAAAACAAGGACCTAAGCAATGGCATGAAAAATTTGATCATGCAATGCTTACTAATGGGTTTAAGATAAACGAATGTGACAAATGCGTCTATGTTAAAAACACTGACCAAGGATATATCATAATTTGTCTTTATGTGGATGACATGCTTATCATTGGAAGCAGTCAAAACATGATCAAATCAACTAAGCAAATGCTTAACAAAAGATTTGATGTGAAAGATATGGGAGTCGCAGATGTTATATTACGAATGAAAATTACTAAAACATCCGATGGATATGCATTATCTCAATCACATTATATTGAGAAAATTCTTGATAATTTATCAAGGATAATACGAATTTAGCTAGAACACCTGTAGACATCAGTATTTATTTATCGAAAAATAAAGGTGATGCAGTGTCTCAGTTAAAATACTCCCAAATCATTGGAAGCCTAATGTACCTAATGAACTATACTTGTCCTGATATAGCTTATGCTATCAGTAAATTGAGTAGGTACACTAGTAACCCCGGAGAAGACCATTGGAAGGCGATCATTCGGGTTCTTAGATATCTAAGATTCACCCGTGATCATGGTTTGAACTTTACTCGATATCCAGCAGTACTTGAAGGTTATTGTGATGCAAATTGGATATCAGATACTAAAGATTCAAAATCCACAAGTGGATATGTCTTTACTCTGGGAGGCGCTGCTGTTTCTTGGAAATCCACGAAACAAACATGCATTGCACAATCCACGATGGAATCCGAGTTCATTGCTTTAGACAAAGTAGGAGAAGAAGCAGAATGTCTTTGTCACTTCTTAGAAGACATTCCAATGTGGCCAAAACCTGTGTCAGCTATTTGCATTCATTGTGATAGTCAATCTGCAATAGGCAGGACACATAATCACATATATAACGGTAAGTCACGACATATTCGTCGTCGACATAATACCGTAAGACAATTGTTGTCAAATGGAATAATCTCAATAGATTATATAAAATCTAAAGAGAATATTGAGGATCCGTTAACAAAAGGTTTGACAAAAGAGCTAGTGTATAGTTCATTGAAGGGGATGGGATTAAAGCCTATTACATAAGAGTCGTCATAATGGTAACCCTACTTATATGACTGGAAATCCCAAGAACTAAGTTCAAAGGGACAACTAAGTTATGTATGGCTCGCCAGAAATCACCAAGGGATTAAAATTTCCTACTCATTCCTATGGTGAGAGTGATATCTGCAACATATGTTGTCTGCAGGGGTATAAGGATAAGCTTTGCTTTTAATGATTACTTATATCTTGATTTAGGTATAAAAATTAAGACAAGTATTAAGAGATACTTACAATAAGAATCACCTATATGAGTGTCGAACTGGGGCCGGTTCTATGAGAATGAAGAGGCTAATTTTTCTAGAAACACTCATGAAAACCAGGAGCGTTCAAGGCCAAAATGAACACAACAGTGAGAACCACGATGTGTTAGAAGATATTTTGTGTGAAATCTATTGTCTTGGCTTACACAAACGGCTGAACAATTCAAGGCATCGCGTCCATTGGTTAGCTAGTAAGTCCGATAGGTTATCACTAGGGAAGGTTCAAGGCCAAAAGCTACCTATCTTGATGCAAGACATTTTCGACTTATACTCTTTCGATAAAGTCTGCATATTGTTGTATTTCCGTTGTCATCAAATTCCATTCATGTGGGGGATTGTTGGAAATGGTTAGAAAATTCTGGGTAGAACCAGAATTTTTTCCTAACTTTGGTCTATTATTTAGGTGGGCCCTGTGCGTCGATTTTCGCGGGTCAAAGTGGTAACGCGTTCTATACCGCGTTGTGATTCACGTGGTATATTTGGTTGCTCAAAACCATTACCGAGTGAATGGGAAATTGAAGCCAAAGTATGCTCCATGGTAATGGAGTTTTGGTGGAAAATCCTTAAAGGCTTGAATAAGGCTTGTCTTACATTGATTTGGTGAGAAGTTTTGAATGGGTTTATAAGGCATGAGATTGAAACTTGGGGTGTGCCCTAAGGGGTACCCAAGTGTTTTAGAGAGAGAGGTTATGGGCAAAATGTGCTAGACCCATTGGACCCAAAAATCACCACACACGCGCGCGCGCGCCGCCGCCGCCGTTTGTTCGGTCAGTCGGGCGGGCTTGGCTGGGCTTGGGCACGGGTGCGTGGTGTGAGGTTGGGTTGGGCTTGTCCGTCCCAATACCTATCTTTTTGGGTCAAAAACATTTAAATTTAATTTTATTTTTTGTAAAAATAAAATCCAGAATTCAAATTAATTCCGGAATTAATCTGGTCCAATTTTTCTGTACACCCAAACAGGTCCCTTCCCGTTTTTATCTGTTTGAATTTTGAACCCAACAGATTTAAATCTGTTTAATTCAAAACCAAACAGGTTTCATACTTGTTCAAATAGGTTTGCACCTGTTTAATTCAAAACCTGCAGCCACCAATCCATTTATAAATAGGACAGCCCTCATTTGATGTTTGTTTTTAGAAATTTCGTACTTCACCTCTGAAAATTTATTCTTCATTTTGCTGCATTTAATTTTTGTGAGAAAGAATATAAACACTTAATGTGTTCGTTAGGCAAACAATTTGTAACGCTACTATTGTTTGTAGTTGATCATTTCATCCTGGGAGATAGGCGTCCACATTCTGAAAGTACCGTGGAGAGGACGAATCTATCTTAAGGACACAGTGTCAAACACTGGACTTGATCAGATTATTATTCGAAAAAATTAATCAAGTAAGTTATTTATTTATTTTCTGTTTTGTTATTATTTATTTAAATCAGATTTTAATTTTATTTTTGTAACAAAATAAAATATTTTTTTATTTATTTAATTTTATTTCTAGTTTGATTTTTGTAATCAAACAATTTTCTCTCATTTCCTTTATTTCTTTTTATTCTGTTTGTTGTTAAGTACACAAACAGAATTAACTAATTATAGTGAAGATTGTCCAACAATATTTATGTTTTCACATCAAATTTTTAGCAACAAATTTTATAAGTTACATTTTAACTTAATAATTTTATACTCAATTATATTTTGATCTCATTATTAATTATACTACGTCTTTAGGTACAGGTATGCACTAGTACTAAACAAAGGAGTTCCCTAGTCCTCTTTTTAGGATCGGTGGGGTCGGTTTAGTTCAAACTCGTGGACTTATCACAAGTTTTATTTTGATAATCTGATTTATTGATTTTCTAAGTCTTTTTATATAAATTATTCATAAAAAAAATTAAATTAAATTGATCCGATAACTGTAATTATATAATTTTATCATATTTGTATTTAAAAAAACTAAATGAACTATTTTTGAAATTACACTTATCGTTTATATTTTAAAGATAATTGTGATAAAATCATATAATTACAATTATTAAATCTATCTGATTTATTTTGTAAATTATATATATAAAAGGTATTAAAATGAGACCCATAATGAATTTACAGACGAGACTAAATAGCCCAATCCTCTTATGATGACGACAGCCAAGTTGATCTCAATACTAAATTCTATCTAAAATGAGATTAAATTTGATCTCTTCTTCCTCTTTTTTATTTATTATAAAATAATTTTCATGTATTGTCATTCCCTTGCTTCCACAGAATTGGTGAATATTAGTAGTGCCACTGATCACACATTAACAAAAAGCGACAAGCACATAAGTACTGTAATGTAATTTTGCAAATATTAACTCTATATGTCATGACATCGATAGGTTTTTCAAGATTCACCTAACACAGCGGGTATATACATAGCAGGAAGATGATCATGACCCATGATAACGACTATAACATTTAAAAAAGAAATAATTAAAATAGTCATGTTTTACGATAATTCTAGAGACACATAATCAATTAAGCAACCAACCACAGAAAGTACTCCGAAGTTGTATCCTAAAAGCATCTCGAAAATAATGTGTATGATTTAAATTTAAAATTAGTGTGATGTGGTTACACACAAAATTAATATGATTTATCGATGAAACTTTTATTTCACTCAAGTTACTTCACTTATATTTCATGTGATTAGTTTTGCTGCTAATTCTATAATTTTAAAATTATAGTCTAAATCAAGAAAACTTCCATACATTTTCTTTAGGTCTTTTTTGACAACTCAATATTTTAGTTTAAAAATTTTCTCTTTATTTTTTGTACATCTTTTAGTAAAAAATTAAAAAATTATGCCAAACATAATAAATTTTTTTTATCTCATATTTTAACCACAAAATTAAAAAATTATTAAAATAATCTATTTTCAAACGAGATTTAATTCTGTTAGTTTCACAATCATTATTTTTTTTGGGACTTGCCCAAGTTTGGCTTCTATTTATTTACTCATTTTTTTTGCTGGTGAGTATCGTTTTTATTTATATTTGATATTTGATTAAACTTCTTGCGGTCTAAAGTTTCAGACATGTAATTACCATTATAATTTATTATGGCTTTTGGAGGTTGTCTTTTTTTGTTTTGTTTTGTTTTTGTTTTTGTTTTTGTTTTTTTTTTTTTGCTATGTAGGTATTTTGAATCAGTTTACATACACAAGACTATGATTTGAGATGATATAAATAAGTGTATTTTTTGACTTTTTATGAAAAAATATACAAAAAAGTAAAGAGGTGATGTGACTCAAAAAGATAAAAAGATAAAAAGTGTGTACTTATTAGTACACCCCAAACAACTTACAGCCCGAACAAGCCTTTCGAGAGTTTACGCCTTGCGGTCCGTGACCCCAAGGTATGTATTTATTGGCTAGAGGATTCAAACTTGAGACTTGGGAGGCCCCAATCGCCACTCATTAGGCTAACCATCTTGTGGTTTTTGGTGGTTGCCATGATAAGAACTGAGGATTTTATACCATGGCTGATCTCTGGTCACACGATCAGAGGAGGGAGAAGATGGTGGAGGAGAACGATGACATGGCAGTTGACACACATGATGAGGTGGATAGGAGGAATGACATGGAGCCGGTTAATGGACTGAATTTGCTGGCCAAAAGTGTTGTGTTGGAGAATGATAATGGCTGGTTGCATGCGTCAGTAGTAGCTGAAACAAAATGTAACTTGGGAAGCACAAGTGAAGGTGGCGCATGTGAAAAGAATTCAATGCTGAGGTTGGTGAATTCTGAAATGGAGGTTGGTGAGGTATATCAAAGAGTGGATGGTCAGGTTTATACGCCTAGTTTCATAAGGAGCTTTAGTGGGTCGGGACAAAAGAGGCCTGGAATTAATTTAGAGGTTGTTTTGGGCCAGGCCAAGTCTCTGAGTAGTGGGTTGGAAGGAGTTGAAGTTGGAGGAGGCCATGTTTGGTGGCAAATCAGCCCACCAAATTTGATAAGGGATCAGTTGAAAAGTAAAGGTAAGAAGAAAGATAGAAGGAAATCAGGGAATGTTAAACAGTTGTAGATGAGAGGTTTTTTTGGTTTTGTTTGAAATTATGGTCATAAGGGTGCATCAACTAGCAAGAGAGGATCCAAGGGTATAGTTTTTAGACTAGCTGCAGCTGCTATTTCTATTTCTGGGGCATTGGGTAACAGCTCGGAGGTTGGTGTTCTAGCTCGTGAAGAAGCTCTAGCTACCATTCAAATGGGTTATGCTTTGGGGATCAAGTTTAATGCAAAAGAAGATGAGGCTTTAAAGATGGTTACAGAGATGGAATTGAAGGACAAAGGAAGGATTCGAGGTGGGGTAGAGACTGCGGTATAAGTAGTTCCGATGGGTGAGTTACAAAGTAGATTTCGTTATCCATGAAGATTTTATCTTGGAATTGTAGAGGTTTGGGGAGAAGGGAAAAGAGGGGTAAGATTAGGAGGCTAGTTCATGAGAGAAAGATTGATATTGTTCTGCTTCAAGAAACTAAGAGCCAGAGCCTTTCTCAAATTGAGGTGAAATCACTTTGGCCTAGGGATAAAATGGAATTCATGTGTGTGGACTCGGATGCTTTAGCAGGTGGTTTGTTGTGCATTTGGGATCCAGGGATGTTCCAATTTCTTGATTGCCGCAGTAACATGAATTTCATTTTACTCTCAGGTATTTTTTGAATTCTTTTGAAGGTGTATTAGTGAACGTCTATGCTCCGAATGTAGTGGGTTATAGAAGTAAGTTGTGGAAAGTCCTATGTAACTTAAAATCCATATTTTCTAAACCTTGGTGTTTAGGAGGAGATTTTAATGAAATAAGGAATGTGGGGGGAATGAGAGGTCGCTCAAGGAGAGATAGGGGAACAAGAGACTTTAACAGCTTTATTGATAATTGTGAGTTCTCAGATATACCACTCCTTGGTAGGAAATTTACTGGGTGTAATGCTGGAGGGAGGGGGAAATGGAGCAGAATTGATAGGTTCTTAGCAAATCCTTAGTGGTTGGAGGTGTTTAATTTCAAGCTGTGGAGATTGCCTAGACTTTTATCTGATTATTGTCCCTTATTGTTGATGGAGAATGTGTCACGACCCGCTCCCCGTACTCAAGGGTTAAGTATCGTGATGGCTAGTAATTGAAGTTACCTCCGGCTAATTCTTAAACAAATTACTAAACGCAAGTGGAAAAATATTTAAGTAAGGGTACTAAAATAATCATTGGAGCTTTTGCTTTTATAACAAAAACTTATTGACTAAAAGGCCGATATTTACATATGAAGAATAGAATTATAAATATTATAAAAGTACTCTGTGTGTCTATTCTACATCCTCGCTTCTAAGACTTTCCAAAAGTTATTTCTGAATTACATCGTTTCCTGAAAATTAGTAAATAACTATAATCACATGGCAGAGTTAGAAATATTATACTAAGAGCATAAGGGCATAAAATTCACCATGGATAATTATTGGCCAAACAAAGCTTGATATTAAAATACAGAGTATATAATACAGAGATCATATAAACAAAATAATCATAACGACGGTACAGAACACATTTTAATAAACAGTTATATCCATGGATTTTCCTTAGTATATAAAATAAGATTCATAAAATAAATAACATAATTAAAACACCATTTACGTAAAATAAATTATGGTAACTCAAAACATACGTAAAATATATTATGGTGACTCAAGATATAATATAACTCACCTTAATGTTAATTCCAACTTTTTCCTTTCGTTTACTGCGACCCACCAAATACTTCAAACTAAACTCAAAGGTTTATATATAAAACAAAACAATTAGAGGGAGGGAGGGAGAGGGAGAGAGAGAGAGAGAGAGAGACTAAACGTGTTTGAGGAAAGATGATGTGGCTCAGATTGATTGGCCCGTCTATATATATTGTGAAAAAGCGTGGGCGACAAGACACTTGCGGGGCACATCTTTTGTTGTATAGAAAATATTATATTTCAGTGTATTTTTGTCTAGGAAAAATATAGAGAAAAATATCATAATACTCAGAAAATAATATTGAATAATAATATAAAGTTAAAATTCTTTTTTTGAAATCATATATAATTAAATAATACTAATATAAAATTTAAGGGACACCTTAAATTTTCGGGTTGTTACAGAATGATAGGAACTGGGGTCCTAGGCCTTTCAGATTTATAAATTCCTGGACCTTGCATCCTAGCTTTGTATCTTTATTGGAGAAGTCTTGGAAAGAATCTGTAGTAGAAGGATGGCCAGGTTACATTTTACAGAGTAAACTTAAACAACTTAAGTTAGCTCTGAAAAAATGGAATAATGAAGTGTTTGGGGATGTATCTACTAAGCTAATGCTACAAAAAATTAAGGTTTTAGAGACTAAAATTTAGAGACAAAAATATTTTTGAGGAACCAAATATTTTTGTTGCGAAAAATATTATTATTATATTTTTAGCAACGAAAATTGAACATTAGTGATGAATTATTATCCTTTTGGGACCAAATTTTTTGTCTAAAAAAATAAAATATTTTTGAGACCAAATTATTTTGTCCCTAAAAGTTTATTTATTAGTAACATTTTCAAAATTTTGTTGCTAAAAGCCTTATTTTTGACTTTTCAGGGCGACTTTTTAGTGATTATCCTCAAGATAATAGAAATTGGTCCCTAAATGTCTTGTCATGACCCAAACCCGCCCCTATAGATTAAGGTCATAACTGGCCAGTAATCATGAGATTACCTACGACCTCAAATCAGATTAGAATATACTCCATCAGAGTTAAGGAGCCAAACGGAAACGACTTAAAAATTTTGTCCAATGAGCTATGCTTACATGGCATATCAAAACATTTCACATGTACTTAATAATAACTCACACCACATATCTCAGTAGTTAACATCTTGTATACTCAGGATCATTCAAACACATAGTCAGCTAAACCAAAAGCTCATACACATAAACGGTCTATCATGACCAATAGAAATGGCAAAAGGAGTACAAAAGGATCATAAACAAAGCCTCTTACGTGAGGCACCTGGGCTGACTTTGCAAAAGTCGGGTTCCTTTCTTAAATTCCACTAAGACTGGAGTTGAACGTCCCTTTGCTCACCTCATACATATAAATGAGAGTGAGCTAACGCCCAGTGAATAATATCAAAATAAAAAGGTTAATGAATGATGTTCGTTCATAAATGAATCATACTCATAATGTACATATTTGAACTACTATTCTCATTCACCCCAGATTCACAAATCTCAACAAAGCAAAACAACCTTAGGTCCAACACATCATGTCCATATGCAAAACGACCTCAGGTCCATCTATACGAAACGACCTTTGGTCCAACCAACTCTTTATTCAAAACGACCTTTGGTCCAATTCGAACACATCAAACGGCCTCGGGCCCAATTCAAACATATCAGGCGTATCAAACGGCCTCGGGCCCATTCTCTTTATATTCATATCCATGCGTATTTCATATTCATGATCATGATCCCTTTCATTCAAACGGCCTTTAGCCCATCACGGTATTCCAACATATCAAATGACATATTTCAACGGCCTTTGGCCCATCTTTGCATTCATGTCTAACGGCCTTTGGCCCAATCATTCACGTCCGACGGCCTTTGGCCCAATCATTCACGTTCATCGGCCTTTGGCCTAATCATTCACGTCTGACGGCCTTTGGCCCAATTCAGATATATCAAACATATCAACGGCAAACGGCAAACGGCCTTAGGCCCAATTCAGATATATCAAACGTATCAACAGCAAACGGCAAATGGCAAACGGCAAACCGCTTTAGGCCCAATTCAGATATATCAAACGTATCAAATGGCCTTATACCAAATTAGGCATATAGAATACTCATTCATATTTCAAATCAACAAATCCATGAAGCTTATACAGAAGTAGCATTCGGAAAGTAACATACTTGAAAATATCTTTACTAAGATATTACTCACAGTGTTCTGTCGGTGGATTTGCCCTTGAGCTCGACCCTACACATTACATAACACATATGGGTCACAAACGATTCAATCCGTTCTTAACTTATGCATTCCTCTTAGGCCTCTTTATTATCTTCTTAATCCATTTACAATGTTCAATGCATGCCTAAGAGTGCTCAGAAATGGAAGAGAACGGAAAATGAAACACAAAACATCTTTACAAACTTTCTGAAACAGGGCTCCCCGCTCGAGCGTGGCTTTGGCCGCTTGAGCGGACCCTTTAGGTCTGCAAAAGTACTGGTTGCCTCATTTTTATGCTCGAGCGTGACTTTGGACGCTCGAGTTGAAAGTCAAACTACATGGCTCCCTACTCGAGCATGAATTTATCCGCTCGAGCGCACGTTTATGTCTACAAAAGTTCTGGGAACTAGCATTTCACGCTCGAGGGCACTTTCCCCGCTCGAGCAGACATGCTGAATTCTGGGTTTTCCAGTAGCCAATTTGAGCTTCAAACTTGTATTCAAACTAATGTAACTTGCATATTATGACTCATACTTCACATGCCAACCTTCCAACATGATACAAATGCTAAATTACAACATTTTGAAGCTCAATTCCCATGGATCAATTTCATAGTCATACAATTCTTGCCAAATTCATCTCCAAAACATGTAGTTGAGTCCATAGTCTCATTTTCATGGATGCATGTCTTAAATGACTTCCAATTCAACCCAATCAACATGTCTTATACACAAACATGAGGACTCATAACAAATTGCTACATGCATGCACACATTGACCTTAATTTCATCATGATTAACATGCTTTATCTTCAAATATGCAACTATATGGCAATTCATGGTAATTATACACATGCATGTACATACAAGCTCCATATTCATCCATTACATCTCAAATTATGGTCTCAATTGCCATCTAACTTTGGATTCACAAAACTACAAACTTAAACTCATAAATTTACTCACCTAGGAGCTTCAATCTTTACAAATTCTTGTTAATTCTTGAGTGTAGCTTCCCAATCCACAATCTTTGAGTCAAAATGCACAATTCTCCCTCTTTCTCTCTCTAGAATCGACACACACTCTCTCTAGAGAGCAAATTTAGATTTTGAGCTCAAACATATGGTGAGTTTAAGTGTATAAGGGCCTATTTATAGGCTTGCTTAATCACATTGATTAAGTTTAAGTAATGGCACTCTAATTAACCATTCTGAATCTAATTATTTTGATCCGAATCAATTTTTAATTAAATTTCACCATAGGCTCTAAAAATTGCGCTAATTACAATGGCGTAATCAATTTCGTTTTCTGTAGCCGAGAAGGCCTTCAATTTTCAGTTCAAAGCACAATTCTAATAGATTTTCCTACGGTGAACAGATACAAAGCCAAAATCACATATAATCATGCAATTAACACCCAAATTCAAATTAAGCACCAAATTACAAACATAAGCATGATTAATTAACATAGCACCGGATAGGGTTATCACATGTCTTTTACAACAAAATTTTCACTTTTAGAGACTAAAAAATTTGATCTCTAAAACTCTTATATGTTGTAGTGTAAAGGTAGCTGAAGATGAAGTGAATAAGGTTGATCTCTTAGCAGAAGTTAAAGAGCTAGTTGAGTCAGAAAAGATAAAAAGAAGAGAAGTGATTAGTGAAACATGGAGGTTAAGCAAAATGGCTGAATGGATGTGGCTTTAGAAAGCTAGATTAGATTGGTCTTTGAAAGAATATAAAAATACAAGATATTTTCATGTTATGGCCACCACTAGGCAGAGCATGAATGGGATTAATTCTATCACTGTTGGGAATTCTGTTCATGAGGATCCATGGAGAGTAAAACAGGAGGTTTACCTTTATTTCAACAAGCATTTCATAGAGGAATGGAGAAGCTGGCCAACTTTAAGTGGTAGTTTTAAATCTATAAGCAATAATAGTGCATTTGAGGGGCTTGAGGCAGGATTTTTAGAATTAGAAATTTGGAATGCCATTAAAAGTTATGAAGGTAATAAGGGCCCAGGCCCAGATGGTTTCAATCTTGTGTGTTTTCAAAAGTATTAAAAGGTAATGAAGGGGGAGGTTATTGTAAACACCCCATTTTTTAGGGCCTTTAAGACTTGGGCATAACTGATTGATCACTCAATGATGAATGTGTACACTTGTCAAATGCTTGATTTCTTCAGCAGGAAACCTCAGTTTTGAACCTACAACCTTTGCGCCTTGTTTTTGGACCAAACAGTAGTTTTTTAAACCTGACTATCTGGGTGCCTGCAAACCCACTTGTGACTCCAGCCGCCCACTATTAGTGGCCTACCGGCCACTTGTGTAATTTTTCAGATCTTTTTGCCAGCTGTCCCAGCTGTCTCCACAGATACTGCACAGATGCATGCCATGCATGCACTGCACCAGTTGTGTCTGTATAGATATTTTTGAGGTGGTCTCATATATTTCTATATATAGATGTTTTGGAAAATATTTTTCTCTCTACATTTCTCTCTCTCTCTCTCTTCTCTCTCTCTCTTACGACTTCTATACCCTTTGTCTAGACACTCTAAACCAAACCTTGAGGGATCTTTGCTGAGGTGCTTAAGCTTGCATTTTAGCACTTGAGAGTGTGAAATTAGTGGTTTGGGAATTCAAGGAATCATTCCTTTTCAAGAGGTATACATCCTAGTTCTTTTGTATCATCTATTTCTCATATTTTCTTGCTGTTTTTGAGTTGTTTATCATCTATATTTTTGGGCTGAAACTTGTGGTTTAGAGCCATTAAAGGTAGAGGGGTGGATCATCCTTCTTTAAACCTTGTTTCATAAGCTCTTACCCTTGTGTTTCCCACATTTTATCAACTTTTTTTGAGTTTTTTACCACTGGTTTTTATAGTTTTCCAGAGGCTAAAAATCATGTTTTGAAGTCCCAAAAGTGGAGGGGGTAGTCTCCCCTCATTGTGCTTGTTTATTAGGTTGATTGCTCTATGTTTTTAGCTTACTCTTTTAGCTATTTTTACTTTAATTTCAGCACAGTTTTGAGCTAAATTAGGATTGTTTTTATGTGTTAGTTTCATTTATGTTTTGTATTGCATGCTTGTAGTGTAATGGTTCTCATAGGCTTGGTGGTTTAGGCCTTAGCCACCAACCTATTTGAGTTGATAGCATTTATTTCTAACTTTTCATACTTGTGTTCACCTCTAAGCATCTCTGCAATCTCCCTCATTTTTTGGCATTTTCTCTTTGTTTCGAGAGTTACTCCAAAATGAGTGTTGTTTAAGTTTGAAGGGTGATATTGTGCTTAACGGTTTAATCCCTTTTGGGGTTCATTACCAACGGCATAATCTCCCTCTCATGCCTAAAACAACATTTGGTTTGGCACTTCTCTCTAATAGTGGACTTAAAGCTCATTATTGAACTTAATTGACTACAGAATAGAAGGTAATTAAAATGGAGTAACAAAATTGGGGTTAAAATGAAGCAAGATAATAAAATGGCTTAGGTTCAATCGGATGTCAATTGAACCTATTGAGTCTTGAGTCGTTTCATACTTGTTAGTGATGAAAACGTTCAAGAGTCAATGTCAACCCCTTCCATTGATCAATCCATGATAGGGAGAAGGTTTTGTTAGTATTTCCTTACCATTTATTAAAATTGTATCCCTTGGTTCATAAGTCATCACGCAAAGAAATTGCATAGATTGATAGCTTGCAAATTAAGCCTACCTCTCCTTTGAGCTATTTGATGATAAGAAGAGGCAGGGTGGACAAAAATTCCCATGAGAATGCTCTGTTTGTGCTTTGTTTATTTTCTATTGCAGCAGGAGAAATCTAACATTAGTGGCCGGCAGGCCACTTTTACTGGGTGGCAGGCCACTACTTCTGGCCTGCTGGCCACTTTTTCCAACAAGGCAGTGTATTGTTTCCTGCAGAACAGAGTAGAAACTGAGGTGAAAAAATCAGTGCAATCTCTTGACTGTGCAACAAAAGCATTCCAGTAGCAAAACGGAGAGCATTTTCAGGTAGAAATCCACATCCATGCATGAACCATCCCTCGATTCTCAGGATCCATTAAAATAATGTTGTAATAGTAGTATGTTGTATTTAAAGTAGCGGACTTGTAACTAATTAGTTAGTTTAGTTAGAATAGCTAGTTAGTTTCGTGTTGTACTTAATTAATTAGCTAAAGTAGTTAGTTAATTTGTGGTGTTGTAATAATTAGCTAGCATAGTTAATTTATTTCATTTGGTTTGTAATAGTTAGTTAATTAGGTAATAATTAGCTAGTCCATTTATTTGGACCCTCTTGCGCGAGGGCAAACTTGTAATAATGTGTATATCTTCCAACCCCACGTCTTTCTCCCTTTTATTTATCCCCTTACGATGGATAGTATAGAACATCATGTTTTTTTTTTTTTTTAGGATTCTACATGTATAAAGCATTCATTTGTCTTGCATGCCTTAGGTTCGGTTCATCATTCTAACAAAGCATTGTTGTTTATTACTTCGTTGAATACGTATTTAAAACGCATGCTATCAAATTAATTCACATGGTATATTAGTACCCGAGCCTATTAATTACATCTTGCATGTGTTGCATTAGTCATATTACATTAATTAGGGGCATGCATGTTTTCTAATTATTTTGCTTGTTTTGGTTCGCCTCGGAGTACTAGGTGAGCATTTTATTGCTTTAGCATATTTGCAAGAGTGTGATTATTGCCATGTCTAACATGCTTACCATAAGGCTAATTGCTTAAGTGCTATATCTGCTTGAATGCCTACGGATGAAAGCTAATTGCTTGAATTGGAATAATTTGAGTAATGTATATATGAGATCACTTTTTCAAATGGTACATATTCGAAACAATTTTCAAAAACATACATGAAATCAAATGTTCTAATTTTTGCAAATTAGTCTATACTTGTGTGCTTCACATAGTAACAATAGCCTAATAATCGGAACAAGCGCATATAATGTAAATAAGAATCACATCATGATTAATAGAGGCCGATCTTTAATCGAGCTAGTGGGGTGCTCAATTCATGACCTTCCCCTCTCGTACCTAAGTTCCCGAGTTGAGACACTTTGGTGATGACGGATAAGTAGCCTTTGGCATGAGTCTCGAGTTTCATAAATTTCTCAAAAATATTTAGGTGACGACTCTCTATCTGGTAAAGCAGTCCATTTTTGGCGTTTTAATTCAAAATCGATTTTCTAAAAGAATTTTTGGATTTGGACTCTTTTGTATTTTTCTATTTCACATTGTACTTGTGAGATCATATTCAGAACCACGGGAGTCTGAACTGTAGGGCTATCATATCCGAAAGGAGCACGAAAAGTCAAGCTACAGTTTCTGGTGACTTTGCTGGGGAAATTAGAGAACTTGACTCAAACTTCATGATATGAAATTTTATTTACATTTATATGTTCATTGCATTGCATTTGTATTGGTGCGCATAAGTCACTGAGTTTGCCATCTGCTATTCCTAGATGGTTTGCCGGAGGTTTGCCTAAAAGCTTGCCAAAAGGCTAACCGGTCGTGAGCTCTGCCATGATGGGAACACAACTCTTGGATATGGACTATCGCTATACCGTTCGATCCTCCTTTCACTTCTCGGTGTTAGTTGTGAGAGGTATATTAAGTAGTCTTACTGGGTACCCCCTTTGACCATTTGGCCTAGCTACATATAGTAAACCTACAGTGACTATTCCAAACTAGGACATGATGCTCACCTGAATGCAGGATTGCGTGAAACCGCTTGATTGTAATAGTGAAACCTAGTTCATGACAAAACTAGGACAGGGTAACCTTACCCCCTCATAGGGGTGTTTTGGCTTTCTCTTAACTAGTATGTGCTTTACAGTGAAATTGTACATGAATGTGCATAACAGTTGCAAAATTGGTATCTGTTTTGGAGCAATATTCAGTGTGGAGTGTAGTCCTATAGCTTTGATCATATTTGTGTTGATAGAACGTCTTAGTTGAGGCATTGTGCGGTTTCTGGTTGTTGCTCTTTTACGTTATTTCTTTTTTTGCTTGGTAGTTTAAAACCATAGTTTCAGAAGGTTCTGATATCCCCTAAGTACTCTGGACCTGAGTTGGAAGACTATGCAAGGCCGGGGACCATGTGTAGACACCCCATTTTTGACCGACCTTAAGACTCAGACGTCACCGATTGAGCGCTTGGTGATGTTGCATATCGTGCTCGTTCAGAAGTCTCAGAGTCGCGGCCGTGCGCCCTGCCTCCGGATTTCCGAACTCTCTTCTGTACCTTGCCAAAGTGGAAGCGAACGGAAAGAACAAGATAGGGGCGGACATGGATCCCCATGAGCATCTTCTGTTGGCTGTTGAGGCTTTGAAAGCCGAGGGACTGAACAAAGAACAAGTGCTTGCGGTTGTCACAAAAACTGTGGACGACACTTTTGCCACTCAAGTTGGAGGCAGTTTGAATCGAGAAGCAAGCCGGGAGAAGGGCCGTTGTACCAAGGATGTTCCCTTCAGCTATAATCCTCCACTCGGAAGAGATCAGCAAACCAGGCTAGCACCTGCCAATCCCTTTGCTGGTGCGTCCAGCAAAAATCCACAAACCCAGAAGTACCAACCCCGAGGTCGGAGGGTCTTCCATGCCCTCCACATGCCTTTGTCCAAAGCTCTCCAAATCCTTGTTGGACAAGGCCATCTCAAACCCCTTGAGCCTCGGCCTCTCCCGAACCCTCTTCCGGCTACACATGATGCTACCCAGTACTGCGCATACCATCAGCAAACTGGCCATGCTACCAACAATTGCTTCCGTCTTCGCCATGAAGTACAGGATCTATTGGACAATGGGGTCATCCTCCTGCCGAGCTCAGCAAAGTCTATCGGCACTGGGTCAGTGAATTTGGGGGATAATGTGATTATGTGATCGGGGGATGAACCAGCTGCGGATGACGCTCAATTTACTCCAAACGTGGGAATGGCACGCACTGTTCTTAGCAATGTGCAAATACCAGTTTTTGTGCTTTCTGACTTGGGTATTGGGTCGGTTTTGTTGTCTTGTTTTGAGTCTCTCTTTTGTTTTGGATCTGTCTTGTTGTATCGAGTCAGTCCTGTTGTATAGGAGTCGGGTGATTCCGGGGGTGTTACCTCGGGCGTCACCATTTTGTTTTGCGTTTGTCTTTTTTTTTTGAGTCTGTTTCTGCCAGGGAGCCAGTTGTGCCAACAGATTTTGAATGAAACAGCAGTGATTTCCACACTCTCGCATTTGCTTCTGCCGTGTGCTAGTTGTGCCGGGATTTGAATGAAATGGCAGTGCATTCCACCTGCTCTCTTGTGCCTTGAAGTCATTGTAATGACCTGAGTTTTTTTCAAAACCTTTTTGAACACTGCGGTGAAAACAAAGAGGGAGCAATTCCTCGGGATTTGCAAAACTTTGATCAAATTGAGAGAAAGAGAGGCGTGCTAAGCCCTTAATGATTGAGATCATGCTTGTTAATGTGAGTACTGAGAAGGACCCTAGCTTTGATCCAGATTGGTTCTACACTGTCTTTAGCGCGAGCGATTTGTCGCTTTCTTAAAAACTTTCAAAAAATGTTTTGCGCGGTCCTGCGAAGGCACGTGTGGAATCGCTCTTGAGATTGTGCAGCTTAGGATCGCTCTCGGCCTCGAGACTCAACCTCTTTGCTTTCAAACCTTGAACTTGGATTCAAAACGTTCAAAGGACAATCACAATATGAGGCCTGTGTGGCCAGATTTGAAGCAGCCCTCGAACAAGAGACACCAAAGTCAGATCAAGAGGATTAGATGTTGTCAAAAGAAGCTTGCAAAGCTAGATCAGAAGCACCCCTCGAACTAGGGGCAAAAAATATCCGATGTGCTCGAAGAGCCAACAGGTGGATCCTTCTGCAAATCAATACAACAGCCACTCTCCTGGATATAGAGGGCTTCAATCTCAAAACCATTTGGCATGGACTTGTTATACTTTTACCCTTCGAGAGGCTCGCTGGGTCGAAAACCCAAAAGGGCGACCCAGGCAAAAGTTAGAGCAAAGAAAAATAATAAAAAAAAGAAGAAGAAAAATGCAAAAAAAAAAAGAGAAAGGAAAAGAAAAGAAAAGAAAAAAAAAGAGAAGAAATGAAAAGAATTGAAAAGAAAAGAAAAACATAGCTCGCAAGGTTGAAAACCTGTAACAGGCGCCTTGGCAAAAGTTAGAGCATAAAAAGGAGAGGTTAAATACCCGAGTGTACCCTAACCCCGAACTACGTAAGGCTTGATTCCCATCTTTGGGATACGTAGGCAACTTCATCCTGAAGTCCAGCAGTAAAACAATTCAAATTTAATTGTGTCCATGCGATGGTTCTGATCATCTTCGCCTTCTCTGTATCCGAGAGTCTGGTTGTGTTCGTCGCTCCGAAGACTGACTACAATGCGCTGCGGCACCATCCAAACAAGGGGCAACTTTCCGTTGCCATTCAAAACGCCGCGGTGTCATTTCAAACAAGGGGCAACTTTCTGTTGCCATTCAATGCGCTGCAGTGCCGTTCAAACAAGGGGCAACTTTCCGTTGCCATGCAGCTCTCTTCAAGCACGGGGCAGTTTTCCCTTGGATCCGAGATTGTGCATCTCAAGAGTAGGTTTCATGCTCGTTGAGCAATAGCCGTTTGCAAAAATAGTTTTTGAGGATTTTTACTAAGGTTGACTAATTCTCTCGAAAATTACCCCATTTTTCTAAAACTGGACCATTTCTTGGACCCAAAAAAGGAAAATTTTCAGTGCTCATAGCCTGACTTGCGTGATTTGAAATCAAAAATCGAACAAGCATGTTAATCTAACTCTCATGTTGGTCAAAATTGTTTTAGTAGAAAGCAAAAACAAAAAATGGTCAAAATGATGAACTAGGGGTACAGTTGAGTCAGGTTTTCTGTCTTTTCCCTTTATCAACGCGCTTGCCAAGAAGGGCACTCTACCTGCCGGAAAAGGGCACCACTGAAGCTAACCGCAAAAGGGCTGAAAGCTCTCTCATCCTCCAAGCAAAAAAACTGTCGAGCCAAGTGCGAAGCACGAACTGGAATGAGGCAAGATATTCCACTCCATCATCTGGACAGATCTTATCACGTCCAAACTCCCCAGCAAAGCATCATCAACCGATGCTAGCTGCAGATTTGCTACACACCCAGTTGTAGCGCAACCCCTCTGTGGGAGGAATTCACTAGCTGCGTGCAGAAGAAGAAGAATCTAGCAGAATGCTAGGGGCACGAGCCCACAACTTGCTGTTTATCCATCAACCACCCAGGGGAGGGATGAAAAATGAGAGATTGAAGAATAGAGAGATGTGCGATGTGAGAAAAAGTGAGCAAAAGGGTTTTGAGAGAAAAATCGAGATTGAGTGCCCGAGCGATATGAGAGACACAAATAAGAAAGGGTGTGAAACACTACCCGGTGAAACAGGCTCCCTGTGCACGTCTGAGTGTCGTGTCTTTTTGTTTTATCTCGATTTTGTTTTGGGTCGTTTCGGGTGTTACTCGATGTGTCTAGGTTGTGTGCCTTTTATTTCCTTGTTGAGTCGTTTTGCTGTGTTCAGTCGTAGGCTCAATACCTGGTCGAAAACTCATCTCTCAATTTCAAAAATAAAATCGTTTTCTGCTCCGAGTGCCGTGCCGTTCTCCACATTTGTGCAAAACAGGATTGGTTCTTTCAAAAAGTCGCGGGGTCCACCCCCGATAAGTGTGAACAGTAGAACAAGGGCCTATCTGAAGCTTTTTAGGTTCCGGACTACAAAGCAAAAGAAAAGAAGGAAAATCGAAGCATCTGAGTGAGTTTCACCTTCAGCAAGTTCCGTGATTGTATTCCGGATGTACCTCTTCAGGCCTTGTTAATACTACCGAAGTGTGAGTGCGCCTCTACCTCAAGTGTAAGCCTGCTTCAAGTCAGAATGACAGTCCAAGCAACACCCGAGGGTTTTACATGCAGATGTTATCTCTCGCCAATTTGAACAGGGTGTGCCCTTTTTGAACTGAGTGTGTTGCAAAGTCCTCTAAGAGGCAAATCAGAGGCACCAGAGTACATATTTGATGCTCCTCTATTGCATAGAATGTGAGCTCTCATACACACTGTTGTTGCATGCGTGCCGCGCATCGTTATGATTCATGCATAGAATATGCTTGCTTTTAACATTGCATAAATTGTGCTTCCATACTTGCATAGAAAATGCTTGTATCTATTGCATAGAAGATGCCCCCATACTTGCATAGAAGATGCGTTTTATCACACTTTCTTGTGCATTTTATCTCGCTCGCACTGTCTTGTGCACTTACACTTTGTATCTCACTTGCACTGTCTTGTGCATCTTGTGTTTGTATCTCACTCGCACTATCTTGTGCATTGCATATCAATCGCGCTGTTTAGCGTATCGCACTGTCTTGTGCATTTCAAATCAATCGCCCTGTTTAGCGTATCGCACTATTTTGTGCATTGTATCATTCGCGCTATTTTGCGCACCTCAATCGCACTGTTTTGTGCAGTTTATCATTCGCGCTATTTTGCGCACCTCAATCGCACTGTTTTGTGCAGTTTACATTCGCGCTATTTTGCGCATCGCATTGTTCTGTGCAGTTTATCATTCGCGCTATTTTGCGCACCTCAATCGCACTGTTTTGTGCAGTTTACATTCGCGCTATTTTGCGCATCGCACTGTTCTGTGCAGTTTATCATTCGCGCTATTTTGCGCACCTCAATCGCACTGTTTTGTGCAGTTTACATTCGCGCTATTTTGCGCATCGCACTATTTTGTGCAGTTTACATTCGCGCTATTTTGCGCACCTCAATCGCACTGTTTTGTGTAGTTTACATTCGCGCTATTTTGCGCATCGCACTGTTTTGTGCAGTTTACAATCGTGCTATTTTGCGCACCTCAATCGCACTGTTTTGTGCAGTTTACATTCGCGTTATTTTGCGCACCACAATCGCACTATTTTGTGCAGTTTACATTCGTGCTATTTTGCGCACCTCTATCGCACTGTTTTGTGCAATTTACTTTCGCGCTTTCTTGCGCATCGCGCTGTTTTGTGCATTACATTGTATCATTCGCGCTATTTTGCGCACCTCAATCGCACTGTCCTGTGCTTTGCATATCACATCGCACTATCTTGTGCATTTCAGATCAATCGCGCTGTTTAGCGTATCACACTATTTTGTGCATTGTATCATTCGCGCTATTTTGCGCACCTCAATCGCACTGTCCTGTGCTTTGCATATCACATCGCACTATCTTGTGCATTTCAAATCACTCACGCTGTTTAACTTATCGCACTATTTTGTGCATTGTATCATTCGCGCCATCTCGCGCATCTCACCTGTACTTGTTAGTGCATTACATTTCACTCGCGCTATTTTGCGCATCGCACTATTTTGTGCACATTACTTGCATTGTGCATGCATTTTATCGTGCTATTTTGCGCATCTCACCTGCACTTGTTAGTCCGTTGCATCGCGCTATCTTGCGCACCTTACCCGTATCACACTACTTTATGCATTCACTCGCCGACACTGCGTGTGTCAAACTTTCGGAACCACAGGAATCACATTGAATATATGTTGTTAGCATATTGTTCTTGTTGAATTTCTCTCTTTTGCAGGCACGATATTGTATGTACGGTTCATTTGAGGCTGGTGCGACCAGACGAATCGAGCAGGTATCGTATCTTCTCCGTGTGAGACGCGACGAGAGTCGAATGATTCTCCGCATCCCTAACTGCATGAAATGTAGTTGTTGCTTTGCATTCTTGCTTAAAACTGTTGCATCTATTTGCGAATACTTGCCTCGTTACAGCTTGCTGCATTTGCATGATCATTTGGCTCTGTGCATGTCGCTTTGCATTTTTCCCCCCCTGCCTGCGGGCACGCCTGCGGGCATATCTCTGTTTATCTTGTATGATTGTCTAAGTCTTCGGCCTTGTCAAAAATGGGTCGTCTCTGGGCTTTGACATTCACTTCCGTCATTGTTATGACTTCCGAGTTCTGTCAAAGAGGGGCAACTGTAGACACCCCCATTTTTGACCGACCTTAAGACTCAGACGTCACCGATTGAGCGCTTGGTGATGTTGCATATCGTGCTCGTTCAGAAGTCTCAGAGTCGCGGCCGTGCGCCCTGCCTCCAGACTTCCGAACTCTCTTCTGTACCTTGCCTCGGTTTGCGAACCGGACTCGATTTTCTCTGTTTCTTCCTGAGGGGAGGGAGAGGTCCCGTAGACCATCTCTCAGTGGCCGTGGGCTACATTTTGTGGCCGTAGGCCATTTTGCCCATTTCGGAGCCCGGTTCCCGGTTTTCGGAGCCGTCAGGCCGTGTGCCTCGGTTCGGGACCGTCTAACCATCTCCGATTTCTCCGGTTTTTGGCGTGCATCTCATTTACTCCCTTTCGAGGGACACTGGGGTCTTAGATACCCACTTCGTGGCCAAACACCACTTTCGGTGCTTGACGGCCTATTTTCGGGACCTCGAACTGCGTGTTTTGGTCCCCGAGCATTCGTTTTGCATCGGTTTTCGTTCATTTTTGGCAGGTACCTCTGTTTTATCATAACGAGGGACACTGGGGTCTTAGATACCCACTTCGTGGCCGAATGCCACTTTCGGTGCTTAACAGCCTATTTTCGGGACCCCGAACTGCGTGTTTTGGCCCCGAGCATTCGTTTTGCATCGGTTTTGTTCATTTTTGGCAGGTACCTCTGTTTTATCCCCAGGAAGATCACTGGAGGGTGGGAGGCTAGCAATTGTCTCAGCAACCTGTTATGCTCTTCCGGCGCCCCCCCGCCCGTTTTTCTCACTTCCGGGCTAATGTTGAACACCCTAGGGCCATTTTCTTCGAGCCAAAACCACATATTTGTGTTGTACACACATGGGAGGACCCTAAAAACACATGGCCGGCCATTAATTCTTCTTTTCATTTTTGAACCTCTTTGAAAGTGGATCCGGGAAGGAGAAAAGTCTGCGCGGCTTCACCGAAACGGGCGTAACTCTTTGCACAAAGGAATTAAAGTATGAGGCCACCATCGTTGGAAAGCTTACTCCCGGGGCTTTATTTTTCACTCAAGAATCTCCTAAATTCAATTCCGGACGGAGGAGATATGGTTGATTGAAGTAAGGCATCACTCCAGTTGAATCGAAATCTGTGCGGCTTCACGGAAACGGGCATAACTTTTTCCACAGGAGGAATTTTGATGCAAGGTTTGCGCCATTGGAAATCTAACTTCCGGGGCTTCAATTTGGACACTTGAATGGCCACATTTGGACTTCCCTAGCACCCACCAGCCAGCCTTCTTCCCGGCAGTTTTTTTAACTAGCTGGCCGGCCAGATAATCTAGCTGGCCGGCCACCCTTTTGTGAAATGACCTTTTTGCCCCTGTGAGCTGGCCGGCCATTTTCCTCTCCCTCAGTGTATTCCAGCTGTGCCAGCTGATTTCCAATTGGACCATCCTCCATACACGTGTATGGACGATTAGAGAGGTCTTGGAGATATTTTTGATGCCTCTCCTCTATAAAGGAGAGGCTTGGCTTCTTGGATGAGGGTTGGACATTGTTAGACACATTTTGGGAGAGTTCCATACCTTCCACCTTCCATTTTCTCTCCATTTCCAAGCTCCAAAGCCATTTTCTTGCACCATTTCTACATCAACCCCTAGCACAAGCCCCACACTCTCATTCCAACACTTGGAGCTGATTTCCAGCAGCTAAGAGGCAGCAAATTTGGTCCAAGAAGGCAGCCAAGTATTGGTCTACAAGGGTAAGTCCATTTCCCCTCTTTTTGGTCTCATTTTTGCAACATTTCTTAGCCCTCTTTGGTTGCTGTTTTGAGCTCCGAACAAAACTAAAAGTAGTGTTTTTTTGAGCTCTTCTTCACCTTTCATTAAGGGCTCAACCCTGTTTGAGCCCTCCATTTGGTACTTGCTTCAATATCCCTTGGTATGTCTTAATCTTGCATGATTTCTTTGGCCTAGGAGTGATCTGTTTTCGAGCATAATGTAAACTGTGAGTGGGCCTATTTTGAGCCTCTCTTCAACATTGAAGAAGGGCTCAACCATGTTTGGCCTCTCTATCATGCACTTGCTTCACAATTCCTCCAATTTACCGTAAATTTGCATGATTTGTTTGGCCTATATGTAGTCTGTTTTGGAGCATGTCATGAACTGTGAGTAAGCTTATTTTGTGTCCCTCTACAACATTGTAGAAGGGATCAACCTTGTTGGGGGTCTCCATGTTATACTTGTCCTTATACCTCTCTTTGGCCCCCATTCTTGCATGCTTTTTTAAGCTTATCTAGCTTCTGTTTTCGGCCATCATCAGAACTGGAAAGAGTCATATTTTGATCTTCTTGACATATTTCATTAAGGGTCTTTGCTGGTTTGATGAATGTTTGGGGTACCTCATGTTATAGCCCTATGTATCCTCAATCTTGCATGGCATTTTTAGCATGGTTGCATACTGAGTTGGGGGATGTCATCTACTGAAAATGTTCATATTTTTAGTCCCTGATCAGTGTTGTAGAAGGGTACTTTTCAGTTTGGGCATCGCATGTATCACTTGCTTCAATACCCCTCTCTTGGTCCGTATTTTTGCATGCTATTGTAGCCCTATCTATGCTTGCACTTTGGCCTTGTTCTAGAATGAAAAATGCTATTTTGGGGGCTGCCTTGCTACTGTTTTTCATTTCATGTACCAATTACGCACGTTTAGTGTGGCTGTAGGCCATTTCGGATGCTTAATATCGCATTTCGGGACCATTCCGTGCATTCGGTATCATTTCCCCGCCTTTCGGGACTGTTTTGCATCATTTGTGAGTGCTGGAAATTCATTTGCATGTTTGCATATCATTTTCATGTCATTTCATGCCTTAGGGCCATTGCCTCGGTTTGCGCGCCCGTGGGCACGCATTTCGAGGCACTTCATTTTCATCCGACGGCCTCTTATGTGAGCATAGCTGAGGCTCTCTCATGTTAGTATAAGTCCAATTTGCATTTGGAGTGCCATTTCATGCTTTAGTACCATTGCCTCGGTTTGCGCGCCCGTGGGCACGCATTTCGAGGCACTTCATTTTCATCCGACGGCCTCCCGTGTGAGTGTGGCTGAGGCTCTCTCATGTTGGTGTAAGTCCATCTTGCATTTCGTATGTCATTTTAGTCTCATCGCATTCCGTATGCTATTTTCTCGGTTCGCGTGCCCGCGGGCATGCATTTCGAGACATCTCGTTTTAGTCTCATTTCATATCATATTTCATGTCATTTCATGCCTTAGGGCCATCGCCTCGGTTTGCGTGCCTGTGGGCACGCATTTTGAGGCATCTCATTTTCATCCGACGGCCTCCCGTGTGAGTGTAGCTGAGGCTCTCTCATGTTGGTGTAAGTCCATTTCGCATTCTGTATGTTATTGTAATCTCATTGCATTCCGTATGCCATCACTCGGTTTGCGTGCCCGTGTGCACGCATTTCGAGACATCTCATTTTCGTAGCATTGTGCATGCTAGGATTGTATTTTAGTTGCATTCATGCATATCACGCATATTGCATCGTGTTCGGGATAGGAGTTAGCTCGGGCACGGGAAATGAGGCACGTTTCGTACTCTGAGTGACGGAACGGATCTCAATTCCCAAGTCACCGACACTCCGGATCATCCATGATGGAGTTAGGTTTTGTTGAAACATTCATTTGCATTCATCCTATATTGAGTTGTGCGATCCGACTCCTCGGCCATCATGCATCGATATGCGTGATTGGTGGCACGAGGATCGAGGCATGCATATATTTGTGAAATACATTGCTATGCCCTTTTCCTGCTCTCTGTTGCAGCATACCGGGAATCAGCAACTTTTCGGAGTTTGGCGCGCGTTTCGAGGAACATTGCAAACAGAGGCCGATTGGGGCATTCCAGTGGATTTCCGCGCAAAGGCAGTCCAGCATACATCATTCATCAGAAGCGAGGCAGCCCCTGGCTTGCATGCCAGTTTACAGCTTTCTTAGTTTAATTTATTAATTAATTAGGAATTTGTATACTATTCGGACTGTACATTTCGGACTGTATTATTCTTTTATTCGGACTGTATACTTATTCGGACCCTCTGCGCGAGGGCATAATTGTAATAAGTGTGGGTGAGTGTGATGTATGTCTTCCAACCCCACGTCTTTCTTCCCTTTTATTTACCCGCTCATGATGGTTAGATATAGGGCATATTTCGATTAGCATACAGTATGACAGCATGTTTGCATCATTAATCTGTTTTGCACGCACCGGGGCTCGGCGCATCATACAAACTGCATTTGTATTTCGATTCCAAATTGAATACGTGTTAGTTGTAGCATTCTATATGCCATGTTTAGAATAGCCGAGCCTGCTATAGTTGCATTATTGCGTGTGTTGCATTAGGCATTTTCTGTATAATTAGGATCATGCATGATTTCTAATAAGCTTTTATTTTGGCTTGGAGTACTCGGTGAGTTTTATGCTTTAGCATCCTTGCATGCGTGTGAGTGTTGCCATGATAGCATGCTTACCATGAGGCTATGTGCTTATGTGATATAACTGCCTTGAATGCCTGTGGGTGGAGGTTGAGTTATTTGAATTGGAACAATGTGTTGACTGTTTGTTTTAAGCCCACTAGATAGTGGCAAAACCATTGTTTTTCTAAGCCCACCTAAGGGTGGCAAATCCGCGTCTTAGCCTACCTGCGGGTAGCACCATCAAACCATTTTCAAACAAACAAACATGAAATGTTTTGTTCCAATTCAGGCGACCCAGTCTATACTTGTTTGCTGCGAGCATCACATAGTAACCTAGGCTAATAACCGGAATAAGAACTCACAATGTTTTCAAAAATAAGATATCATGGTTAGTAGAGGCCGGTCTTTGACCGGGCGAGCGGGGGTGCTCACGAAGTGACCTTCCCCAATCGTACCCAAGTTCCCGAGCCGAGGCAACTTTGGTGATGACGGACACGTGGCCTTTGGCACCGAGTCAGGGTTTCCTAAATTTCCAAAAATAACATTTAGGTGGCGACTCTGTATCTGGCAAAGCAGTCCATGTTTGACACTTCTTTCAAAAATCTGTTTTCCAAAACGATTTGCCGGATTTGGACTCTTTGGTTCAAGATTAAGAACCGTGACACAATCGAGAGTCCGAGCTGTAGCGAGGTCCCCCGCGGGCTTGTTACACCATGTTCGGGGACAACCTGTGTTTACCTCACTACCACCGATTACAAGGCAAAGGAGGATTCAACAGCATTCACCAGTCCAGTTCCTACAATAGTCACCCCTCAGCTCACCTGTGTCCAGTCCAGTTTGAGAACAGTTATTTACTTCTAGCTCAGCTCAAAGACAATCACCCATTCCCATGGCACAGTTTCCCCCAGCCGATATGGAGGAATTAATACTTTAGTTGCAGCAAACAGTTGAGACACTACAATGCGATGCGACCCGTCAGGCCAAGGTTATGGCTCGTCAAGTTGAGGTTATAACTAGACTACAACAGCAACCATATTCTGTTGTGGCCTCTGTATCCCATGCACCTACTGCGGCTATCGCAGCACCCGGAGCCACCGCTCATACTACCAATGTTCAAGAAAACCAGGGCAATCTAGCAAAGCCAATCCCAGCACAAGCCTCCAAAACCCCAGTTTATCAGACTGAGGCTCCGTTCGAGTTCGAGGTCGATCCAACTGCACTCAAGGTCAATAAACTGGAAAAGTTGTTTGAGAGGGCGCAAGGGGTCAACTCCATCCCAGACATAGAGGATGGGTACACTGATTCTGCAGTTACATTACCGGATCGGTTTAAAATGCCGCACATTGACCGTTTTGACGGCTCCGGGTTCTGATGGTACATTTGCAACTATTTTCGGATATCTTGCGGCTGATGGGCTTAACTAGACTACAGGAGTTGTCTCTCTTTGGTCGCACCATGTCAGGTATAGAGGCCATTTGGTATGCTAAGTTGGAAGATTCCGTTAAACAGAATTGGGAAGAGATGGCCGAGGCCTTCATTGCTCAGTACTCTTACAATACACAGATTGAGGTCACAACTCGTGATCTCGAGACAACACACCAAGAGCTGAAGGAGGGTTTCTCTAAATTTGTGACAAGATAGAGAGTTAAAGCCTCGATGATGACCACAAGGCCTTCCGAGAAGGACCAGATCAGAATGGTTGTTCGGAATCTACATGGCAAGCTGCTACAAAAGATGATTGTCTTACCTCTATTTACATTCACAGAGCTCCATGAAATGGGGGTGCAAATTGAGGATGCTATGAAACAGGGACTTATTACTGAGGAGAAGGAGCCGGCCAAAAGGCTATTTGTTCGCAATTCCAATGCTGCTAGTGGTAGCACAACTGCGAGGCCATCGGATGTAAATGTTGTCACCATACCCAAGACTATTGACCCCTTTACCAACACAAGCTCACAAACATCATCCAACCCTATCCGATCCTAGAGGACTTTTAACTAACTGTATATGACCCTTCCCAAAGCCATGCAGGTATTAATCAAGAAAGGGCACCTCAAACCCTTAGAACCTCGCCTACTTCCTGATCCTCTCCCACTCAAGCATAACCCTGCAAAGTATTGTGCTTTCCACCAGCAGCATGGTCATAATATCGACCAATGCTTTCGATTGCGTCATGAGATTTAGGATCTCATTGACAACAAGGTTATCGCTCCACTTCAGAAGCCAAATGTAATCACCAATCCCCTTCCAGCCTATAATCAAGGCCCCCCATATCGAAACCTTAACCTTATCTATACACTGGCCACCTCTTAGACCCTAGCGTATATATTACTCCCCTTCACCTACCAAAACTAACATTGTTCATTCCTGAAGGCGCAGATCTGTGCATGATGGACACGTCCAAACCTCAACCCAAGCCTTTGGTGATGAAACTTACAATGGAAGGGGAGTTGACCTTGGAGGAGGGTATTAATCTGTTGTCAGAGTGTCTTGGTAACTTATCTAAGACGGCGCACGACCCAAGTTACTATATTGTGTCAACTAGTCAAACCAAGCCTGAAGTGGCGCTACCAATCTTGGTAGGCATCAATGTGGTCAGGGAGGAGGGCTCGAGCCAAGGGTTAGACGATTTGGCCTACCTCGAAGAGGATTTGGACAACCTATAGTTCTTTAATGAACATGATTAGGAAGATGTACAGATCGGGTGGTTCGACTTGAACAGATCAACTAATAATACCGGATGGCAGAGTGATAAGCCAAATAAGGAAGAAGAAACTAGGGTAAAACTAGAAGGAAAGGAAGCAGAGATAGCTGTAGTATCTGGAAAGGCTGATGAGAAAGGAAAGTTGTCGGAGGGCGCTAGTGCGAAAAAACCAACCCAAGAAGTGAGCGTTGTGAACACTGTAAATACTGAATAGGAAGTAACACTGAGGCAATTTGAACGAGAAAGAATTGAAGAAACTCAGGAAACCGTAATTTCACGGCATCCTGTGGGGGACACCTATGATGTGAAGGAGATACAAGCAGAGCTGGACAACTGTTTGTCGGCCATTCAGGGCGAATGGTGGGACGATAACGACCTACATTTGGCCCATACTGATGAAAACTGGGGCAATTTCTCCCTAGATAATACGTGATATGCTGAGGAAATAGATCATCTCACCCACAGTGGACGGTATTTTAAGCCACTACACCTGGATCAAGCAGAGGTGTCTGGAAAGGATAAAGAGGCCGAAAAACAGAAAGAGAAACAACTAGAAGACGAGTCAGTATTGAAACAGCTCAAGAAAATTCAAGCTGACATCTTCATTTGGGGGCTTCTCATGGCCTCACGAGTGCATCAACAGGCAGTGTTGTCGGCAATGGACAAGGCTAAATTGTCCATTGACACCACGCCGAGCAGCTTGTGGGTTTGGTCTTTCCAAGTGAAGCCAAGCCAATGCTCACTTTCTCTAACAAAGAGTTATCGTCGGAAGGGTCGGCTCACAATAAGCCATTATACATTTCTATAGAATGCAGGGAGAAGTGGGTACCGGTGGTGTTGGTAGATAGCGGCTTTACCATCAATGTCTGTCTATCCCGTACTGCTTATGCAATTGGCCTCAAACCGGTGGACTTTGTTCCACAGCCTAGGTGATACATGCGTATGATAACACAAGTAGAGAGGTCATGGGTACAGTGCAAGTGAGAGTTCAGGTGGGCCCATCAGAGCAAGAGATCGAGTTTCACGTCTTGGATGTGCCAGCTATCTTTAATTTGCTGTTAAGGAGGCCTTAGTTGCATCATGTGAAGGCTGTCTCCTCCACTCTCCATCAGATGTTGAAGTACCCTTATGGGGGAGGAGTGCAATTGTTTTTGGGAACTTATCCATTCATCTGCCGTTAGAGGTGACTACACCAGTGCTAGAGATCAAACATGGCGAGAGGATGTATTTCTCTTGGTATTCACTCTGGCTGAAGCCCGGATAGTACAAACCATTCTGGCAGCAGACAAAGGCATGTACGTTAGTGCCTAGTCCATCTACTTCATGAACAAACTGCGGCATGTCCCAGGAATAGGGCTCGGAAAGAGTGGTCAGAAAGGTGTTGCAGCACTGACAGATGTGCCATACAACCCACATGCCTTTAGACTAGGCTATGTGCCCACCAAAGAGGACTGGATAAGGAAAAGATAAGAGATGAAGGGCAGAGCCAAGGCCAAGCAAGCTGGAAAACACTATGAACTCATCCACATGCCAATCTGGGGGACACTGAATGGCCATTTTGTTCAGGAATGAGAGGATTTCCCTTTTTGTGGCTTTCTTGAGCCTTGGGTAAATTCCTTGAACGAGCGTGTCCCCAGGTTCAAGATCTTCTTTGACCATCAACTGCAGGACAGTAATGATGAGGAAAGGGCTGAACCAAGCATCAAAGCTGAACAGAGCACGGAAGGTGACTCAGATGACAGCGAGCCTAGAGTAGGGACAGCACTGGCTAGTCTCCTCACATATCCTGCGGCCGACCTAGAGAACTTGGAGGATAACTTTACTGTCTCCATGATCGGGGAAGAACCAAGTATGAACCCAACTGGTGGCATTTTGGATGCATTAAAGGCACCACATCTTACTTGGCAGCTAGAGAAAGGCTATCTTTCCAGTTCTAAATCGGGTGATGAGCCAGAATATGATTCCACTGAGTCTGTAGGGTCGGCATCAGATTCAAGTTCTTGTAAGTCTGAGTCTGGTATTTCTAGGGGTGGTAACCTCGATACCAAAGTCCTGTTTAGGTCTTCATTCAGCTTTTCTTTTGAGTCTATAACCGAAAATCTGGACCTTTTGAATGAAAACTCTACATATTCTATATACTTTTCTATGCTGCTGGTTTATTATATTGACCAAGATTTTCAAAATTTTAATGAAAACGAAGGAAAGATATTCCTCTAGTTTTGAAAAACTTGATTAATCGAGAGGATGAGAGGTTTGCTAAACCCTATGCTGATGAAATCATTGCCATTAATGTGGGTATTGAGAAGGATCCGCGCCTGGTCCAGATCGGGTCCACGTTGTCTTCGAAGGATTGCGAGCGTTTAATCACTTTATTAAAAGATTTCAATGATGTTTTCGCGTAATCCTACGAAGACATGCCTGAGATCGATCCTGAGATTGTATAGCACCGGATCCCTCTTGACCTTGAGGCTCGACCAGTCATGTCACGTCCCAAAAATTTGGATAATTAAATATTAAATTATGACTAAACCCCAATCAACATTCCATCATTCAAATCCTAGGGGTGAAAAAAAAAAAAAAAAAAAACTAAACGCCGACCAAACCATCAATCATAATTTCATAACTAACCAATACCTCCAATATTAAAGTAACAATAAATAGTCAAAATAACTTAAATAATGTATGGTTACAAACCATGCCAAATTATCTCAATACTAAAGTCATAAAAAAAAAATAATAAATACATAAATTAATATCAACCCTAAGCTCAAGAAAAACAAAAGAAATCCAAGAGACATGTCCTACGATCATGGTTATTTCTTGACATCACCATAGTCCCAGCTAATCCTGTAAAGGAAGCTCGGCTACGCTCAAACAGAATGCACTCGAGTTGCCAAGAGACAAAACGGGTCAGTATATAAGTATACTGGTATGAGTACAAGATTTAACATCCACGTGTCTACCAGACACAAACAAAAATACATTTAATTCTTATTACGGGACAAGACAAGTAGTTCTATCCGCATCGAGACAATGGGTAGTTTCCCGAGATACGATGGTGATGGGTCGTTGAACACACCAAAATTAAATACTAAACTATACCAAATTCAATTAAAATAATGGCAAGTCCAGGTATCGATCCACAGGGACTATTGTGAAATCAAACTAATTTAATTGTCAAATTCCTAAATTAATTTTGATGAAAAGATTGGTTGTTTATAACCTAATTTAATAACGAATAAATTAAACTAAGGAATTGAATTATCAAGAATAATTGAAATTGGGTTTACTGAATTGGGGAAAAATCCTAGGGTAGAGAATTCACCACTAACCACATAATTAGGGTTTCCAATTGAAATCAATTATGCTATGGTTTGAACGAATTAATGTTTCACAACTACAAGTTCGAAGCATTTGACAAGAAGATCATCACATTCAATGTACGAGCACGAACCATCTCAAGTAATACGAATCGTTCACTCTAAACTAAGGTAGTGATACGACTCGTTCCTCGTAGCATGGTTCGTCTCATACCTTGAATGTGAAGGAATAGAAAACACATGTATGGATAACATTCAACAATCACAGAAAGTCAAATATTCGAAGGAATAATGAAAATTATATAAAAAAAACTTCTAAAACACCATACAAATGTTCAAACCTTTACATAATTTAAAATAAAAAAGAAAACTAAATAATTACATGGCTAGGGTTTTGATGAAACCCTAGAAAAGGAGACTAGCCACTCATGGAGGAGTGGGAGGAGGTAGATAGAGAAGGAACCACCATGGGAGACATCTTTGAAGCTTCTTGTTCCTTTCTCTTTCCCAAGCCCTAGCCTCTCTCTTTAGGTCAAAACAATTTCAGAACCCTAGAAAAACCTTTTCCTTTTCTTTTTATACTTCTACTCACTTCCAAACAGGTTTAAAACATCAGTTTGACTTTTCCAGAAAAAGTCAACTCTGTCCAAATTTTGTCTTTTTGCCCATTTTATGCTCCGACGATGTACAACCTGATCGATATTTAACACACATAAAATATACGGTTTGACCAGCAAGTGAAGTTAAGAGATTCTAATTAACGGCCTCAATGATGTACATTTCGGCCTTAATCACATCCCCCAACTTACTACTTGCTAGTCCTCAAGCAAGTAAAATAAAATAAAATAAAATAAAATTAAACAAAATCTATCTATTTCCTCTTTCGCGGGAAAAACGGTTACATTTAGCATATGCAACAAGCCTTTAAACCACAAGGTTACCCCAAGTGGACGAATAAAGTCTCGTGAGGGTTTCCAGAAATGATACCCACAAACATTAACATATTCATATATACTCAACAACAAATGACTACACTACTCCACTTAACAATCAACTTATGCGCCACTACAGTGTGATATTGAGACATCATGAGTCATTAAAGGCACAGTGGACAAGCATGAAGGAACCTATTGAGTCAAAACTACAATTCAGTTAATACAAAAGTAAAGTCCCCTGTACTTGTGCATGCTAGTAAACAAGTCATGAGTACCCTTGGTGTAAAGTGCAATCTCCATATTAGTTAACTATCCACTATAATAGCCCAGTGTAACTCATAATAACACCCAACATATACAGAAAAACTAACCTGTTGCAGCCAAGATTCTCAAAAGTAGTTTTTTTTTTTTTTTTAAATGACTGTGCAATGTCCTGATCATTAAGCTTTCTAATCAACCTATGTAACAAGCATTGGGCCAATGACTCCCAAACCAGACGGTTTTAGGGCACTAGGTGTAAAGACACCCCTACGGGCTTAATAACTCGAGTTGAAAAGGCTACGAATCCAAACAAGTCATTCTTCTTATTTTTCCTTAACTGTGCAATGTCCAAGTCCCTTAAGCTTTCTAATTAACCCATGTAGTAAGTTTTGGGCCAATGACCATAAACCAGACGTTTTAGGGCATTAGGTGTAAAGACACCCCTGCGGGCTTAATAACTCGAGTTAAAAAGGCTACGAACCCAAACAAGTCAAGTGTTTTTTTTTTTTTTAAAGAATCTTGGCTCCTCATTTATTTTTTTTCTGCAATTCTAGCTATTATCAATGATGTACACCAGGGATTATAATAAAAAAATCACCGCTATGATAGTGTGTTCATGTGAATTAAGGCATACTCATGACAAGTGTACTAAAATCACAAACACAGACAACTCTCCTCGTGCAAACATCGCATGCAAGTATCTAACCAATAAACCCTTTTCATACAAGTCTACTATGCTCTCCAATAAACATATGCAAATATCATCACCCTACTAGCAAAAAGTCACATTAAGTGAAGTAATGCAATCAAGTGAAACAGGTATAAGCATGAATTATGAGCTAAATAGAAATGCACAAAAGAAAATATAACCCTCATCCTCCAACTTGAATATGACATTGTCCTCAATGGAAAAGTAAAGAGAAATGAGAGAAAATTACCAGAAATGTAGGTGCAGATCCAGGTAGGCAGAGAGTAACAGAGACACACTCACACTTTTTTTTTTTTTTGTACATAAAATCGAAAATAATTAAATAAATGAATAAAAATGACCTTAAATTAAATTAAATAAATTGTAAACTAAACTAAGCTAAACTACTAAAGAGCCTAAGTATGAAATAAAATAACCTAAACTAACCTTTTTTTTTTTTTGGATTAATAGAAGAGAAGAAAATAAAATAAAATAAAATAAAAAACTAAACTAGTTATTAATTAAATGAACAATTACAGTATAGAAGAAAAATAAAAATAACATCACTAACTACACAAGTATAATAAAAATAAAACCAAAATCTAATAACTAATTAAACTAACCAGAATCACTACGAAGCAATTTAAACTAAACCAATAGAGCCAATAAAAAAAAACTAAATTAAGATTATTGTTAGTACCATTATTTCGGAGTTTTTTTTTTTTTTTTTTTTTTTACGAAAATAGAAAATTAAAAATCAAATAAAAAAAAAAATTTTTGATTTTTTTTAATAAAAATTATAAATAAAATAATTGTATATTTATTTATTTATTTTTAAAATTTATTTATGTATTTATTTAAAATTTATTTACTTAAATAAATTAAAAATGAAATGAAAAAAAAAATAATAAGAAGAATAAAACAAAACATTTTTTTTTTTTTTGAAATTTTCCGCACCACTCACGCACCTGCTTATTAAGCAGTGTGCGATTTGTGAGTTTGCCACTTTCCCGCACGTGCGGGGCCAGGCCGCATGTGCGTCGATTTCAATCCAAGCGCAATTTTTTTTTTTTTTTCTTTTCTTTGGTTCGGCGTCCCGCACGTGCGGGGCCCAAGCCGCACGTGTGGCTTGGTCAATGCCCTTGGTGCCGCACCTGCTTTTAAAGCAGGGTGCTACAGCTCAAATTCACAATTTTGTTTTTTTTTTTGTTTTTATTTATTTATTTATTTATTTATTTTATATTCTATTTGTATTTGTTTAGAATTGAACATATATAACAACAATTTTTTTCTTTTTTTAAATAAAGAAAATAAACATGAAAACATGTTCTCTTTTTTTTTTTTATGTTAAAATGAACAAGTATAACCCCCTTTTTTTATTTTATTTTTTTTAAATCAAAACTACGCATTTCTACCTTCAATTGATATCCGAAATAAATATAGCACATAAGAAAATAACGGAATGCCCACTAAAGGTATAATCTTCACGCGAAAACCACGGGTACTACTTTTCTCCCTAACTGTGTTTGTAACTTTCCCTATTCTCCAACAGGGTGACAGACTAGGTTGATTCGGTATCCAGAATCGAGGCGCATAAAACTACCTCAACCTATGGGGCTGCCATACAGAGTTCAAGCCGAGGTAGTTTTGAAGCAATCTCCACACCCCTGGGTATTTAAACCAGACTCTAGTCTCGGAAATCCCAAACCTTTGTGTTCTAAGCTTTGCCGTTCGAACTCTAGTTTCCACCGTCTCAGTTGGTCTCCTAGGAACTCACTACAAACACGGTTAGGTGGCTATACCAAACCGTCAGATGCCGTTCGAGCACGGCTAACACCAAAGGAATTACACCTTTAGAGGATTTAAAGTCTCCTAGACGCAAATAAAGTATAACGAGAATAAAGAAAAACAGAATAACATAGAAGGGAAAGAAGAAAGAAAAAAAAAATAAAACTAAAATAAGGAATCAATCTATCAAGCATAATAAAATGGGTCCATCAAACCCCTGGGTAAAGGAAAATGATCCTTCCTAGTCGAGGAATTTAGTCTCCTATAATCAATGCACACTCGCCACCCAGTAGTGGTTCGTGTGGGGACTAACTCTCCTCCCTCATTCTCAACAACGGTGATGCCCGATTTCTTGGGCACCACTTGTGTGGGACTCACCCACTTGCTATCTGCGATGGGGTATATAATACCCGCATCCAACAATTTTAATACCTCTTCTAAAGGGTCCTTTACAAGAATGGAGGGCAAAGCCTCCTCCACAATCTCATCCACAACATCCACTAATAAGCACTCCTCTCTCTCATGAGATTGTTGGGATGCTTGGAAAATATTAAGTTTCACTTGCATGTTGCCAAATGAAACTTCTATAACCCCGGTCCGACAATTGATACATGCATTGGCCGTAGCCAAGAAAGGTCGACCTAAGATCACCGGGATTTGTTTCTTAGAACTGGCTACCGGTTCCATATCTAACACCAAAAAGTCAATAAGGAAGTAGAACCTATCAACCTTAACTAGCACATCCTCAATCATGCCACGTGGCACTCTGAGGGACCGGTCAGCCAATTGAAGAGTGACAGTAGTGGGCTTCAACTCGCCAAGCCCAAATTCCTCGTACACAGAGTACAGTAATAAATTGACACTAGCCCCTAAATCTAATAAGGCCCTATCAATGAAATGGTCCCCTATAATGCATGCAATGGTTGGGGCACCCGGGTCCTTAAGCTTAGGAGGTGTGTCATTCAACAAGATGGAGCTTACTTGCTCCGTGAGTAGGACCTTTTGAGACACATGTGTCCTAGATTTACACTTTTGCGTACAAAGGTCCTTCAAAAATTTGGCATATGATGGTACTTGCTTAATCGCCTCCAACAAGGAGAGGTTGATTTTTACCTGTTTAAAGACATCCATCATTGCCTCCATAGTTGCCGCCTTCTTATTAAAAGGGGACGGTGTATCAAGGCATTGGGGAAAGGGTGCCTTAGGCACATATGGAGTGCTAGGGACTAAGTCATCCCTCTTAAGTGTTTCCCCATCACCCTTGCTCGCATTAGGTGTACCCCCGTGGTCACCCTTCTTAACTCTAGTTGCATCAGACACAACTAACTGAGGCTCTAACTCCCTACCACTTCTCAAAGCAACCACCGCCTGCACTTGCTCATGTTGCTTTCCATTCCCACCCAAACTCTCTGCCCCGTATTGTCCCTTAGGGTTGGCCACAGTTTGACTTGGTAATTTTCCCTCCTCTCTCCGATTCATGTTGTTAGCCATTTGACCCAATTGGGTCTCTATCTTGGCAATAGAGTGAGTGTGGGAGTGAACTATCGGTGCTAACCCCTTAAGTTCTGAGAGAACTTCCAACACCTGAGTCTCAAAGGCAGAGTTGCCCTGAGGAACAGGCGGGGGTTGTGGTTGTGGTTGCCGGTATGGTTGTAGGGGTCTATAAGGTTGCGGTGGTCGGTAAGATGATTGGTTGGCAAAACTATTGAAATTCTACCTTGGTGGTGAAGGATTGTAAGAAGTGCCTTGTGAAGGGGGTCTCCATGAGAAATTGGGGTGATTTCTCCATCCCGGATTGTATGTGCTGGAGTATGGATCATTACCCGGGTTGGAGAATCCTTGAGCTGCATTCACATGCTCTTGGACTAACTCCGGAAATTGTGATGCCGAAGGGCACTCACTCAAGTCATGAGCAGGGCTCGCACAAATAACACATGCCTCGTGAAATTGAGGCTGATCTTGCTGGGTAGGGGCATGTCCCGTAGCTAATAATTGATCCATCTTGCGAGACAATGCCTCTACTTGTTGGGCTAACTCTAGGTTTTGCCCGACCTCATAAATGCCCCCTCTTTTCGGGGCTCCAACTACGGGTTGCCGGACTTGCCGGGCTGCGGAGGCATGGTGAAGGGAATTATCACTTAAGTTCTCAAACAATTGCCATGCCTCGGCATCATTTTTAGACATAAATGTCCCACCACAGGACGAATCCACCATTTGGCGGTGTGGCTCAGTTAAGCCATAATAAAATGTTTGAACAAGTTGCCAATCAGGCACTTGGTGGTGGGGACACTGTTGGAGAAGGTCTCTAAGTCTTTCCCATGTCTCATGGAATTGCTCGCCATCCATTTAAGCAAAGTTTGTGATGGCTAAGTTGGTTGGTTTTACCTATGGGAAAGTACTTCTCCAAGAACCGTTGCTGTAATTGGTCCCAACTTGTGATTGAATTAGCAGGTAAAGAATTTAGCCAGTGTTTGGCTTTATCCTTTAACGAGAATGGAAACAATCGCAACATTAAGGCCTCATTTGTGAAATTCTGGATCCTCACTGTCGAGCAAATTTCCAGAAATTCATTCAAATGCTTATAAGGGTCATCATGAGTTAGTCCATGGAATGATGGGAGCATTTGTATGGTGCTGGACTTAATCTCATAATGAGCAGTAGTGGTGTTGGGCAATTGGATGCATGATGGTGATGTATATGCAGTGGGTGTAAAATAATCCTTAAGGATCCGGTTAGGCACATTCGGGACATTAGGATCTTCCATCTCTAATGGCTCAATGTATGGATATGAATACTCAAGCCTAGGAACACGGGCAGAAGCCCTAAGTCTCCTAAGGGTCCTTTCTAGTTCAAGGTCCAAACACCACAATTCAGGGCGACAGGAACGACGCCCGTGCATACACTACCCCCACACACACAATAAGTTCGACTCTGTGCACTAAGTATGAAAGCAAAATACCAAAGGAAGAAATACTCACAGCGGTTTAACGAAAACGCTTTACTCGTCTTGCGGATGCTTGACATGTAGACGTTGTCTCCAACCCCCAGTTGAGCTTTGACTTTCGTTTTAGCACTTTGGTGCTTTGCTTGTGAGTGTTTGCTTCTGTTTACTCACTTTAGTGCTACGGTTTTATTTTTTTTTTAAGCTCGGCTGCGCTCCGCTTGCACTTCAATGATAGCTCCAATTTCAAACGCTCTGCACACTTAGCAACACCAAAAGCATAAAATCCTAAACTAAAAATTAAAATAAGAATGTAACTTTAAATTAACTAATTTCGCCAGAAGTCCCCGGCAACGGCGCCAAAATTTGATGGGTCGTTGAACACACCAAAATTAAATACTAAACTATACCAAATTCAATTAAAATAATGGCAAGTTCAGGTATCGATCCACAGGGACTATTGTGAAATCAAACTAATTTAATTGTCAAATTCCTAAATTAATTTTGATGAAAAGATTGGTTGTTTATAACCTAATTTAATAACGAATAAATTAAACAAAGGAATTGAATTATCAAGAATAATTGAAATTGGGTTTACTGAATTGGGGAAAAATCCAAGGGTAGAGAATTCACCACTAACCACATAATTAGGGTTTCCAATTGAAATCAATTATGCTATGGTTTGAACGGATTAATGTTTCGCAACTACAAGTTCGAAGCATTTGACAAGAAGATCATCACATTCAATGTACGAGCACGAACCATCTCAAGTAATACGAATCGTTCACTCTAAACTAAGGTAGTGATACGACTCGTTCCTCGTAGCATGGTTCGTCTCATACCTTGAATGTGAAGGAATAGAAAACACATGTATGGATAACATTCAACAATCACAAAAAGTCAAATATTCGAAGGAATAATGAAAATTATATAAAAGAAACTTCTAAACACCATACAAATGTTCAAACCTTTACATAATTTAAAATAAAAAAGAAAACTAAATAATTACATGGCTAGGGTTTCATCAAAACCCTAGAAAAGGAGACTAGCCACTCATGGAGGAGTGGGAGGAGGTAGATGGAGAAGGAACCACCATGGGAGACATCTTTGAAGCTTCTTGTTCCTTTCTCTTTCCCAAATCCTAGCCTCTCTCTTTAGGTCAAAACAATTTCAGAACCCTAGAAAAACCTTTTCCTTTTCTTTTTATACTTCTACTCACTTCCAAACAGGTTTAAAACATCAGTTTGACTTTTCCAGAAAAAGTCAACTCTGTCCAAATTTTGTCTTTTTGCCCATTTTATGCTCCGATGATGTATAACCTGATCGACATTTAACACACATAAAATATACGGTTTGACCAGCAAGTTAAGTTAAGAGATTCTAATTAACGGCCTCAATGATGTACATTTAGTTTCTTACCCGTACACAATGAAATATAAATTGAGTATAAAATAAACAAAATAGAAATAAAAATATGGTGAGTCAGCCCTCCATAAAAAGTTAGTAAAACCCACCATCCTGCAAAAAAATAAAGTTAGTACAATTTAATCATAAGTAACTTGCTAAAGAAGTATAAAAATGCACCGTTTCATACTTAAATAATTCGAATTGACCAAAACTCAAAGAACAAAAGTTGTACATAATCAAATTTTTTAAAAGGTAATGTGAATGAATTTAGTAGAAACTGAACAAGTTAAGAGAAAAACTTAATAGAAAATCCTAACCGAAATTCGATCGAAAAATCTGAAACTGAAAATGAAAAGAAACTGCCGTAAGATGAATTTTTTCGGAAAAGTTCAAAACATGAAAAGTGTTTAGAATAATGTTTTACTTCTGTTTGTGCGAAACCAATAAAAATGAGCTCGTTTCGAAGGTTAAAACAGCCTCTAAAATCTGCATTGCTAAAATGAATCAAAACTACAATATTTAAGATCATCCGATTATAAGTTCTAATCGATCTTTTTAATAAAAAGTTAAAACACAAAAGTTGTCTAGAATCACGTATACATGCCTCTGCTCAAATTTCATAATTTATTGAGGTCGTTTACCATTTTTCAAGATGTACAAATCAATACAATTCACATTATAACAATAAACTCATAATTAAATTCTTTGTACCTTAACTCCACCACTTCGGCCACCACTTCCGGTCTACACATATATCCCATGTGCCTCCCGTATACCTAACACCGCTCCGAAGCCAAACTTGCACGGGGATATCGTCTCGAGTTTGACCCACACTCCCGGATGGTTAGCATATACGTACGCGCGTAAATCAAGCACTCATCTATTCATGAGAACGAGACAACAATATATATATACACAATCTCTCATCTACTCATGAGAACAAACATAACAATGCCAAGCCTAAGGCATTCAAATAAATCTCATAATCCTCACTTTTTTTCTAATACTCTTTCTCACCAACACTCAAATAAAACAACAATCCATGGAGTCATGGTGGAGTATAAGAAATTTATCTATGGGTTCCTAATTAATTTTAATTTCATATAACCATGAGTGTGATTACAACCATAAAATCAATCCATATAAAAACCCTAAACTTGACATACACAACTAATCAAAATAATTAAAATCAATCAATCAACTAAAAACCCTAAACCTCACAAACACAACTAAACAAAATAATTGAAATCAATCAATCATCTAAAAACCCTAAACCTTACATACACAATTAATCAAAATAATTAAAATCGATCCATCATCTTCATGCAAATATGAAATCAATTCAACATCAAAAAAATAAAAATAAATTAACAAAAACAACGAATTAAATATAAATTAAGGAAGTGGGTTTTGAACTCACAATATTTTTTTGAAGATCAAAGAATTATTTGAATAACTAATGGAGCCACCAAAACAAAACCCTAATCTTTTTTTTTCTCCACTCTTCTTTCTGCCGTCCCTCTTGATTTCTCAATGTCTCTCTCTCTCTCTCTCTCTCTCTCTCTCTCTCTCTCTCTCTGTGGGCACTAACTCTCTCTATCTCTCAGCTTTCTTAGATGAAACAGCCTATTGATTTTGATTAATCTCTCTCTCTCTCTCTCCCCTTTCTGATTCTCTTTTCTTTTCTTTAGTTGATAATAGTTATTATATTATATAATATAAATACAACATAATTAAAACATAAATAAATATGATATATATTTTATCAATGTATAAAACACTTTTTATTTTTATTTTTTTTAAAAACAATATAAATATATCAATGTTTGGATTAATTACCTATAATTAAATAACACATTAAATTAATTAAATACCTCATTAAATTCTCATGTAACCACACAATTAATAAAGCCAAAAATAAATAAAGTAATAATAATCATAATAATAAATAATGACTTATGAAAAATTACGATCGCTACAAGTCAAGCAGAAGTTGTATAGAATTCATCCGGATTGGGTGCCGGAAATCAAGGAAGAGGTCACCAAGCAGATTGATGCAGAATTCTTGTTAGTATCCGAGTATCCGACCTGGTTGGCCAATATCGTCCCAATGCCGAAGAAGGATGATAGAATTGGGGTTTGCGTCGACTTTCGAGACTTGAACAGAGCCAGACTGAAGGATAACTTTCCTCTGCCGCATATTGATGAGTTGGTAGACTTCACTGCGAGCCATGCATTGCTATCATTTATGGATGGGTTTTTCGGGTATAACCAAATTTTGATGGCACTCGAGGATAGAGAAAAGACCGCATTCACCACTCCGTGGGGCACCTATTGCTACCGGGTTATGCTGTTTGGGGTTAAAAATGGGGCTACCTATCAGAGGGCTACGACCACCATTCTACACGACATGATCCACAAAGAGGTTAAGGTGTATGTGGACAACATGATTGTCAAATCCAAATAGTGGAAAGGCCACTACAGCGCACTCGAAAAATTCTTTCAACGGATCAGGGAATATAGATTGAGGTTAAACCCGCAGAAATGCACCTTCAACGTAACGACAGGGAAAATGATGGCTTTCTGATCACACAGAGGGGAATTGAAGGAGATCCTTCCAAAATCAAGGCTATCTTAGAAATGCCACCACCAAGGACTAAAATGAGGTGCGAAGTTTTCTGGGTAAAACGCAATTCATAAGACGATTCATCAAATTAACCTTGACTTGTGAATCACCATTTGATCTCTTGAAGAAAGGAAAGAAATTTCGATGAGACGATCGATGTCAGTCTGCTTTTGAACAGGTTAAGCAGTACCTCCAGAATCCACCTATGTTATCACCACCGGAGCTGGGGAAGCCTCTAATTCTGTACTTGTCAGTGACAGATACGACCATGGGATACATGCTCGCTTAGAAATCTGAAAATAGAGTGGAGAAGGCCATCTACTATTTGAGCAAGAAGATGTTAGACTATAAGACCCGCTACACTCCCTTGGAGAAAGCTTGCCTAGCCTTGGTACGGGCTACCAGGAAGTTGAGGCACTACTTGTTAGCTCACTCTATAATCCTGGTTTTGAGATTAGATCCCATCAAATATCTCTTTGAGAAACCAGCGCTTACGGGTAAGCTGGCTCATTGGTTGCTTCTTTTTTCTGAATTTGATCTTAAGTATATCACCCGCAAGTCGGTCAAAGGAAGAGTTGTGGCGAAATTCCTGGCAGACCACCCAGTAGATACAGATGAGGTAGTGGAATACTTGTTCCCAGATGAAAACATTCTGCATGTGGAAGAGGAAACATGGACGATGTACTTTGACGGAGCATCCAATCAATACGATTATAGGATAGGTGTGTTGCTGATAGCACCCGACGACTTCCATATACCTTTAGCCTTCAAACTCCGGTTCAAGGGATCCAACAATGAAGCAGAATATGAAGCGTGTATCGCTGGTTTAAAAGTTACCCTAGAACTAGGGGCAATAAGGTTGGACGTTATCGGGGACTCGAACTTGGTTATTTCTCAAGCAAACAAAGACTGGAAAGTCAAAGAAGAGAAGATGAAGATTTACCATCAGGCCCTAGATATTCTGATTCCGAGGTTTGAAAAGTTGACATTCACACATCTATTGAGAGAGAACAACAAGTTCGTTGATGCTTTAGCAACTCTATTTTCTATGGTAGACATCCCACTTGGAGTCCAGATGCATTCGATTATCATCAAACAGAAATATATGCCGGCCTATGAAACTATTGCCGCGATAAATGAAGTGTAAGACAAAAACCGCTGGTATTACGATATTTGAAACTTTCTGGAAAGAGAGATGTATCTACCACGGGCAAATTCCAAGGACAAACGGGGAATACGGTGTCTGGTCGTCCAATTCATCATCTGCAGGGGTAAACTGTATAAAAAAGGTCATCTGGGAATGCATAAACTGTGTGTGGAGGAAGAGGAATCGAAGCACTTCATGGAGGCTATCCACGGCGGAGAATGTGGGGCGTATATAAATGGTGTGATGTTAGCCCGGAAGATCCTCAGACAAGGTTATTATTGGTCAACCATGGAGGAAGATTGTGTTGGTTTTGTGCGGCGATGCCACAAATGTCAAATTCATGCCAATCGCATGAATATCCCGCCGTCAAAACTCTACAACATGACTTCGCCATGGCCTTTCCTAGTCTGGGGAATCGACGTTATCGGTGTTGTCTCGCCGAAGGAGTCAAATGGACACGAGTTCATTCTGGTGGCGATTGATTACTTCACAAAGTGGGTGGAAGCTCAATCCTATGCAATTTATCAAAAACAATATCATCTGCCGGTACAGAGTTTCGAACGAGATCATATCAGATAATGGCTCACACTTCAAGAAAGAGGCGGTGGATCTGCGTGAGAAATACAACGTGGCTTTTCACAAGTCATCAACATATAGACCACAAACTAATGGAGCCATTGAGGCCGTTAATAAGAACATCAAACGTCTTGCGGAATATGGTGGAAACATACAGGGACTGGCCGAATAAATTACCATTTGCACTTTGGGGCTACCGGACGTCAATCCGAACATCCACAGGGGCAACTCCTTATTCTCTGGTATATGGGATGGAGGCTGTTCTGCCAATTGAAATTAAAGTGCCATCGCTGCGTGTTATGGCCGAATGTTAGATAGCAGAGGTGGACTGGCAACATAACAGGTTTGAAGAGTTAATATTGTTTGATGAGAGGAGGCTAAAGGCATTGTATTATGTCCAGGGCTACCAGCTCAGAATTGCTAGCGCTTTTAACAAGAATGTTAAGTTCAGAAATCTCAAGAAATGAGATATGGTACTGAAAGACAACCGAGCTCCCATCCATAACCCTAGGGGCAAGTTCAAACCCAATTGGACTGGTCCTTACATTATCATATCTATCTGGTCAGAAAAGACGATCATCTTTATGGACCTAGATGGCCTGGAGTTCTCACAGCCGATCAATATGGACAAATTGAAGAAATACTACCCCTGAGAGGCTCCCTAGGCCGAAAACTCGAAAGGGCGACCTAGACAAAAATTAGAGCATAAAAAATTAGAAACAAAGAAAAATTGAGCTTGTAAAGTTGAAAACCCTAAAGGATGACTTTGGCAAAAGTTAGAGCGCAAAATGAAAGAGTTAATACTTGAGTGAACCTGAACCGAACTATGTAAGGCCTGATTCCCATCCTTAGGATACATAAGCAACTTCATCCTGAAGTTTAGTCGTAACCACCTCCGACTCAACTGTCCTGTCCATTTGTCTGATCAGGTCATCTTTATTCATCATCTGTTAGTTTGGCTTGCGAATCGAGCCTACCCCTTCTTTGAGCTGTTTGATGATAAAGAGAGGCAGGGTAGACAAACATTCCCTGAGAAGGCTCTGTTTGTGCTCTGTTTATTTTCTGTTGCAACAGGAGAAATTCAACATTAGTGGCCGGCCGACCACTACTTCTGGCCTCCTGGCCACTTTTTCTAACAAGGCAGTGTATTATTTCCTATAGAACAGAGCAGAAATTGAGGTGAAAAAATCAATGCAATCTCCTGACCGTGCAACAAAAGCATTCCGGTAGCAAAACGAAGCGCATTTTTGGGTGAAAATCCACATCCATGCATGAACCATCCCTCGATTCTTAGGATCCATTATAATAATGTTGTAATAGTAGTATGTTGTACTTAAAGTAGCGGACTTGTACTTAAAGCAAACGATCATGTAGACTGGAATTTTTTAGATTTTGTGATGGATAGAAAAGGGTATGGGGAGAAATGGAGGTCCTGGATCAGGGGATGTTTGGCATCTTGCAATATGTCGGTAATAGTCAATGGTAAACCTGGGCAGAGTTTTAAGGTATCCCTAGGGTTGAGACAGGGCGATCCTTTATCTCATTTTCTCTTCATCATGGTAGCAGATGTGTTAGGAAGAATGGTGGATAGGGCTAAAGAGGTAGGTCTATTTGAAGGCGTACAGGTCGGCAGAGATAAGGTTAGTGTGACACATCTGCAATTTGCAGATAACACTATTTTCTTCTCTGAGGGGGACGAGAGCCAAATGGTTAATCTCTATTCGGTGGTAAGGCTTTTCGGGGTACTCTTTGGTCTTAGGGTAAATTTAGAAAAGAGTAGGGTAGTGGGTATTAATGTGGATTCAAGTTTGATTCAGAGAGTGGCTGAGTTACTTGGGTGTGGTATAGAGACATTTCCGATGAAGCATTTGGGGCTCCCGCTAGGAGGTAATCCAAGGGGTGAGGTGTTTTGGAATCTAGTCGTGGAAAAGTTAGGAAAGAGGTTAGAAGGGTGGAGTAGGGCTTTACTATCTCGGGGAGGCAGGTATACTTTGGTTAAGACAGTGCTAAGTGGAATTCCAATTTATTTCATGTATGTGTTTAAGATTCCAGTCAATGTAGCAAAATTTATAGAAACGTTATTAAGGGATTTCCTTTGGGAAAGGAAAGATGAAAGACAGAAGGATCATTTGGTGAAGTGGGAAACGGTGTCCTTATCTAAGGAGAATGAGGGTTTGGCCATTAGTAATATAGTGGCTAGAAACACGGCTCTGCTGGGCAAGTGGTTATGGAGATTCCCCGTTGAATGTGATTAATTATGGCATGCGGTTATTAAAAGTAAATATGGGATTCAGGTTAATGGTAGGGACTCTCAGGTGGTCACGAGAGGAAACGAGAGTGCTCCTTGGAAGTCAATTTCTCAAATTTATCCCGTTTGGTCTCGATTCATTTCTGTGGGGGTGGGAAATGGGGAAAAGGTCAACTTCTGGGAGGATGTTTGGGTGGGTTCTTCGTCATTGGTGGAATTCTATCCACTCTTATATAGCGTTTCTCAGTCTCATTATGTTTCTGTTGCGTCTGTGGCGAGTTCTTTGGTGGCTTTTTTTCTTGGAATTTTAACTTCCGCTGGAATCTTCATGATAGGGAAGTTCCGGAATTGGTATCTCTTTTGTCAAGGCTTGAAAATGTTTCTTTGTCTCCAATCTTGGAGGATAGGTGTAGACACCCCATTTTTGACCGACCTTAAGACTCAGACGTCACCAATTGAGCGCTCGGTGATGTTGCATATTTTGCTCGTTCTGGAGTTTCAGAGTCTCGGCTGCGAGCCTTGCCTCTAGACTTCTGGACTCTTTTGTGCTCTGCCTCGGTTTGCGAACCGGGTCCCGTTTTCTCTGTTTTCTCTTCCCGAAGGGAGGGAGAGGTCTCGTAGACTATCTCTCAGTGGCCGTAGGCTACATTTCGTGGTCGTAGGCCATTTTTCCCGTTTGGAGGCCAGTTTCCGATTTTCGGAGCCGTTGGCCGTGCGCCTCGGTTCGGGACCGCCTAATTACCTCCGTTTGCTCCGGTTTTTGGCACACACCTTGTTTTCTCTCCTTAGAGGGACACTGTGGCCCGGGAGACCACCTTCGTGGTCGTACGCCACCTCCGGTGCTCAACAGCCTGTTTTCGGGGCCCCGGATTGCGCGTTTTGGCCCCCGAACCTTCGTTTTGCATCGGTTTGGGTTCATTTTTGGTATGGACCTTTGTTTCATTACTAGGGAGATGGTAGGATGGTGGGAGGCCACCTTTTTCCCTGAAAAACTAGTTTTCTCATTTTCTCTCTCCTAAAGCCGATTTTTTTGACAGAAAGCTGGTTTTTCTCACTTTTGAGCCACAATTTCTGGCTTTTCATACCATCATTGTGTTGTGCACACCTGGGAGGCCACCAATTTGGGTAGGCCGACCAATAATTCCTCTTGACCCTTTTGAACCTTGCTAAAAAGTTGGTTTTTCTCTCTCCTAGGTCATATTTTCTAGTTTTTCACTACACAGCTATGTTGCACTCATCTGGGAGGCCACTTTTCTGGGGTGGCCGGCCAGCTTTTCTTCTTGAACCTTTTGACCCCTGGTCGGCCGACTAGTGGAGGTGGCCGGCCGACCACCTTGGCCTTTTGAACCTGGTCGGCCAGTCTTGTCTCCTTGAGTGCATTCCAGCTGTGCCAGCTGTTTTGCACTTGACCCACTGTCCGAGGGTTTTTTTTCCTTGTTTTGATCCTTTTAAAGGTGGTTTTGCACCCTTTGTTTAGCTTCCAAAGGAAGTTTGACCCTTTGGTCAAGCTTCTTGAGGAAGCTTGACCCTTTTGGTTTAGCTTCCTCAAGAAGCTTTGACCCCCCTTTGAAGCTTCTCCAAGAAGCCATGGTCTTCTCCCTCTATATAACCAACCCTCCATCTCATTTTGCAAGGGTTAGAAGCTTTTGGCTGGAGCATACAAACAATTCCCTCTATCTCTATACTTCAAGCCTCCAAACACCCATATTCTTGGCCATTTTACACTACACCTCTAAGCCTAACACCTCCATCATCCATTCCAGTACTTTGGGACTGATTTGCAAGGGTTGAAGGCTTACCAACTTGGTCCAAAAGCTCCTGCTTTGCTGCTCTTCAAGGGTAAGTACCTATTTCCCTTAAACTTGCATTTTTTTTGCTCCATTGGTTAGCCTTAGTTGCAAGCATTTTTGGACTTTGTCATAAACTGAAAAGTGTCATATTTTGAGCTCCTCTTAAAGATTGTATAAGGACACTTTTCTTTTTGAGGTCTCCTACATCCTCGTATGCTTTATCCCTCTTTGTAGGCCTATTTTGCATCATATCTTAGTCCTACTTGTGAGCATTTTCGAGATTTGTCATAAACTAGAAAAGGTTTCCTTTTGAGCTTATAAACATGTTTACTTAAGGTCACTTCTTTGTTTGGGGTCATCTCCCCCCTTTTCATGCTTTATTTCTTCATGTTTTGAGTTTTGCATGTGAGCATTTGCATTGGCCTTGATTTGGCCTTTTAGCCACTGAAATCCAGCGGATTTTCAGTGGCTTAGATGTATCTTTGAGCTTCAAAATCATAGAGGGGTGACCCTTTCACCCCTCATTCTCTTTACTAGCATTGTTGGCCTTCCAAAGGGGCTCTATTTTGTATGTTGTGAAGTCACATTCTATGCTCTATTTTGTGAGTTCTAAAGTCTGCCTTGACTCTCTCCAGTGCCCCTTTGGTCATATTTTATGTCTATGATGCATGTATAGAGCAATCATATTCAAGGCCTTTCAAATGGCCTTCCATTTGCATGTTTCTTAGACCAATTCCAGGGCCTATTTGGTGAGTTTTAGGGCTGTCATAATCCATTTCCAGAGTTTCTTTTGCCATGCTAAGTGTCTATCTTGTATGTGTTGAGTAACCTCTTGCATGGCCCTCCAAAGGAGCTCATCATTTTTGCATGTGTTGGCTACATTTCAGTAGTTATTTGGGCATATTTTGACATGTTTTATTCACTATTTTTGGCTGATTTGATGAGTTCTCATATGCTTCATATACATGCCATGTAAACCATGCTTGCTAGCCAATGTTGCATGTTGTTTTAGCCCATCATGTTAGCATTTTTTGGCCATGCTTTAAACTAGTAATGTGCATGTTTTGGGACTGCTTGGCTCTGTCTTTGTGCTTCATAGTCAAATAATGCTTGCTTTGCATGGTTATGGTTCAATACATGTGCCTAGTTTTGAGTTTCGGGGCCTCTTTCATGCATTGGGTGCCATATTTCCATGATTTGGGACCATTGTGCATCGTATTTCAGTGCTGGAAATTGCATGTTTGTATGCCATCTTTCATCCTTTGCCATGCTTTGGTAGAGTGGCATTTGATGCCTTAGATTCGGTCCTTAGTATTCGTGCATGTGTGCACACATTTTCGGTTGTCTCATTTTCATCTTATGGCCGCTGATGTGAGTGTGGCTGAGGTCCACTCATATTGGTGTAATCCCATATTGCATTGTGTATGCCATCTTAGTCCATAGCATTGTGTATGCTAGGTTGTATGTTAGAGCATTGTGTATGCCATGTTATATCAAGCATTGTGTATGCTAGTTCATAGCATTGCGTATGCTAGGTTGTATGTTAGTCACATTCATGCATATCATGCATATTGCATCGTGTTTGGGATAGAAGTTAGCCCAAGCACGGGAAACGAGAGACGTTTCGTACTCCGAGTGACGGAACGTGTCTTAATTCCCGGTCACCGACACTCCGGATTAACCATGATGGAGTCTCGGTCTTGTTGTGTTTTCATGTGCATTCATTTCATATCGAGTCGTGCAATTCGACTCCTCGGCCATCATGCATCGAGATGTGTGATTGATGGCACGAGGATCGAGGCGAGCATACATATGTGAAAATACTTTCCCATGCCCCTTTCTTGCTCTCTGTTGCAGTAAATCAAGGATCAACATCCTTCAAGAGCTTTGCACAACATTCCGGGATTAATTGCAAACAGAGGCAAACCGGGACATCGCACTGGATTTCCGCGCAAGGCAACTCAAGCATGCATCATTCATCATTCGGAACAGAGCTGAGGCGGTCCATGGGCTTGCATGCTAATTTATTGTTTTCCTAGTTAATTTGTTAATTAATTAGGGTTTTGTACTTATTCGGACTGTAATTATTTATTCGGACTGTATTATTTATTCGGACCCTCCGAGCGAGGGCACAATTGTAATAAGTGTGCGTGCGTGTGATGTATGTCTTCCAACCCCACATTTTTCTCCCTTTCATTTACCAGCTTATGATGGTTAGATTAGGGCATGTTTCAATTAGCATACAGTATGATAGCATGTTTGCATTCATTCATTTGTTTTGCATGCACCGAGCTCGGCGCATCATACTAACTACATTGTATCTCAATTTTAAGTTGAATATGTGTTAGCTGTAGCATCATCATATGCCATCTTAGAATAGCCGAGCCTGTCTTAGTTGCATACCTGTATGTATTGCATTAGCCACCTTAACATGAATTAGGGTCATGCATGGATTTCTAACATAGCTTCTTTTTTGGCTTGGAGTACTAGGTAAGTTTTATGCTTTAGCATCCTTGCATGTGTGTGAGTGACTGCCATGATAACATGCTTATCATGAGGCTATATGCTTATGTGATATAACTGCCTGAATGCCTGTGGGTGAAGGTTGGGTTATCTGAATTGGAACAATTCATTGATTGCGAGTTTTAAGCCCACTAGAAGTGGCAAATCACCATGTTTTCTAAGCCCACTTGAGGGTGGCAAAATCCGCATTTTAGCCTACTTGCGAGTAGCAAACCGCTTTCAAAAAACAAACATGAGATGTTTCGTTCCAATTTAGGCAATCCAGTCTATATTTGTTTGCTGTGCGCATCACATAGTAAATCTAGGCTAATAACCGGAATAAGAACGCATAATGTTTTCAAAACTAGATATCATGGTTAGTAGAGGCCGATCTTTGATCGGGCGAGTGGGGGTGCTCACGAAGTGACCTTCCCCAATCGTACCCAAGTTCCTGAGCCGAGGCAAATTTGGTGATGACGGACACGTGGCCTTAGGCGCGAGTCAAGGTTTTCTAAATTTTCCCAAAATAAAATATTTAGGTGGCGACTCTGTATCTGGCAAAGCAGTCCATGTTTGGCACTTCTTTCAAAAAAATCTGTTTTCCAAAAACGATTTGCCGGATTTGGACTCTTTGATGATTCATCGGTCTTGCATTGCACTCTGCGAGATTAGATACAGGACCGTGACATTGAGTCCTGAACTGTAGTGAACCCAAATGAACAAAACGGGATTTCCCTCCCGGGACGTTCGGGGACGTCTACAATAGGTTGGTTTGAAATATCCATTCATTGGGTTCTTTTACTTGTAAATCCTTTCTTGATAAAATCATTGATTCTTCTCATATACCTCAGTTCCTGTTTCATAAAAAGATTTGGAAGGCATGTGCTCCTCTTAAGGTGAAAGTGTTCATGTGGATCTTGGTTCATGGGGGCACTTTGACAAATGATTCATTGCAAAAGAGGAGACCCTTGCAATATCTTAATCTTCAATGGTGCATTATGTGTTGTAAGAGTGGAGTCTTTGGATCATCTCTTTTTGCACTTCTCGGTGGCTAGACGGTTGTGGCATATGGTGTTTGGTTTGGATAGTGTGATGTGGGTGGCCCCAAAAGGATGTGCTCAGATGCTATTATTTGATTTTCAAATTTTTGGAAGGTCGAAGAGGGCTAAGGTGCTTTGGAGTGGTGTCGTCTCTGCAATTTTTTGGGTCATTTAGTTGGAAAGAAATGCGCGTGTTTTCGAAGGAGTTGCTCGGGATATAGACTATTTATGGGATAGGGTGAGATATTTGGCGTCTTTTTGGGCCTCAGCGAGCTCAGTACTCCGAAGGACTCCGTTTTTTTTTATTGCTACGGACTGGGTGTCAGTTTGTACTATGTAGTTTTAGTTTGTTTATCTTTTTGTATCTTCTTTTGTTAATTTTTGGTTTTGTTTTCCATCTTCCTTGTAGAGGATGCCTTATCCTCTTTTTTCTTGGCCTTGTGCCTTAATATATCTCTATTTGTTGTTGATCAAAAAAAAAAAAAAAGTTTCGTGTTGTACTTAATTAATTAGCTAAAGTAGTTAGTTAATTTATGATGTTGTAATAATTAGCTAGCATAGTTAATTTATTTCATTTGGTTTGTAATAGTTAGTTAATTAGGTAATAATTAGCTGGTCCATTTATTCGGACCCTCCTGCGTGAGGGCAAACTTGTAATAATGTGTATGTCTTCCAACTCTACGTCTTTCTCTCTTTTATTTATCCGCTTACGATGGATAGTGTAGAACATCATTTTTTTTTTCTTTTTTTAGCATTTTACATTTATAAAGCATTCATTTGTCTTGCATGCCTTAGGCTCAGTTCATCATTCTAACAAAGCATTGTTGTTTATTACTTCGTTAAATACGTGTTTAAAACGCATGCTATCAAATTAATTCACATGGTATATTAGTAGCCAAGCCTATTAATTACATCTTACATGTGTTGCATTAGTCATACAACATTAATTAGTGGCATGCATGTTTTCTAATTATTTTGTTTGTTTTGGCTCGCCTCGGAGTACTAGGTGAGCATTTTATTACTTTAGTATATTTGCATGAGTGTGATTGTTGTCATGTCTAACATGCTTGCCATGAGGCTAATTGCTTAAGTGCTATATCTGCTTAAATGCCTATAGATGAAGGTTAATTGCTTGAATTGGAATAATTTGAGTAATGTATTTATGAGATCTGTAATAACCCGACCCTCATATATGCTTTACATTTCTAGTTATATGACTAATTACATGTTTAATGTGAAATTCCACGTGGAGTTGTGCTTACATATAAGAATTATTTAATTATGTCATTCTATATGTTGGTTATTAGGGAAAATCTGTTAAAATTAGGATGTTTGAACTTGAAATTGGAAGCCTTAGAGGCGCGATAACCCGAAATTGACTTTACATTTATGCTTAGCATGATTTTTAGGACATAATATCAAGTTTTGTAAAAATTTGATTCGTAATGAATTAATTGGGAAAATTTAGATTCAACCCTCTTAAATCTACCTACTTAAATCTACCTAGATAGATATAAGAGTCTTGGATGACTTAGTGTCAAGAACAAAAAAAAAAAAAAATCTCCTGAGAGAGTGAAAGAGTGTGCTAGAGAGGAAGAAGAAGGAGAGGAGGCTTCAACAACAGTGAGGATTGAAATTCAAGGTGAGTGTAAATCAACTTAAATCCTCCTTATTTCCTTTTGATTGATGAATATCAAGCACTAAATTGAGGTTTTATGATCACCCAAGTTAGGGTTTTGACCTAGAGAACTTGTTTGAGATAAATCCATGAAAAGTATTAAGTTTCATTGTATTTATTTAAACTATGAGTTAAATCTTGTATTTTGGGTTTGTTTTGAGTTAACTTGAGGAAATAGCTTCAAGATTTGCATGTGTTGGTCTCTCTATATATATTTATTGTATCCCTTTTGGGTTCATCATGGCAAGGTAAGAAAATGCAAAGAATATGATCCTCAAGTTTCATAGATGGCCTTTAAATAAGTTATGAACTATTTAGGTTTAAGAATCATGTTTATTACATCCTTATGTTGTGTTGATGAAAGGAATTTTGCTTATATTTGAGCCTAAAATGCTTTTGAAAGTTGGATTTTGATGAATTTCGGACTGCCCACCAAGAACTGCACGTACGGAAAACAGGGGAGAAGAACTGAACTACACTGCAATAAAAGCACGTGCGGTGGGGACTTCCACACGTGCGGCTTAAGCTGGAAAATTCTGTAGTTTTCTTTCGCTCTTTTCGACCCTTTGAATGTGTTAATATGTCCATTCAATGTTCCTATAATGCATTGAAATACATGGAAGTGAATCGAACATTTGATAAATAAGAGGAAACTAAAGAAAAGTGATGTACTTACGAGTTGTGTACTATGTGTAGGGCACATATAGAAGGGGACCATTGTTCATCCGCATCACAGTGAATGATAGTAGTGTAATGTCATATTTCATTCACGTAATGTATTCATATATGTTATTCGGTACCTTATTCACTCTTTTAATAAATAACTTAAGTTATATGAGTTATGTTTGATAGAACAGTTAGAGTGATTGAACTTTGGCACATGAGATATGGACCCGAGGTCGTTCTGTTTGCTATTATGATAGGCCCAAGGCCGTTTTGCTAATATGATGGGCCTAAGGCCGTTTTGTATTTCGTTGGGCTTGAGGCCGTTTTGCTATTATAATGGGCCTAAGGCCGTTCTGTAATACGTTGGGCCTAAGGCTGTTCTATCTTATGTGGGCCTGAGGCCGTTCAGAAAAGGAAATACGAATAAGACCAACTTATGATTTATGAATATGCACTGTTAAGTTATGCTCGTACTCTTAATCTGTTTGTATTACTATCATTCACTGAGCCTTGCTCACGCCATTTTTATGGATGTTTTGTAGGTAATCAGCCCGCAGAACAACCTTAGGTTAGCCCAGGAGCTTTTTGTTGGACCCGTTTTGCTGAGTCACCCAGAGTGGCTCTTTCGTTTTATTTTTGGGAAATCCCCATGATGGCATGTTTTGTTAGTGTAAGGAGGAATAGATGTGATTATATTATCAACACTTAATTTTGGGTTACTACCCTTTTTACAGTCTCAATGGATATGAATGGTATACGGAAATGTTATGTACTTATGTATAGTAATGTATCAAGATCTTGGCATTTAGACACAGCTCAATGAATGCTTTATTCTGCTATTATTTTGCTTCCGTTCAGGCCCCAATATGAGTAAAACTTTAAATACCAAGGTTGAGGCCTAAGGCCAGGCCGGTCATGTCCAAACTTTTAGGGACAAGTTTGGGTCGTGACAAGATCACTTTTTCAGGTGGTACATATTCAAAACAATTTTCAAAAACATATATGAAATAAATTTTCTAATTTTTGCAAATTAGTCAATACTTATGTGCGTCACATAGTAACAATAGCCTAATAATTGGAACAAGAGTATATAATGTAAATAAGAATCACATCATGATTAGTAGAGGCTGATCTTTGATCGGGCGAGTGTGGTGCTCAATTCATGACCTTTCTCTCTCGTACCTAAGTTCCCGAGCCGAGACACTTTGGTGATGACGGATAAGTGGCCTTTGGCACAAGTCTCGGGTTTCCTAAATTTTTCAAAAATATTTAGATGGCAACTCTGTATCTGGCAAAGCAGTCCATTTTTTGCATTTTGATTCAAAATCGATTTTCTAAAAGAATTGCCAGATTTGGACTCTTTTGTGTTTTTCTACTTCACATTGCATTTGTGAGATCAGATTCAGAACCACAGGAGTCCGAATTGTAGGGCTATCATATCTGAAAGGAGCACGAAAAGTCGAGCTATAGTTATGCAGTTTATGAAAGAATTTCATGCTAATGGCAAATTGGTAAGTGGAGTGAATAGGTCTTTTACCCTGGTCCCAAAAAAAGATAACTCAGTTGGCTTGGCAAATTATAGGCCTATTAGTCTCGTGGGTTCAATGTATAAGATTCTGGCTAAGGTTCTCTCTAATAGGCTAAAAATTGTTTTGCCTGAGATTATTAGTGAAACTCAATCAGCTTTCATGAGTGGTAGAAATATCCTTGATGGTGCCTTGATTACAAATGAAGTAGTAGAGTGATGGAAAAAGTTAAAAAAGAGGGGTTTGTTTATTAAGCTTGATTTTGAGAAGGCCTACGACTTAGTGAATTGGGAGTTTCTCTTTTCAATGTTGCCCAATTTTGGCTTTGGAATGAAGTGGATCTCATGGATTAAGGAGTGCGTCTCTATAGCTAAGTTATCTGTCCTTGTGAATGGCTCACCAACAGATGAGTTCCACCTCCAAAAAGGGCTTAGACAGGGTGATCCACTTTCTCCTTTCCTATTCAACATCGTGGCTGAAGGTCTTAATGTGCTTGTATCAAAAGCAGTGGAGTTGGAACTAGTTAAAGGTGTGAAAATAGGAGCAAATGAGGTGTTGGTGTCTCACCTTCAATTTGCTGATGACTCTATCTTTTTTTGTAAAGCTAATGGGCTGAAATTAGTATTATTAAAAGGATCCTAAGGTGCTTTGAGCTTGTATCCGACCTAAAAATCAATTACCATAAGAGTGTGGTCTATGGGGTGCGCATTGAGGAAGTCATGTTGGCTGACTTTGCTAATTTACTTAACTGTAAGACTCAAGCCTTGCTATTTAAGTATCTTGGGCTCCCTTTAGGGACCAAACCAAGTAAGAGCAAAACTTGGAAACCAGTCATCGATAAAGAAAAAACTATGCTGGTAGGTTGGAAAAGAAGACTTCTCTCATTTGTAGGAAGGTTGACACTGATTAAGTCTGTGCTAGCTAGTTTGCCAGTGTATTACCTTTCTTTGTTCAAGATGCCTTAAGGGCTTGCTAAGGAATTGAGAGAATTTAAGTAGTATTCTTATGGGGAGGCTCTGACCTAAGAAGGAAGATTCATTTAGTCAAATGGGAGGAAGTAACAAAGAGATTTGATCAATGTAGGTTGGGAATTAGAAGGATTAGATATGTTAATTTTTCTTTATTGTTCAAATGGTGTTGGAGATTTGCAAATGTGACTAAGTCATTGTGGAGAAAAGTAATTTGTAGCAAATATGATCTGGATGTAAGTAGTTGGTTGCCATCAAGGGAGATAAGTCACATATACTAAAGGGTGTGGTCTGATATTGTCACTCTAGTTGATCATAATCCTTCTATGATGTTATGTTTCTTGAATAACTTTAAGATAGTAGTTGGAAATGGGGAAAGGGTAAAATTCTAGGAGAACATCTGGTGTGGCAATTATTGTCTAAAAGTAGAGTTCCCAAGACTGTTTAGTCTCTGTTTGGAGAATGAAGGCACTCTCAAAATGTTTCTTGATCTGAAAGAAGCTTCATGGGAATGGAACTTGCTACCTAGAAGGGAGATGTTCGAATGGGAAAAGCTTGAGTGGTTGAGGCTTGTAACAATTCTGTCATCTAGTCCTTCAATTAGGAGGGAGGTCAGTGACTACACAAGGTGGGCTGCTAATGTCTCAGGTACCTTCTCTGTTTATTCTCTATATTATCTTAGTTATTTGGATGGGGCCACTCATCCCATGTTAAGTAAACTGGTGTGGAGTTTAGTCTTGCCTCCTAAAGTGTAATTTTTTTGGTTGGCTTGCCTGGAAACATAAAGTCAAGACTACTGTATTTTTGTAAAGAATTGATATTCTCAATGGCACCTCCTTCATAGCTTGTAGTTTTTGTAAGAATTCTAAGGAATCTGTGCTTCATGTATTATTGCACTACCCTTTTGTTTGGGAAGTGTGGTTAGCCTCATTAAGATGGTGGGTGTGGAGTGGGTCATCCCAGGTTCTATTGAAGGAGTACTACTCTGGTAGGAGGGTTAGCCTATGACGAAAAATGAAAATAAGATTTGGAGAATTATTCTCCTTGCTACTCTGTGGTCAGGGGCGGAAAGAAGAAGGGACCAGGGGGGTCACGTTCCCCCCCTTGGATTTTGGATTTTTTTTTTTTTCAAACATAAAGAAAATATTTTAAATAAAAAAAATTTATGAAAATATTATTTAAAGTGAAATGTCAATGACATTTTTAAAATTAGAAGAACAATAATGATTATTTTAATTGAAAATAAAGAGAGTACGATATTATTTTTTTGAAAATTTCAATATAATGGTGATGTCTATCATTATTGACATGCAAACATAATTAATCTCAATGAAAATATAAAATTTATTGAATTGTTAGTTACATTTGACATGTAGAGTTCATCCTCCATATGTTTCTTTATTATTGGTTGGTAATATCACATGTCAATGTTGACGTGGTATGACTATTATATTGAATTTTTACGCACATTTTGTATAAAAAAAATCACTTTATCATTATATAATTTATTTTAAAACTTTATATCCATGACTTTTTTTTAATATTGTCCATCATACACTAATTGCAAATAACATTCACTTGTTTGGTTTGAGTTTTCCTAAAACATTTTTTAGAAAATTCTACTTTTTTGTTTTTCGTTTTTTTTTTTTTTTACTGATTTTTTTTTAATATTTTAAACAATTTTTTTTTAATTTTTAGACATACATAATATAAACACACTTAAAAAGTATAATTTTTGCGAAAAAAATCTTTAAAAAATTAACTAAATACCAAAAATATATAAAAAAAATATATGAAAAATCAGTGCATTTTTATTTTTATATATTTATTAATTTTTTAAAATATTTTTTCACAAATATTTTATTTTTTTAGACACATCTAAGTAAGATGCATATAAAAAAGTTAAAAAAAAAAATACTTAAAATTTTAAAAATATTCACTAAAAACAAAAAAACACAAAAAATAAAAAACTTAATTTTCGAAAAACTTAATTCAAAAAACTCAAACCAAACACATTGATTATTATTATTTTTTTAATCTTTCTTAGAGTCAATCGTAAAAATTTATATGAAATATGTTTGTAAAAATTTTCAATATTTTAATTAATAAGTGCCCCTTTAATTTAATTTCTTGGCTCTGCCACTGTCTGTGGTCCATATGGAAACTTAGGAATGATTGTGTATTTAGGGATGCCAAACTTGTAACTAGGGATTTGTGTGAGCTTATAAAAATCAGAGTTGCTTTATGTTCAAAGCCTCCTGCAGAGATCTTCATTACTATATGAGTGATTTTGTTTTCAATCTTAATCAGATCAGAGTATGTATTGGTAGAGGTTGAGATGGTCTTGATCTTTGGAGTGAGGTTTGTTGTGCTTATAAGTAGGGTGTGCTGCAGGATATCGTTGTTGATTGCAAGTTGGTGGTCTGCTGTGTTGGAAGGGTGTTTGAAAGTCTTTGATGTTTAAGCCTTAAGCCTTATTTTGTTTTGTTGTGGTCCTTTGTTTGCTGCCCTGTTGTTGGTTGTTCTCTGAGTTATCCCTTCTAGTTGTTGTTGCTGCCAGTTGCTGTTGATTGTTGGTGCTGCTGCTGCCAGTTGGTGCTACAAAGCTATTTTTGGTGCTATTTTGGTGCTGTTAATTGCTATTTTGGGTGCTTTTTTTGGTATTTTTGGTTCTGATTTTGGTATTTTGGTGCTGATTTGGTGTTGTTTGATATGTTTATTACTATTTTTTTCTTGGCTTTGGTTGGTTGTGCGCCAACTCTTGATGACGTGCTAACAAGGGATTTGACAGGCATATTGGTGCCAACCTAGTTGGGATTGGTATGTCTCGCTGTGATTTTTTTGCACTCATCTCTTTTTCTTTCTTAATGTAATGAGTTATTTGTTCATCAATAAATGTTTTATAAATAAATAAATAAATAAAATTAAAAAAAATTGAGCATTTTATTTAACCTCATATGTGAAAAACAAAATTTTAATTTACTTAATTTAGTTATATTACGTTTTAAGTGATTGCAATTTAGAGGCAATTTCTTCATATATATTGAATTCAATCCCTCAATATTTATTAATATCATTGTTGCCCCCACAGTCCAAACAAGTACCTATTGATGCTTTGACATTCCTCCAACCAAAGTATCTTTTTGCAAGATGAAGTGTGATTGAAAAGTGGAACACGTTATTCTCGTGTTATTTTATTTTATTTTTGTGTAAATTACGGTGACATCTTTAAATGTTTGAAAAAAAATATAATATATTAGATATATTACATCGTGTTATATAATATATAATGTATAATATATTAGCTATATAGTATGTTTATTATAATATATCTTATAAATTTAATATAATTATAATAATTTTTTAAAAAAATTAATTCATATAATATTTAACATACTTTTTATCAGTAATTCTTTAATCTTATACTTTTGCAAATAAAAAACTTTAAAACAATGGTTAGATGCAGAGGACGCGGCACTGCCGCATTGCTACAATTAGGGGATGTAATTGGTTCGATACGGTTGGTATTGAAGTACAAAATTTCACTGAATTGATAATGTCAGTTTTATTATTTTGAGCACCGATATAGACCGCTTTGCCTATCAAACCGCACCAAACCGAAGCAATTGAAACGGCTCAGTTCAGTTCAATTTAATCGGTTTAGTACCTTTTAAACTTGAGCCACTTTTTATAATCACTAATTTATATAAAAACATTGAATACCATTTCAAACATATACAATCCATCTATTTAATAAATACTTTTCAAACAAACAACAAAAATTAAAAAATATAAAGGTTTCAAGAATAATGAGTTAAAGTTAAAATTATATATAATAAGAGTTTACAAACTTAGCTTATAGAGATGATAATGTTAATTAATTAAGGATAATAATTTATTATACTTATTAATATCATTATGTTATTAAATTATATATTTATTAAATACAATATATGTTGATATGGTCGGTTTCGGATTAATTTGGTGCACAAGGTGTTTGAACCGATAATAAACCGAAAATAAAAAAAAAAATCAAATTAAAAAATTACACAGACCAATTCTTATTAAAAAAAAAAATCAATTTGATCCGATTCAATTAATTTGATCAACTTTTTTCATTTTCTTCCTTCCCTAACTACAGCCCTACACAATTATTTGAGGTAGTAAACCCACCATCAACAACAAGATTGTGACCACTCACATACTTGGATTCATCACTGGCTAGATAAAGTGCAGCCTCAGCTATATCTTTAGCCCTTAGGGTTGCACCCTTTAGGTTAGCCAACCCTCTCACTATTTCCTCCATTTTTTCCACTTCTTCCTCTTGAGGCAACCCTAAATCCACCATTTCCTCATCTTCCTCGCAACTCCGCCACGCGTTGACAAGCATGGAAGTGGCCACCCCAAAAGGCGAAACACAATTAACCCTAATCCCATACCTTCCCAATTCACATGCCACATTCTTTGTCAATCCCACAATGGCATGTTTTGAAGCTGTGTAAGCATGAGGTCCAAGCCCTCCCATGACACCAGCTACACTAGCCATGGAAATTATGCACCCACTCCTTCTAGGAACCATCACTCGAGCCGCATGTTGCATCCCAAGACAAGCTCCTTTAACGTTGACACACATGACATGGTCAAACTCATCTGGGTCGAAATTAACGATACTCTTCCTCTTTGCTTGGTTTCCTAGAACCCCGGCATTGTTGCAAAGAATGTCGAGGTGACCATAGAGGGAGACTGTTGAGTTGACCAGGTTTCCGACATCTTCTTCTGAGCTTACATCACAATGCACATAGGTTGCTGAGGGACATAGTGAGTTGGCTAAGGCAGTACCAGTGGCATCTTCAACATCTGCAATGACTACTTTGGCTCCATGTTTGATGAAGAGCCTCACTGTGGCCTCCCCAATCCCTCTAGCACCACCTGTTACAATTGCAACTTTTCCTTCCAACCTGTGAAAATGTATAGAATAGTTTATTGTTAGATTATCATCAAGTTATATTTTGCTGATCAAAAAAATTCATCAAGTTGAGATACTAAAGTGCATGAGAGCTTAAATTTGGAATGTTTTCCAAATTATTTGGGATTCTTGAGGAATCAATCAAAGTGACTTTAAAAGCGTCAATAGTATGAACAAATATCCTATTAAATTATGGGAGATTTGGTCAAAATTTCTGCATAATAAAATTTTAATACATTAAGGATAAATATAAAAAGTTTTCTTAAAAAATCTAATAAATATTACTATTATCAAAATATTAGTCTTTAAAATAATATAACTTTTAATGTAGATGTCGATTCTTAATAAAATTAATATTTTTGTAATTCTTTCATCAAGATCTATTAAATAAGATCTATGTTGATTATGAAATTCTTAAAATATATATATATATATATATATTACCGTTGAAATTGATGTAAACAATAACACTACAAAAAATTAAGATTTTAGAGACTGAAATATTTAGGGACAAAATTATTTTTTAAGAACCAAATATTTTTGTTACAAAAAGTGTCATTATTATATTTCTAGCAACGAAAATTGGACATTAGTGATGAATTATTATCCTTTTGTGACCAAATTTTTTGTCTCAAAAAATAAATTATTTTGAGACCAAATTATTTTGTCTCGAAAAGTCTATTTATTAGTGACATTTTCAAAATTTTGTTCCTAAAAGCCTTGTTTTTGACTTTTTTGGACGACTTTTTGGTGACTATCCTCATGACGATAAAAATTGATCCATAAATACCCTTTGTAACAAAATTTTTACTTTTAAGAACCAAATATTTGGTTTCTAAAACTCTTGTATGTTGTAGTGTAACAGTAACATGTTATTTGTTTGACAGTAACATATTAATCTGTTTGACAATTACTCTATTTGACAGTAACATGTTACTCTGGTTCACAGTAATATGTTACTATGGCAATATTGTCTAAGAAAATATATATATATATATATTTTATTTTTTCTTTACTCAATTATATGTTTTTTTCTTAGGGGGTTTATGAAGAAAAATAAATTGCTCTCTTATTTTCACCAAAGAACAATTCAATGGAGGGGTCTTGACTAAATTTCCTTTAAATTAAATACGTTGTTGGTCCCCAAAATATGCATTTTATGACATTTTGATCCTTAATATTTTAATTGTATTAATTTGGTCCCCAACTTATTTAATTTGTGTTTAAATTATCCCAGTGTCGTTTGCGTAGCGGAAACTAGGGTATTTTATTCAAATTTTGGACAAAAACCGTTCTCAAAACTAGTCAAACATGAATTGGATAAGTTGAAAATCAAATTGATACAATTTAAATTATTAGAGACCAAAATAAATACTTTAGAGACCAGCATTGAATTTGTTAGAGTTAAAATCTAAAATACTAATCTTATCTCTAGAGATTAATAAACAAGGATAATACTTAGGAGGAGATAGTATATGTATGAATAATCTTCTTTCTATCTCTAAGGTCTAGAAATATGATTGTATTCTTCTTCTTCTTCTTTTTTATCTTCAAAAAAGAAAATTCTATTAACCCAAATAAAGGAATAAAACAAGTTAATAAGGAATAAGGAAACTTCATCACAATTTGGCAAGAAACTATGATTGTATTCATGTATATTCATTTGAGTGAATGAAACACCCAAGACCCCCCCCCCCCCCCCCCCCCCAAAAAAAAAAAAAAAAAAAAAAAAACAAAAAACAAAAAAAGAGGAAAAAGAAACAAACAAACAATATATTTTTAGCAAAACCCAAATGATGCTTCATGCGCTCTACGAAATGTAAACCTAGAAATGGTGGGGATTGCATATGCAACATTGCAATAATCTTAACTCAATGTATCAAATATATCCCAGCAACCACACATCCACATTCTTAAAAACGAGTAAATAGATTTGAAAAAAATAAATATAGATTAAAAAAAAGTCAAGTAAAGATAACCTTTTAGGGGTGAGAGAGGTATTTTCTCTGCTCATCACATGAATTCCCTGGAGGGTTTGCTCGGGCATCACTTGAGCAGACATGTTGAGAGAGAGAGAGAGAGGTGTCTAATATTTTGGCAATAGAAAGGACAGTGAGGATGGTGAGGACGAAAGGAGGGTAAGGATTTATGAGATCCAAAAAGGTGAGTGACTTACAATGGTGGGGCTATGGGGCTGTGCTTTTCTCATTGGAAGGGGGAACTTGATTAAGAATGTCCGTTACACTAAAGCTCCCTTGCCCCTCAAGCACATGTTTCTTGCCATATGATCCTGTCTTTATTTTTTATTTTTTTGGTAAACTACCAATAGGCCTTAATAGTTGACCTTAATTCTCATTAAATCTTATTAAAAATAGAAAAATTTACCCATAAATCCTAGTTTCTGAAAAGTTGAACCATTTAGTCTTAAAAGTTTTCTTATGCTCCATTTAGTTCCATTTATACATCATCATGATGTTCATGATGTAAATGAATTTGATGTTTCATTCTATAATTTCAAAATTTATTGAAATCTGATGAACATTAAATGTGTGAAATCTAATGTTTGAAACATTCATCCTATAATTTCAAACATTATTGAAATCTGATAAACATTAGATGTTTGAAACATTGTAATGGGACCTTTCAGTCTATAAGAAAACTTTTAGGACTAAACAGTGTATAAGTTATTAATTTGGGATTTATTGGTGCATCCCCCTTAAAAATAAGATATAATAAAATCTTCACTAAAAATAATTTTATGACGATTTTTTTATATATCGCTAAAAATTGAAAATTAATGACTTTTATTTTTCGGTTTTTATAAATTGTCATTAAAACTTATAATTAGTAATGTTTTTCTATGACGAATTTTTTAAAACGATGCTAAAAGTTAAAAATTAGTGAATTTTTTTGTGACGATTTTTTAAATCGTCATTAAAATTTATAATTAGTGACATTTTTGTGACAAAATTTTCAAACTATTGATGAAACTTAATAATTAATGACGTCTTTTAATAGTATTTAATGAAAAACTCCATTAATTTTTATATAACCTATTAGACAATAAGTTCACTTAATATAACCTACATGTATGGTTCCTTAATTTTTTATTTTTTTTTCTACTTTTCTTTTTTATTTCTTTCTTTCTATACATTCTCAGCTACTCCTTCCGTCCCAAAATATTAGTCCCTTAATCCATTTTTCATTGTCCCAAAATATTAGTCCCTCTTCAAAAATCAAGTACAAAAATAATATAAATTTCCTATTTTGCCCTTCTTTTAAATTAATAAACAATATAAAAAGTACAATTATGACATTGATATTCCCAAAAAATGTACTATCAAAAGGATAATTTTGGAAAATCAACTTTTTTCAAATGCAATAATTGTACTACCAAAAAAAATTGGATTCCCCAAAAGGGACTATTATTTTGGGACGGAGGGAGTATTATAAATCTTGAGATTCAAAGGAAAGACAAATAAATTAAAAGACAGCTACCCGTTGTGTATGTAATGGATCTCTCTAGGGGTGTAATTTTGGCCCGTGGCCTACGGGCAGCCCGAAGCCCGCCTGCGGCCCGAGGTGGGCCCGGTCCGTTAAGGCCCAAGCCCAACCTGATGCCTTGGGCTAGGGCCTGGGCCATCGTTTTAAAGCCCGGCCCAGCCTGTGGGCCCGCTCAGGGCTCACCCAAAAGCCCGGCCCGAGGCCTATTTTTTTTAATGGAAAATAATAAAATTTTGGTGGAAAAATTAAAAAAATTTGTTTAGGCCCGCCCAAGCCCGCCCAAAGCTCAAGGCCAGGCCCAAGCCCATGGGCCCGGCCCACTGGCCCGCCTAATGCCCGAATACCCCCGGGCCTGGGCTAGGACTTGGGCCTAGTTTTCTGGCCCGGCCCGATTTTTTTGACGGGAGCCCGCAAGGCTCGATATGGGCCCGGCCCGGCCCGAGCCCGAATGGGCTGGGCCGAGCCAAAATTACACCCTTAATTCTAACTATGTGATAGAGGGATTTGGGGATCCTGCTATACCTTTGGGCATAACAGACTGCTGTGTTCTCTTGTGAAGTGTTATCTCAAATCTCTTTCGATAATCTGCATTGTTTATATTATAAAATTCGTAGAGTAAATGATCCATATAAAAAATCAAGTTAATTGGATATCTGCAGCCCTATAATCAAAGCACATTTGTTTTTATAAAAATTAATGATTAACATAACTTTCATAAATTTTTAAAAACAATTAAGACCTAATCATGGGGTTATGAATATCGGATTAACTTGATTTTTTACATGAATAATATTCTTGACGAGTCCTACAATATGAACAATTTAAATTATCAAAAAACATTCGGGACGAACTCCCACAAAGGGGCACAACAGCACCCCAAGTCCGTGATAGAGAGGATTTTGATCCAAAATGAATGATAAATATATTTAAAAGATAATAAAATAATTAAGTATTCTTGTATAATACTCTACACTAATTATCAATTGACACATTTTATATTATCTTTTAAAACACTCAAATAAAAATAAAAATAAAAATAAAAGATCCTTATGTCTAAATTAATAACTATCAAATTATTGAAGCACAGTATCAACTTACTCCAAAATACTAAATAATTTCTCCTAAAATATAAGGAGAAATTACCTCACAATGTAACAGTAAAAAAAATTATAATTTAGTGAAAAAAATTTATACACTTTAATAATTAAAATATTATATTATATTTTTTTTCTGTGACCACTGTACTGTTATTTTCGCAAAATATAATACCAATTGACCAAAATGGCCCACCTCTATTTGGGTTGGACCTTTGTAATCCCAAAACACTAATTGGAGCACAACAGTCAACAGGATTTAGTATGACAACAATGTTTAATAATCCGAATTTTCCTGACCCAAATGGCTCGAATATATCAAAACGACGTCATTTTGATACGTTCGAGTCATTTGAGCAATACAAATTCAAGCTACTAAACATTTGTCTTAGTATGAAACCTTTTCAATGTACTTTTGTTTATTAATGCTAACTTCCATGAGCTATGTTAAATGAATTTGGGTACGAGACGAGTGTGGGTGTGTATCCCAACGTTAGATTTTCATAAATTTAAATTTTTAAAATTTTGGGATATGTATCCAAAATTGAATATGGGTGTGAAAACGTGTTATATACATATATATTACATATTATATAGTATTCTAAGATAAAATATTGTAAATTATATAGAAATATACTTGAAATTGAATAGGATTCAAGAAAAAATATGAAATTTCTATATCTAAATGTGAGAGACTAAAAATATTGCTTTACTAGCAAATGAGAGTTTTTTTCTTCTAATGCATTATAACAAATTAAAAGATCCAAGTGTCTAAATTGGGCACGAGTGTCGAACACATATTTCACATTCTTATCCATATCATATCTGGTAGACACAGATATTGTAGGGGAAATAAAGGAGTCCACGTAACAATCCAGGAGTCTTTTGAGCCTTTCCAGTGGTATTATTGTCATACGAAATTTTGGAGCCACGGAAGATTTCTAGGTAAACATTGTTATATGTATCAAATTAAAATCCAAAAAAATAAATAATTAAATACAAAAGTGCATTATGTGATTAAAATTTATTTTAAGTATAACTCACATCAAACTCAAGGTGAATCTCGGTCATACATTGTGCTTTCTATATATTTTTATGTTTTAATTTTGTGTAACTATAACTTAATTTTAGAGAAATTATAGCGTAGTGGACTTTTGAAAAAAATATTTATAAATACACGAACAAGTTTAGAATTTTAATTATTAATGTTATAAACTTCACCATTGATGTGTAAAATATATATATATATATTTTAATTTTACACTGAATTGTTATTTCCCCTTTAATTTTCTACGTTTAAACTATATATGTATATATGATAAGGATTTTACGTTAAAACTATTGCATCGATTTTTTTTTCAAGAGTCAATCATCATCTACTCTCATTTTCAGGCGTAAGTATCTATCATAAAGCTGCATTAATTATATCGGAAATTCTATGATATATATTAGGGGTGAATAGTGGATATTTCGATCCATTCAAATCGATTGAACCAATCCAATCCACTGCATTTTGGATGAATGCGTGATGACGAGTAGACGGTTGCGAATTGATTTTTTTTCAATCCGCCTAGTTTTGGACGGATGACGAATTTGATATTCCTTTTGCCGTAACCGAACCGCCAAACCGTGAGCACCCATAGTAACTTATAAGACTTTGTGTTTTCAATTTGTTTATATATTCTGTTTGTATTTTCAATTGAAAAAGAGTTTAGATATTCTGTTATATTTTCAATTTAGAAATCCTTTTATCAAATGGTAAGGGTTGATATTTGGAATTTTTGTGTGAAAAATATAATGCTTAATTTTGTCATTTATTAAAAAAATCAAATTAAATAGTTTTGAATAAAAAAAAATGAAATAGTTTTGATAATGCATAGTTTTCTTACATGTATTTATTATTGGTATTTGACAATTTACTTGATAATATTTTGGTTATGTTGAGTTGGATTATTATAAAAAGAAAAATGTTGACAAGTTGTATTATATTCAAAATTTGTAAAAATTTAAATCGCCAAACCGATTCGCATCTATCCGTCAATCTACTCAATCTACATCTGTCAATTCGGCGACGGATGCGGATTGATTTTTTCCAATCCGCCCATCTGGCGAACGGATGGTAGATTAGAGATTCCTCAATCACAACCAAACTGCGAACACCCCTAATATATACTTTCTATTGGAGTGTGTACAACATGTCTTAATTATGACTTTATAATTTTTAGTTACATAATGTTTGATTATGACTACTTTTTTTAATTTTATTATTATATATATAGCTATAGCTCAAAAGATCTTATGAAATTTATGATAAACAATACCATGTCACTTGCATAGGAGGATATGTAATGACTCATAGTAGCTACACTTATGTTCATAAATATATATACATATATATATATCAATCTATCTGTTTCTTGGATTTGAACTCTACGGACCATGTCACTTTCTTTGCTTGTTCTAGATTGTGTTGCGTAGTTTTTTTTTTTTTTGTTGGCAAAAGAGAAGTATTATTGCTCTTTCCATCAATAAAGTTCTTTTTTTTTGCTGATCAAAAAAAAAAAAAAGAGAAGTATTATTAGATTGGTAAAACTTACAAAAAAGAGAAGTATTATTAGATTGTTTTGCATAGTTATCAAAAAAAAAAAAAAAAAAAATAGTGGATTGACTAACTTGATCCTGATGGATGGCTGGACACATATGTAACAACCTTTTTGTTGGTGTGATAGCTTTTAAAGTTTAAGATGAGAATATCCTAAAAGCTTACTGTTCATGCATAGCTGTTTATCTGATCATTGATTATGCTGATAGGATTGTTGTTGCCTCATCGTATCCAATCGACACATCAAAAATAAATAAATAAAAATCCTACAATCAATTCTATTCTGGTAGTACCAGGAAGTTAGGAGAGCAACCATATTAAAAAATTACATGTGTATGTGTGCGCGCATGATTGTGTAAAGCTAGTTGGGACACGCAATAGAATGAACCAACTTCTTGTATTAATGAGGGTGAAGTGTGGATCAATATTAGATGTTACTTGTTGGGACAATAGTTTCTTGCTTCAGATATTATATAATTATATTGTTGATTAATAATTTATCTAAAAAATTAAGTTAGTCATACTTATGTTTATAACGAAGCGAAACACGTGTAAATATTTTTTATAATTTAGAAGCTGGTCAAATTTTTTAAATTGTTAAAATTAAAATTACAATAACTAAAGTAATACTTTAGTCAAACTAAAAGTCTTAATAACATAATTTATCTTTTTTAAAAAAGTAAAAACTAAACTATCAAGACGGAACTAAGTAGGATGATTTTTATTTTATTTTTTTGTAATTTCTAAATTAGTTTTCCTATTTGAGTATTCTTCTTGTAGCAATGCTAGGTATCATGAAAAATCTTTTATAAAAATAATCATGAAAGCTTTATGGTCCTTAGATTACACTTAGAATAAAGTACCACACACTAATCAAGATAATTCAAAGATCATAAATTTTTCATAATCATTTTTATAAAAAAAATTTCATGATCCTTAACTTTTCCCTCCTTGAATGTTGTTGTCAAGACTCCTGTTCTTTTGGAGAGTTGTAAAAGGGCTTTTTAGCTAGTTTGTGTGGCGTGACGTGAATCATGATGCATTAAATTCCCCTATTAAAAATTGTAAACCAACTTATGACCTGTAGTGTCTATCTATATTTTATAAATAAATAAAAATGTTTGAAGTGTCCTTTGAATATTATTTTATTGGGGATATATAATTCCTAATATATGAATTTATTATTTAGTATGTCTTATGATAATTAATAATATTTTTTTTATTAAACACTATTAAAAAAAATCACTGTTTGTTAATTTTCAGTGACAGTTTAAAAATTTTGTCACAAAAAATGTCACAAATTATAAGTTTTAGCGACAGTTTAAAAAAATCGTCACAAAAAAGGGTCACTACTAATTTTTAACTTTTAGTAATAGTTTGAAAAAATCAACATAGAAAAGCGTTACTAATTGCAAGTTTTAGCAACAATTTATAAAAATTGTAACAAAAAAGTCACTAATTATCAATTTTTAGCGACATATACAAACAATCATCACAAAAAATTATTTTTAATGATAATTTTACTGAGACTTATTTTCAATAGGACTTAACGAAAATTAAATCCAATTATTAGAACCTATTAATAATTTATTCATGTTTAAAATATTTTCAAAATACTGAAAATGTTAAAAGAAGAAATTTTCAAATGAGTGAAAAGTGTATTGTGACTTACACTGTTTATGTCTTTTTTTTATGCCTTTAGATCAATTATTAGTAGGACCTTAAATTCAAAATTTCACATCGTAAATAACAATTAAACAATTTTCAAATTGAATGCATAATCCTCATTTATCAAAACACCTAAAAGTTTTTATGTAGAATTACAAATATATCACGTTGAGTACTAAGGTATGACATATGTTATACACGAGATAAAATAATACATTATTTTTTTTAATAAGATACATATCATTTACATTAGGTCTTGTTTGGGGTACCTTATTTTAGTCTATCTTTTTATCTTTTTGGGTTACATCAATCAATATCTCCTCTCTACTTTTTTACACATCTTTTTATAAAAAATCAAAAAGTGCATTTGTTTAGAACATCTCAAACCTTTTTTTCATTTTACTGCTCATAAGTAAAAAATTAAATATAAATTTATAAGTTGTATATTAATTACTTCCTCTCCCCACTCAAACAAATTTAGTCGTTAATCAATATGTTTTTTAAAATTTTTTTATTTTGAAAATATAATAATAAACAATTTGGTTTATTAGTTTTCTCTCCCCAACTCATACATTCAATATTTTTTTCCTTTAAAATGTATAAATAATATGTGAAATTTACTAAAATAAAATAAAATAAGTACAAATAATTTTATGAAATGTGTTCATTCGATTTAAAAATTAAAAATATTATTTAAAAGAGCACAATTAAATGAAATTTTAAAATTAATAGAATTTAAGAACTTTACAAAGAACAAAATAATAGTATAAGACATTTCTTTATAAATTTTATTGGAAAGAATTGCTATTCTGAAAATTTTGGCATAAATAATAGATTTTTTTTGAATAAATTACAAATACACCCTCTGAGATTTACTTAAAATACAGATTGTCTCCTGTGATTTAAAAAATTACAAATACCCCCTTATTAGAATTATTTATTTAACAGAATTAACTAAAAAAATGAAATTCATAATTACTCTCCTATACAATAATAAAATTACCTAAATAATTAATTGAAACATATTTTTAACATCATTAAAAATTGTTAATTGACTTTTTTTTTTTTTGATCAGCAAAGAAAAAGAAACTTTATTGATGAAACAGAAAAACTATTACATCAAAAAGAAAGAGAGAAGGAGGAGTGCAGAAAGCATCAAAGCGAACCAAATCAATCCCAACTAAGTTGGCACCGATAAGGCCGCCCAATCATATGCTAGCACAACTCAAGAGTTGGTAAGGAACCAACCACAAATCCCAAAAAAACTACCGCACCCATAAAGCACTGACCACACCTAATACAAACCAAGCAAACAATCTACCTGCAGCAGCACCTAGCATTCAAACAACCTAACAACAAAAACAGGACAACATCAGCACTGCCCCCACAAAACACCACCACACTAGCAGCAACAGATACACAGTTTTTATGTAGAAATAACTCTACAGCCAAAAGGCTCCTCACACTAGACAAGCACAAAGGATCGAAGCCAAGAATTGGATAGCCAACAGCAACTTCAAGCAGCCTTTATGCACTTTATCAGGATCCGGCCCAAATGTCCAAATATACACTTATTGACAGATCCCATTAATCAACTGTAGACAGAAAACCAGTAGTAGAGAGCAGCCCATATCTGAAGCAAAACACCTAACACAAACCACACAGCAACACTGCAGGACCACCAACCCACACCACCCAGCCAAACAGCAGCAAGAGTGAACACTACAGACTGCAAACTGCACCAACCCAGCAGCTTGAGCACCACAATACCACAGCAGCATAAGGCAACCATCAGCAGCTTGACCAGCAGCATAGAGCAACCATCAGCAACTTGAGCACCACAATACCACAGAAACTAGCAGCAGACATTTGCAGGAGTGAGAGCATGAGCATGAGCACCATAAGAAGCACACTGCCGCAAGACACTACAAGCAGGGTTAGACCAACAACCAACTCAAACCTTAGACCAACAGCCAACCCAACCACCCCAGCAGACAGAAACTCCCCAGGAAGCAAACACCATCAGCAATACACCCTACAGCAGCTGCAGCAGAGCAAAGGGACTCCACTGGCATGAAGGCCTCTTGAACATCAACACCAGCCAATAGCTCCCTACATAAACCTGTTTATGCCTTGACTATAGGCTCACAACAAACCAGCAGTCTATAATCCCAGCAGAGCAAATTCGGCATACCTTAAATGCAATGCCTCACCCATTTTATGTTTGTCACAATTTCTTGAATGGAGAGGCAACACCCCACATGAACAGATTTCAGCCACATGGCCACTCGAATTTTGATAAGCTCACACAACACATCTACATCAGGCTGCGTGTTATTGAATAAACAATCATTTCGATACATCCACATGGACCTAATAGCAGAAATAAAAACAGCCCTCCACACTTTCTTTTCCTTATTCCTGAGTTACCCTCCCACCCACCAATGCATTAAGCCTTCAAAAGACCCTGGTAGCACCCATTGAATTCCTCACCAGTCCATGATACTTGACCAGACAAGCCACACAAATGAGCAGAACAGGAAAATATGATTGGAGGTTTCCTCTTCAGATTTGCACAGCACACAAGATGAAGGCCTATCACCTCTCAAGACTCCAATTCTGCGGAGAAATGCTGATGTTTTCAACCTACCTTTCCAAGCGAGCCAAGTAATGAATTTAGCCTTAGGAGGTGCAAAGTTGTTCCAAACCAAATCTGGGTAGCTTAGGGTGGGTCCAGCACTTTGTTTACACCAACTATACACAGACCCGACTGTGAATATACCTGTTTGTTCAGCCTTCCAACTAATTGAATCCCTTTGACTAGCCATAAAGCCTGGACCTCCACCCAGCAGAGATTGCAGCCTGATCACCTCCTCCTCCTCCCATCCCAAGAGAGGCCTTCTAAACTTAAGGAACCAATTGTTGCTACTGTCTCTGCAATCATTTTGCATCTTCAATGTTATCTCCTTGTTTAAACTCAACTGATACAATCTTGGAAACTGTAATTTAAGGCTTGATGTTCCCAGCCAAGTGTCCTGCCAGAATTTGATCCTATTCCCATCTCCAATCTGAAGCTCCACATTTTCCAGAAAAAAATTATGCAGCCGAGGATTTGAAAATGACACATCAAGGACCTGTCTCCATGTAGACGAAACAGAAGCCGAGGCATGCAGTGGAGGAAACCATTGGCCCCCCGCTACACCATACTTGGCAGCAATTACAGATTTCCACAAAGACTCATCTTCAAAGGCATATCTCCACCACCACTTAAGAAGCAAACAGTCATTTGTTAATCTGATATCTCTGATGCCTAGACCTCCTTGTTTCTTATTCAACTGCACCTCTTTCCATTTTACCAAATGAATTTTTCTTTTGAGCTCGTCCCCTCCCCACAAGAACCTTGCTTGAATCCTATCTAGTTCCTTAGCCACACACACAGGTATCTTGAACAGCGACATATAATACACAGGTAGGGAAGATAAAACGGATTTGATGAGGGTGACCCTGCCAGCATAGGATAGCATCCTTCGCTTCCACCCCGATAATTTCTTTTTATACCTCCCACTACTGGCTTCCATGTTTGCTTGCGACATGGGTTGGCTCCAAGAGGCAACCCAAGATACTTTAGCGGTAATTTATGACTCTGGCAATTAAGTAATTCTGCAAACTCCTCAACTAGCCCAAGATCGACCCCCACCCCACATATCATACTTTTATGAAAATTTATCTTCAAACCCGAGACCATTTCAAAGCATCTTAAAATTCGTTTAATAGCCACAATTTCCGCCCACTCAGCCTCGCAAAATATGATAGTGTCATCCGCGAACTGGAGATGGGACACGTTGACGTTACTAGAACCCACTTCCACCCCTTTTATAATTCTCAAATCCTTAGCTCTTTTCAACAAGATATTCAATCCTTCAGCAACAACATTGAACAAGAAAGGGGAAAGGGGATCTCCCTGTCTTAACCCTCTTTGAGGACGGAATTCAGTTGTAGGAGAGCCATTTACCAAGATGGAAATTCTAGCAGATTCTACACATTCCTTCATCCATCGAATCCAACGTGAACCAAAACCAAATTTATCTAACATCTGCAGCAAACATGCCCAATTAACAGTATCATATGCTTTTTGAAAGTCCAGTTTGAGAATAATACCCTTCTTCTTAGATGTTTTCCACCAATCCACCACCTCATTGGCGATAAGCTATGATTTATTAATAAAAGAGACGAATTGTTATGAAATTAGAAACCTCAGAGGATGAAATGTAATTTTCAAAACTACAGGGACGATTTGTATTTTAATCAAATCTCAGGAGGTGTATTTGTAATTTACTATTTTTTTTTTTTAAATGTTTTGTAGTTTGAGACCTTAAAACTCCAAAAACAGTCTCTGTTAAAATAAAAATAAAAAAATATTTTCAATAAGGATTGGATAATCTCATTTTACTTTATTTATTTATTATTATTATTTAAGTTATAGCATATTGCATTTTTTTAGTTTTGTAATAATTAAATAAGTCATATTGTTTAGTAATTTTGTTAGTTTTCTTAACTTTTTTGTTATAATTTCATAGGAAGACTTTTTTTTTTCTTTTGTTATTTTTCATTTTTAATGATTTTTTTTTAAAAGAAAGAAACTGAATTAAATTTTTATTTTTAATTTTAATTTTGTGTAACTTAGAGTACCGACAATTTTTAAAATTTTCACTTTTTAACTTGTTTTATGAAATATATATATATATATATATATATTTTACTTTTTGATATTTGAAAAATGACAAAATGATTTTTTAACTAAAAAAATTACTTTCAAAACCTTAGGCACAAAAGGCTTTAATTACATATTTGGTGGGCTAATTTTCAATATTCAAAAAAAATACTCGTAGTTTTAATGTGAAGAACTTATTTTAGATCAAATTCTAATTATTAATATGTAAGTATCAATTCCTGCAAAACTCATTACTAAAGCTATTCCAAATTTTAACCCTAAACTAAATTTCAAATTAATTTTACATACTTGTAATATTCTTTTGTATGAATAGAGTTTTTCATTAAAAGCATATGAATAACATTTCTTTCTTTGAGTGCACCTTCAATAACAAACAAAATAAAAATGAAATGTAAAAATATGAAAATAATACCACTGTAAAAATATTAAATTACTCTACACCTATAAATAAATCGTACACTCTAACGAAGTTTTATTGAGCAAATCATATATTTTAATAGCGTTTGATTGAGCATCACTATAAATACATTAAATTTAATTACTCTAAATTAATAAACAAGTCACATATTCTAATGGAATTTTATTGAGCATCATTGTAAATATATTCACTATAATAAACGAAAACATGTAATAGTATTATAGATTAATTGTACAATAAATTACTAATAGATCCTAATAGTTACTTTCTATTAAGTCCAATTGAAAATAAATCATAGTAAAATCGTCGCTAAAAATAATTTTGTGACGATTTTTTGCATGTCGCTAAAAATTGCCAATTAGTAATTTTTTTTATCACGATTTTTATAAATTATTATTAAAACTTACAATTAGTGACTTTTTTTGTAACGAATTTTTTCAATTGTCGCTGAAAGTTAAAAATTAGTGACAATTTTTTTAAACTATTGTTAAAACCTATAATTAGTGATATTTTTGTGACAAAATTTTTAAACTGTTGTTGAAAATTAACAATTAGTGACTTTTTTTAATAGTGTTTGATAAAAACACCATTAATTCTCACAGAACCTATTGGATAATAAGTCCACCTATTATGACCTACACACAAGTCCCCCTTAATTGTATACCTAATAAAAGATTTTAAGTTTAGGTGAAGAATAAAGTTTTGGTTGAGAGATACAGCAAAGTTTGAAGTTTTTACGATTTTTATTTTTTCTTGAGTTGATATCTGTGAAAAGTTTGGGTGGAGAGACATAAATTAAGATAATACATTATATATATAAAGAATCTAATACTTATCTAATATATTAAAATGATAATTATCTTATTTTATTTTATCTAGAATAACTTTTATCATTTGAAATTTGAATACTCAATCCTTTAAGTATAATATTTGTTTGTTTGTTTGTTTTTATTTTAATAGTCAATTAATTATTTGGTTTTTAAAGGGTATTGTTTGTTTGTTTTTATTAAATAAAATGATATATGATCCAACAAAAAAAAAAATTGAGTATGCCATTATTTTAGTATTTTTAAAATTAAAAAATCAATCAACTTGTTTAGTTTCATAACTCATGATTCACTTTTCAGAAAATTGAATTTTTTTGTTTTTCATTTTTTTTTTGTTTTTACTGAATTTTTTTAATATTTTAAGCAATTTTTTTAATTTTAGATGCACCTAACATAAATACACTTAAAAAATATAATATTCGTGAAAAAAATCTTTAAAAAATTTACTAAATATCAAAATTCAAAAATTACTAAAATTCAGTACATTTTTGTATTCATGTGTATTTATTAATTATTAATTTTTTTTTTTACAAATATTTTATTTTTAGATACATCTAAGTAAGGTGTATCTAAAAAAGTAAGAAAATTGCTCAAAATTTTAAAAATATTCACTAAAAATAAAAAAAAAATATGAAAAACAAAAAAACTCAATTTCTAGAAAATTAAATTCAGAAAATTGAAACCAAATACAGTGAATATTATTTTATATATGTTAGTACTTATTTGATTGTAATACTAAAATAGATTGGTTAAAAAATATTCTTATTTATCTTTCCATAGCTTTATTTATTTATTTATTTACGTTCATATAAAAAAAAAACATAATTTTTATTATTATTTTTTTATAAGCGAGAAGAATATGGAGAGATAAATTAGTTATGAGTAGAAATAGGTCAATTAAAAAATATTCTTATTTAACTTTTTATAGCTATATCTTTTTATGTTCATATCAAGAACTTAATATTTGTTATCTCATTTTTTTGTCGTCTTTTTAAAAAAATAATAAATAATTAGAAATTAGGAAAAGGGCAGATGAGGCTAGAGGGCTTGCCATGTAGAAAAGAGAAAGCTAACTTTGAATGAGAAGCATGATTAAGACTTTGAAATTTTGTATAATAAGATATCATAAATGCTTATTTTTAATTACATAAAATTTAAATTTTAAAAAATTATAATTGTCATTTAACTCTTATCTAATTTTTAACTTACTACACCTCAATTCTTATTTTTGAGTTTTTTATTTATTTTTATTTTTTTACAAATTTTAAAAAATTATAGGTGATATTTCATTCTTATCTAATTTTTAAACTACTATCCTCTTCAGTTATTCTATTATTAGAGTTATATTAGATTTTTTTTTTAAGATTTATCTTATTTTATTTTTCAATTTTTAAATTTTAACTTGATTTATTTTTTTCAATCTTCATCTGATGTTTATTAAATTTCTCTCTACCTCATTTTTCTAGAATTTATTTAATTTTCTCTTTCTATATTCTTATAGTTCGTCCTCAACTTTAAACTTCGTTTTTTTATCTTTATCTTATATTTACACAATCCACTATCACTCTTGATTTTTAGTTGAATTTATTCTTTTTCAAAAATTTATCTAATTTTCTCTTTCTATATTCATCTTCAAATTTAAACTTTTTTTTTTTTTATCTTTATCTTATATTTATAAAATTTCACTCTTACTCTTTTCCTTGTCAATTGAGTTTATTTGTGTATTTCAAAAAAATTAATTTGCCTTACATATTTATATAAACGTAGTAAAATCACTCAAATCTATTATTTAAATATCCATCTAAATTAATATCATAGTATTTTAGTCAATTTTTAACATATTTAGTATTATTTATCACATTTTGTTACTTTTTCATGCATAGTACGGATTTTACGCTAGTTTGCTTATATATATATAATATAGATATATATATATTTAAGGTAAAAAAATAGTAGTACAATATATTTAACATAAAAAAAAAAAAAAAAGGTTAAAACAAAAGCACCGGACGGCGCAGCACTCCAAAGTTGAATGAGTATAAATAATTGTCTTAAAATATATTAATTCAAAGCTAATCTGCCTCTTTTGTATATAATCATAGATTACAAGCACCTTCTAGGGAAAGATAAAAGTTGTCGACCATTTTTGTGACCTTAATGCCACACCCACTTGTTGAAAAGTACAGTTAGTGCCTGTATTATGGAAAGTTTATTCATAGTTAATACTATAGTGCCTTTTTTAAGAGGGGAATATATTGCCTTTAAAAGTCTAATTCTGTTATTTGTGAGATAATTGATATCTCTATTGTGCCCACAATGGTTTTTTTTTTTTTTAATTGGTCACATAGGACCAAACTTTTTTGGAAAAAATTACAAATCAAGCCAACGTTTTAAAAATAATTACAAATATATGAAAAAGTTTCTGATTTTAATAATTAAAATTTATAAACCATTAATCTAATTTTTTTTTTCATCTTTCAACTGAATTGTTATTTCCTCATTTTTTTTGTGCCCACTAAGGCTATGTTTGGTTTTATAGATTTGGGAGAGATTTGGAAAAGACAACAGAAAAAGCGTATGAAACGTAGTAAAATGTAATAATTTTCATTCATATTTCACTTACTTTTTTTCTTTTTGATTTTTTTAATTTTAAATTTCTCTCCAAATCTATGAATCAAACACAGCTTGAAAAGAGTTGGCCTATTAGAGATAGGTAAAATTTTATATACAATACCACCCACATGTTGAAACTAACAATTCTTTGCTATAATATGGTAGAAAAAGAAGTGCTAATATTTCATTTGTTTTATCTCAATCTGCAAGATCATTATGCTATGCCATAGCACGTGGTACAAATTAGTTTTTGGTAATACAGATTAACTTTTGGATATTAATTTTATTTAATCTTTTGTTATGTATGGAATTATATTTTTGAGATTGAATTATGCTTGATTTGTATGGAATTTCTATGGGAAATAGTAATTTGATGTCAAATATGAATTTTTTTTATGGTTGAAAGTGAAATGTGTGCATGTTGTGGAATAGTTGCTAATTTTATCACTATATGGATTATTTTATTTATATACAGGGTACAAATTGTATTAATAATGGAATAAATACAGGTGGTCGAGAAATTAATTAAAAAAAATTATAAAATTTTTGGCGATTAAATATTTTGGTAGCCAAAAATATAAGTAAAATTTTTTCATGATTAAATATTTAGTAGTAAAAAAGAAATAAAAGACTTTTGGCAACCAAATAGTTAGTAGCCAAAATAAATCAAGATAAGGGAAGAAACTTTTGCCGACTAAATATTTTAGTCACGAAAGAACATGGCATCCTTCGATAACTAAAATGTTTGGTCGTAAAATATCATGAAATGAAAATCTAATCTTTTGGCAACTAAAATGTTTAGTCGTGAAAACAACAACAACTAAACTATTTGGTTGCTAAATGTATTATTATTAGTGACTAAAATTTTTAGTCGGTAAATGTATTAGTATTAGCGACTAAATGTTTTAGCTACTAAATATTTTAGTCGCTGAAAATGAATTTCATTTTGATTTAATTACTTTCGGCGACTAAGTATTTGGTCGCCAAAACGTTATGTTTGGTGACTAAATCCGTTTTAGTAGCCGAAGATAAGATAATTAGCGACCAACATCAATTTAGTCGCCACTGGCTATTTCCAACAAGGCTTTTGGCGACCAACGGGCCGACGAAGAACTTTAGTTGCCATTGACTTTTGGTGACTAAAAATTTGATCGCCATAAGTGTAATTTCCTACAGTGGCATAATCAGCTTTCATACTTTCTTTTCTTTCTTTTTTTATAAGAAAAAAAGAAATTTTATTAACATGAAACAAAAGAAGAAATGCAAAACGAGGCAAAGGTCAAAGCTTGGGAATCCTAAAATGGTGCATTTGTGAAAACTATTTGATCCCTTTAAATTACGAAATCAGAACAATATAAATGAGTGGAGCAGGAAAAGAGGGACTCATTCTTTTTTGATGTTGTATGGCACAATAAGAATGTATACATAAGTTTTAAATTTTTGTCATTGTCATTGTGATAGCCAATATCTTTTTCTTTTTTCTTTTTTTTTGTGTGGTTATTGTCATGTTGTTATTCATGAATTAATCACTTGCTCCTATTATTACTTGATAAAGAACACGAAAGAAAGAAAGTGTACACATATATATATATATATATATATATAAGAAAAGTACAAGTTGATTGCTGAGCATGTTCTAAATTTGTATCCTTTTGTTATTGTTCCTCAATTGAGTGGGTAAAGTTGCTTAGTGCGGTGTAGAACACAACTTTCTTCGTGGAAACTACTAATCATCTATAATTAATGCTAGTAAATAAATCAAACGCTGTCAGAAAATTATAGGCCACTTTGTAGATTCTATAGATGTCAAATTTTATGGACGAAAAATGCTATAAATTACTAAATGACTTATATGGATATGACTTCCACACTTATGTGAGATATTTGATTATTCATTTAGTAGAAAATTTGATATTCTTAATATTATCATTTATAGACATTTTGCTTTGACTAATACTATACGCACAAAATTTTTGTAAAAAAAATATTACAAACAATGATGTGATTGTTTATAATTTAAAAAAAATAAATTAAAATATTTTTTATTGTAACTTATGAATTTAAAAATATTAATGTAGTACGATTATTTTAAATAAATATTTTGTATAAAAATATTATTTAAGTACTAAAAACTCCCATCCAAAGCTTATTCAAAGTTTCGTAGCCAAACCTTTGCCGACTAGGCTATTTGTATAAAAATGTTACGCATGTTTAAAAATGTAAATAAAAACTCCCATCCAAAAAAATACGTAAATAAATACTTAGGGATTGTTTGAAAAGTGTTAAATAAATATATTTTTTGACATTTTATAAAAAGATATAAAAAAATAAAAATATAATGCAAAATATAAAAAGATAAAAAGATTTAAAAAATACACTTTTTAATAAATGTCAAATAACCTCTTAATATGCTGAAAAAACATTGTATGTAACTGTTACACAATTTCTCTCCATATTCAATACATGCATTGGCCGTTCAAAAAAATAATTTTTTTTCTAATTTTTGTTTTTGCTCCTACTAGATTTTTGGTCCAGCTGAGGAAGAATTCCTCACCTATCAAGGATATACTTAGGGGGGATACCTTACAGGAAATGATATTTTTGGCGACTAAAATATTGGTCGCCAAAAGCCTTATGTTTGGTTGCCGAAACTAATTAGTGACTAATTTTGTTTTGTCTCCAAGGTCGTCGCTTATATCCTGTCGGTGATAGTATTGGCAACTAAACTACTTTTGGTCGCCGAATGTGAACGTTTGGCAACTAAAATTTGGTTAGTCGGCAAACGTTATCTTTTGGCGACTAAAAGATTAGTTGCCGAAAGTGAACGTTTGGCTACTAAACTTCGGTTAATCGGCAAAGGTTATCTTTTGATGACTAAAATATTAGTTGCCAAAAGTTCTCACATAAAACTAAATTCAACTATTAGAGACTAAAGTTTTAGTCGCCAATAGGAAATTTGTCCCAAATAATAAACTTTGCTTGGTCGCTAATACTATACTTTATGCTACTAAACTTTTATAAGTCGGCAAATGAAACATTTTGGCGACTAAAAGTGTTAGCCGCCAAAAGTGATATTCAGTTATTGGAGACTACACATTTTAGTCGCCAAAAGGGTGGAAGTTTTCATTTCATTCTTTCGTGACCAAATTGTTTGGCCGTTGTTAGTTTTCACGACCAAACATTTTAGTCACCAAAAGGGTGGATCTTTTTCATTTCATTCTTTCACGACCAAATTGTTTGGTCACCAAAGGATGTGTTTTCCGCTACCAAAATATTTAGTCAGTAATAGTTTATTCCTCATTTTGATTTGTTTTGGCTACCAACATATTTAGTCGCCGAAAGCTTTATAAATTTTTTTAAAAAATTTAATTTCTCAACCATTGGTATTTATTCCATTATTAGTGCAACTTGTACCCTGTATATATAAACAAAATAATCATTGAATATTGATTATATTAGCGACCATTCAAAAACATGCACACATTCATTAACTTCCAACCATCCAAAAAATTCATATTTGACAGCAAATTATAAATGTAATAGAAATTCCATATCGACCAAGTATAATCCAACCTCAAAAATATAATTCCATAGATAACATAGGATTAAGCAAATTTAATATTCAAAAGGTAATATATACCATGCGAAAACAGTAATTTGTACCGCACTCCATACATAACATTTTTTTAAAGTAAATTTAATATCCAAAAGGTAATCTATACCATGACAAAACAGTAATCTGTATCACACCAAAAACTAATTGTACCACATCCAAAGGTAATCTGTACCACGTCAAATTTTAGATATGTACCAGGCTAAAAAAGTAATTTGCACGAACAATTATAAAGACGGAGGTATAAACACAATGTCTTCCATACTTGTCAAATAAAAGTCATATCCACAATTCCACGTCAAAAACCATTTGTAAAAATAATGCAAATCATTAGTATTGACTATGTATTGGCATATTTAAAATTATAAATAAAAAAACGCTTCCTTTCACAAGTACAGTTTCACAAAATTATGAGAAGCACAGAGCATTCAAAGGCAAAACTGATGGAAGTTAGCTACAAAGCTGTTTAATATGTCGTTGCCAATATGCAACGTTCACCCATACAGTGTCAATCAAAGAATCTTCTGCATTAATTCAAATAAATAGTAGCAAACATGTGCATTGCACTTTTTAATCATGCAAAATCCATCAGTAATTAGGTATATCAGAATGACATAAGGCAACAATTATGATCAGTCAATATATATAATGTCCTGTATAAGCACTCAACTTAGCAAAGAGATACATTCTCCAACTCAAGCCTTGAAATGACCTCAAACATAAATGCCTAAATAAAACTTGATTTAATATTTCAGTTAAAGCAATCAAAGAAAGCTAAATAAACTTCCTTAGGTTCCAAGGGACATAAGCTTTAAGTGGTAATGGCTCAAGAAAGAAGGCAGCTATAAGTATTTTGAATTTTTTACTATGGTGATGTTGTCCATTCAATAGCAAGGAATGGGGGTGTGGTTATAAGCCAAAAGGGTAGACATAGCCAAAAACTTTTTCTTGGAAGATTTGAATCCATGGCAGGCAAACATCATGGGAATGGGTATGGTGGAGGATGGCAGCCCGTGGTGCGTAGACATGGAGGAATGGGAGCGTGGAGCAGAAGGGAGGAAGGAACGATCCATTCGGTTTTTGTGGACAACATACCAGAAACCATGGGGGCAAAAGGCTTATATTCCATCTTCTCCAACTATGGTGTACTTCTAGATGTCTTCATTCCAAACAAGAGAAGACAAAGGACGCGATCTCGATTTGGCTTTGTACGATATAACTGCTCTGTAGCAGCGGTCATGGCAGTCCAAAAAGCAAATGGGCTTTGGTGCGAGGACAAAGCACTAAAAGTTAAAATGGCAGAGTTTGGAAAGGAGATTGAGTCAAAACGCAGGTCGATTCAAAGTCCATCGCTAAGAAAGGCTACGAAGGTCAATCACATGCCCACGGTTGGGTACCAAAGGAAACAGACATATGCAGAAGCTGTAAGAGGGAGAGTTGATGTAACAACCACAGTTCGAACTATAAAAGCATATGAAGAAGGAAATGGCTGGCTGAATGAAAGTGTAGTAGTTAGACTCAGATCAGCCTACTCATCGGATAACTTTAGGGTGGAAATAGCAAGGCAAGGATTTGGGGAGGTTAAAGTGCGTTTGGGAGGGGGCAGAGATATGGTGCTTTCTTTTCAATCAGCTGCCGATAAGAAGGACAAACTTGTGAGGATGAAGGATTGGCTTAATGAATGGTGTGAGTCAGTCCTAGAATGGAGACAAGGTTTGGCTTTGGAGCAAGAAAGATTTGTTTGGCTTAGCTGCTTTGGAGTTCCACTGAACTTATGGAGCTACAACACTTTCAGTAACATTGGGAAGAACTGGGGTGTAGTGATTGGGATAGACGACGATACACTTCAGCTAAATTCGCTTCAATGTGGAAAAGTGAGGATAGCCACTACAACCATGGAATCTATCAATCAAACCATCAACCTGGAGTGTAGAGGTATTATTTATCCAGTAAGGGTGTGTGAGGACCAAATTATCATCTATCATGCAGCGTATGATCCACGCGTATCCCAATCCAATCAATGGAAGGACGGCGAGAAATGCTCCTCAGTGGGGGCTAAAGATGAACCGATTCTCGACAAAAACAGCAGGCATGAGGAAGACGAAGATGACGTGGAGGTCCAGGTGGATGAGGCCTTACGCAGCTGGCGTGATGTGGCTGGGGTGGTTCAAATTTTATCACCCACTGCTGAGGCTGAGTTGGATGGGGAGGATAGGTTGAAGGACGTCTCTGTGGTGGATGAGTCAGAAGTGAGGCAGGAAGGGCCAGACGAAGGTGGCACATGCGTGAGGGACTCTGCTGAATTGGGGATGAGTTCCAAGCATTGTGATGATGGTGTCGGACGTGGGGTTGATGGCAATATCTATACCCCAGGCTTTATGAAAAGTATTAGTGGGTCTGCAGGTAATAGGGCTGGAATTCACCTCGAAGTAGACCTGAATAGGGCCCAAACGAGCCCTGGGCTGAATGGGTCGGCCCTAAGAGCTGTTGGGCTTGCTGAAGCTGGGAGCAGTAAATCAAAAACCTTTACTCCAACCCAATTACACGAACCTGTTTTGTGTCCACCGAAGAAAGATCTACTGAAGGCGAAAGGCAAACAAAAAATAAAATCTTCTACGCAGAAGAAGCAGCCGAAAGGGAGGTTCGGTGTAACCAGGAATTTAGGGGAACCTTCACTGAATTTGTGGAAGGGAGCGGTATTCAGGTCGGCTGTAGCTGCCATATCACTTTCAATGGCGAGTAGTACCAGCAGAGGTCGGCTTTTGAGGTCAGAGGCAGAAGCATCTATTCAAATCAGTAAAGTTCTCGGACTTGATTGCGAAGGACAAGAAGAAGAGGTGATCAGCAAATTGGCAGCCCTTGAAGCTCAGGATATGCAGAGAGTTCGGAACAAGGAAGGGGATGCCAATTAGAGTTCGATTCTCAGCTGTAATAGAGTATGATTTGTTGTGCCCATGAAGATACAATCTTGGAATATAAGGGGTATTGGTAGACCCGAAAAAAGGAGGAAGCTAAAAAAATACCTTGCAGAGAGAAAAGTGGATATTGTTCTTCTCCAAGAAACTAAGAGGTCTCAAATTGATTCTATCATGGTTCGGTCTATGTGGCCTGGGGATAAATTTGAATTTATGTCAGTTGATGCGATTGGAAGGGCTGGAGGTCTGCTGTGCATTTGGAACCCGGAGGTGTTCCAGTTGAAGGCTTGTGGTAGTAATCGCAATTTCATCTTGCTCTCAGGTACACTGTTTTCTGGCTTCGATTGTGTTATTCTTAATGTTTATGGACCTAATGAGGTGTCTAGAAGAAAAGATCTTTGGGATTCTTTAGTCAGGTTGAAATCTAGTTTTCTGGGGCCATGGTGCATGGGGGGTGACTTTAATGAAATTACGAGTATTTCTGAAAGAATTGGGTGCTCAAGGAGGGATAGAGGGATGAGAGATTTCAACAGTATGATTGAGCAACTCGAGCTAATAGACATGCCTATGCTTGGGAGAAAGTTTACCTGGTGTAATTCTCAAGCCAATGAGAAATGGAGTAGAATTGATCGATTTTTGCTTACTCATGAATGGGTGCAGAATTTTAATTTCAAATTGTGGGGTCTTCCTAGATTGTGGTCTGACCACTGCCCTATCATCTTAATGGAGGATGATAGGGACTGGGGGCCCAGGCCTTTTAGATTCCTCAATGCCTGGCTTTTGCATCCCAATTTTCTAGCTTTAGTCAAACAAAGTTGGTCAGAATCTGCAGTGGAAGGCTGGGCAGGTTTTAAATGTCTTATGAAGTTTAAAGCTCTGAAACATGCTTTAAAACAGTGGAATGTAGCGGTGTTTGGAAAGATTGAGTTAAAGCTAAAGAGTGCTGAAGACGAGGCCCATAACCTTGATCTGTTAGCTGATGAGAGACCCCTTCTTGAAGCAGAATTGTTCAGGCGTAAGGAGGTCAGAGGTGAAGCCTGGAGATTAAGTAAAATGTTGGAATGGACCTGGCTTCAAAAATCTAGAGTGAATTGGGCAACCAAAGGGGATAAGAACACAAGGTACTTTCACATGTTGGCTTGCAACAGAAACAGCCGGAATTCTATCTGCTCAATAGTAGTTAATGGTGTAATGATTGAGGATCCTATGGAACTGAGAGCTGAAGTTCAGGCACATTTCACGAGGCTCTTCTCTGAAGCTTGGGCAGTTAGACCCAAACTGTCTGGCCCATTTCCGAGTATTGGTGGAACCCAAGCTATGGCACAACTAGAGGCAGAATTTTCAGAGGAGGAAATCAAATATGTTATTAGGAGTTGTGATGGTAACAAGGCCCCTGGGCCGATGGTTTTAACATGTCATTCTTTAAGAAATGCTGGAAATTAGTGAGAATGGATGTGCTTCAGTTCATGAGGGAATTTCATCAGAATGCAAGTCTTGTTGGGGGGATTAATAGCTCTTTTATAGCCCTAATTCCTAAAGTTCAAAGTCCTTCTTGCTTGAATGAGTATAGGCCTATCAGTCTGATTGGATCCATATATAAATTATTAGCAAAAGTTCTTGCAAATAGAATGAAACAAGTGATGCCTAAGATTATCAGTGAGGTTCAGTCAGCTTTTTTGGGAGGTAGGAATATTTTGGACGGTGTTCTAATAGCGAATGAGATAGTTGATGGGTGGCGAAAATCTAATAGAAAAGGCTTGGTGCTTAAATTGGATTTTGAAAAGGCCTATGACTCTATTAATTGGGAGTTTTTATTTGACATGCTCTCCAAGTTTGGCTTTGGACCTCGTTGGGTCCGCTGGATGAAAGCGTGTGTCTCCTCAGCCAAGATTTCCGTTTTGGTAAATGGGTCACCAACTCCTGAGTTCTGTCCCCAAAGAGGTCTTAGGCAGGGTGATCCGTTGTCACCATTTCTCTTCAATATCGTCGCGGAGGGTCTTAACATTTTGCTGAGTAGAGCCAAGGAGTTGGACATCATAAAAGGGGCAGAGGTGGGCTCAAATGGGTTAAGAGTAACGCACTTGCAATTTGCAGACGACACAATTTTGTTCTGCGAAGCTACTAGGAGAGAGGTGAGCAACATTAAAAGCATTTTAAGATGCTTCGAGATTTCCTCCGGTTTGAAAATCAACTACCATAAGAGCATCATCTGTGGCATTGGGGTGGATGATGGGTTGGTGCAGGAGTTTGCTGCTAGCCTTAATTGCCTGAATCAAAAATTGCCGATTAATTATCTGGGACTTCCATTGGGGGCCAATCCAAGTAGGAGAAGCACTTGGAAACCCGTTCTTGATAAGTTTAAACAGAAATTGGCTTCCTGGAAGAGAAGGCTTCTTTCGTTTGCTGGCCGTTTAACTCTAATCAAATCTGTTATGTCCAATTTGCCGGTCTATTACTTATCACTGTTTAGGATTCCTACTGGTGTGGCTAAGGAGATTGAGAGAATGCAATCATCATTCTTGTGGGGTGGTTCAGATCTCAGGAGAAAAATTCACATGGTTCGATGGGATGTGGTAACGAAGAATAAGAATCTAGGCGGTTTAGGCTTGAGGAAGTTGACAACCTTTAATCATTGCCTCCTGTTGAAATGGTGGTGGCGGTTTGGTGCTGAGAATCAAGCGCTTTGGAAAGAAGTGATCTGTCAGAAGTATGAAGCTAGGGATGGAAGATGGTTTCCAAACATTGTAGGCAGAGGTTCCAAAATTTGGTCTGATATTACCTCTGCTGTTGTGTCTAATTCTGAGCTACATAGCTTCTATATTAATAACTCTCATATTGCTCTGGGGGATGGGAGGAGAGTTCAATTCTGGAGGGATAAGTGGGTTGGTAATGTGTGTTTGATGGCTGAATTCCCTAGGCTTTTTTCTTTATCTACTGACAAAAATGGTGTGGTAAAGGGTTTCCTTGAGCAACGGTCAGATGTTACTGGGTGGATTATGAACTTCAGAAGATCCTTGCTGGCCTGGGAAGAGGAAGAAGTCCAAAGATTATTCCAGTTGCTTCGCAATGCTCCAGCATTTTGCAATAACAAAGCAGATGAGTTAAAATGGAGGGCAGATCCTTCTGAGGTATTTAGTGTTGCCTCCGCATACAAATGGAGTGAATCACTGCTAGGGCCGGTCAAGGCAGTGGCAGACTCAATCTGGAACAATTTCGCCCCTCCCAAAGTGCAATTCTTTGGATGGTTGGCTTGGCTCAGCAAGGTAAAGACCTCTAGTTTTCTCCATAGGCTTGGGATCTTAGATGGCAGTGCTAATCTGGCCTGTGCTTTTTGTCAAAATGAGATGGAAACAGTAGAGCACATCCTACTCTTTTGCCCTTTTGTATGGCTGGTGTGGTCCAACATTATAAGATGGTGGGGTGTGCAATGGGTAATTCCAGGTTCGGTGAATGGTTTGCTGCAGTGGTGGCTTGGCTGTCAATTGAAAAAGCTGGAAAAGAAAATTTGGACGGTTCTACCTTTGGCTATCCTTTGGTCTACTTGGAAGCATAGGAACGATTGCATTTTTAATGGAGCTCAACCAAACTTGGAGGAGTTGTGTGAAATTGTGAAGGTGAGAGTAGCCATGTGGCTCAAAGCGTCGCCAAACCAGGTGGAGTACTCTATTAATGACTTGGTCTTTAATATGCCTCTAGTCAAGCATTGTATCAGAACTGGAGGGTGAGCATGGCTGCTTAGTTTTGCTGAGAGGGACTACTGGTATGATCTCTGCTGGATGCTACTGCTGGAGCCTCGATAGACTCATAGACTCATATCAGATTGGTGGATGAATCTGTCCAGTTTTCAGCCTTGAAAGTGTGGGAGGCTATCAAAAACAAACTGTCATGTATGCGGGTCTGTGGTGGTGATTCTGCCCAAGCAAGGAACTTCTATCTTGGATGGAATTTATGCTAGCAATATGAGCATAAATTCTATCTTGGATGGAATTCTAGTTTTGTTGTCTGATAAGTTGTTGCTGCTATGTTAGTGTGGCTATAAAATCCTGGGCTTCACTGTTGCAATGTGGAATATGGCTCTTCCAATGGCTGGGGTTTCTCTGTTATTGTCTTGTGTCTAACATGCATCAAGTGAAATACTGCACTACGATCTGCTGTGTTGTTGTTCTGCTACTGCTGATCTGCTGTGTTGTTATTCTGTTACTGCTGTGTTGTCTTGTGTCTAACATGCATCAAGTGAAATTCTGCACTAGGATGGCCCTGAGGTCTAATGCTACTGCTACTGCTGTGTTGTTGTTCTGCTAATGCTACAGTATTGGTTGATTCTGTTTTGGATGCACAGATCATGAACAGATCAGAAAAAGCCAAAGTTTTGCTGCTGTCTGTTATGTTATGCTTGTTGGTGCTACGAGCAGATTTGGGTATGCTCCTTGTTGGTGCTGCAGATTTGTTATGCTGGTGTCTAACATGCATCAAGTGAAATACTGCACTAGGATGTGTGTTGCCTTGTGTCTACATGCATTAAGTGAAATTCTGCACTAGGATGGCCCTGAGGTCTAATGCTACTGCTACTGCTGTGTTGTTGTTCTGGTTGTGTCTAACAGATGATGTCTAGCAGCATAGCAGCATTGGTTTGGGTTTTGGTCTGTTTCTCTCGTTGGTTCCTCACCAACTTTGGGGTGCTAGCAAATGCTAGGATGGGTTTTTGGATGCCAACATAGTTGGGATCTTTTAGCTCATTGTGATGCTCCTGCACTCCTCTTTTCTTTATTGGTGTAATTTCCTTCGTACCTTGTACTAGTTTTTACATCAATGAAGTATCTTTTTTGCTGATCAAAAAAAAAAGAAGGCAGCTATAAACTAGAGGGGGCAAAGGGCAGGGCTAATAATGAAGGAAGAGAAAAAGAGAGCCTTCGATGTATTATTAGTCAAAACCACGATTTTTTTTTTAATGAGTAATATTTATGATAGAGATTGTTAATACAGAAGGCATGCTTGCCTACACAAGCATAGTAGGGAAAATAGAATTTTCTAATAGAATCCATTATGTGTAAGAAACGGTTTTGGAAAAAATAGATTTTTCCTCAATTTTGGTCTAATTTTTATGTGGGACTCATATGTCAAAGTTCGCGGGTCTAAGTGGTAACGTGTTCTATGCCACGTTGTGATTCACGTAGTATATTTAGTTGCTCAAAACCATTATCGGGTGAATGAAAAATTGAAGCCAAAGTAAGCTCCATGAAAATAGTGTTTTAGTGGAATTTTCATAAAGGTTTGAATTAAGGTTTGTCCCACATTAGTTTGGTGGGCAAACTTTGTGTGGGTTTATATGGCAGGGGCACTCAAGTTTTGTAAAGGGGGAGGTTATGGGCAAAATGAGCTAGACCCATTGAACCCAAAATAAACACACGCGTGCACCGCCGTCCATCCGTCCGTTCGGGCGGGCTGGGCTTGGGCGCAGGTGCGTAGTGTGAGGTTGTGTTGGCTTGTCCGACCAAATACTTATCTTTTTGGGCTAAAAACATTTGAATTTACTTTTATTTTTTGGAAAAATAAAATCTATCCGGTTTTGATTTCAAGTTTCGGTTGGAAAAAAAATTCAAATTTTGGTTTGCACCTCTTCAAATTTTCTGTATAGGTTCTATATATGTCTGATTCCTCCAACTCAATGAATGAAGAGCGGGGTATGAGGAAGCCGGCTTTTTATATGAAGATTCAAACAAAAAGGAAAAAGGAACCATATCTTACTGAATAATCTGACTGAATGAGGAAGAGCTTTTTATGTGGTCTCACTTTACCACCATCTGAAAGACGCAAAACTTCGATTGATGGAAGCTAGTCCATGAAGATTCTCCATTTTCTTACATGCAATTCCCCTCTTTCGGTAACAGATTCAAATCTCTTTAGTTCAAGCCCAACAGGTTCCTACTTATTTGATTTAAATTCAAACAGGTTTTGTATCTATTTAATTCAAACCTAACAGGTAATATACCTGTTCAAACAGGTTTGCTACATGTTTAATTCAAATCTAAAAAGCCACCTTTGCACCTATAAATAGACTAGTCCCTCATTTGGATTTTCATTCAATTTTTTCGTCCTTAATTCTGCTATTGCTCTCTGTATTTTGCTACATTAATTTTTCTGTGAGAAAGAGTGTAAATACAAAGTGTGTTCATTGTGCGAATAGTTTGTAGCACTGCTACTATTCGTTGTTGATCATTTTATCCCAAGAGATAGACGTCCATAATCTAAAAACACTGAGGAGAGGATGAATCTGTCTTAAGGACATAGTGTTAAACGCTGGACTTGATCAAAATTTTGTTTGAGAAATTAATTAGGTAAGTAATTAATTTACTTTCTATTTTTTTATTTTTCTTTTTATAGATTTTGATTTTGTTTTTGTAACAAAACAAGAATCTGTTGTTTTATTTTATTATATATACTGTTTTGATTTTTATAATCAAATAGTCTCTCTCTTTTCTTTAATTCTTTCTTTGAATACATTGAAGATTGTCCAACAATCTTAAGACATATTATTTTTTTGTGTCTTCATTGTATTTATTTTATGTGCTTTTACAAAGTGATATTCTGGTTGAAAAATACAAATAGTAGTCATATATTGTTTGATAAATAGTAGTAATATGTTGTTTATTTTCTTTGACAAATAGTAGTAATATACTGTTTATCATTAACAATTTCAGAATATTAATTTGTGTAATAGTGTTACAGAAAATTATTGTGTAGTATTTTATTTTTTTGGTCTTAGTAATTAGAAAAGTAAAATTATTTTGTATTATAACTTATTTTCTAATTTGAGCAACTAGAAAATTAATTTGTGCTTTGGTTTTGGGTTTTTTTCTCATTTTTTGTAATCCGATATTATGGCTCCTGAAAGTAATACTCCAAATTCGATTGTTACAACAACTCCGATCCCTATCTAGAACCATGTTCAAGTTCCAATAAATCATGCAGAAAAAGGGGAAAAATTTAATGGCACCGACTTTGAGAGATGGCAGCAGAAAATGCTGTTTTATCTTATAACTCTGAATCTTGTCTGGTTTCTCCGTGAAGAGGCTCCAGTGTTTAAAGAGGACGAAAGTGAACGGCAAGTTGTTGCTGCTATAGAAGCCTGGTAACATTCGGATTTTCTATGCAGAAACTACATCCTCAATGACCTAGACAACATATTGTATAATGTTTACAATCCTCTGAAAACAGCAAACGAATTGTGGGATTCTTTGGAGAAAAAATACAAGATAGAAGATGGCGGCACAAAGAAATTTGTTGTTAGTAAATTTCTGGACTTTGTTATGGTAGATTCTCAAACGGTAATTTCTCAAGTTTAAAGTTTTCAACTAATTTTGCATGATATTCATGTTGAAAGTGTGTCTCTTAGCGACTCTTTCCAAGTCGCTGCATTAGTGGAAAAATTACCACCGGCCTGAAAAGATTTCAAAAATTATTTAAAACATAAATGCAAAGAGATAACCCTGGATGAACTTATTGTAAGACTAAGAATTGAGGAAGATAATCGTAAGGCTGAAAAGAGGAATGGTAAAAATACTATTGAATCTAAGGCTAATGTGGTTGAACAAGTGCCCAAACCACATAACAAGAAAATGAAGTTTGCTAGAGATGGTCCTAAACAAGGTAACAACAATAGCAATAAAAAGTTCAAAGATAAATGTCATAACTGTGACGAGACTAGACATCGTGCCTCTGATTGGCGACGCCCTAAAAAAGATCACAAAAGTACAAGCAAGAAGACTACCAATCAAGCTAATGTGACAAAAGTTAATTACATTTCTGACAGGGTAAATGACATCAATCTCTCTGTTATGGTGTCTGAGGCTAATTTGGTTAGAAATCCCAAGGAATTGTGGGTTGACACAGGAGCAACTCGACACATTTGCGTGGACAGAAAGATGGTGAGCAACTATTCATGAGAAATTCATTTACTTTTGCTATGGCTGGACAAGGGAAAGTAATCTTGAAGATGACATCGGGGAAGGAACTAACCCTCAACAATGTGCTGCATGTACCAGATATTCGGAAAAATTTAGTTTTTGATTCTTTGTTAAGTAAGAGTGGTTTTAAACTTGTATTTGAGTCTAAATTTGTATTAATAAGGAGTGGTATGTACGTGGGTAATGGATACATGAGCGATGGTCCCTTTAAGTTAAATGTAATGACAGTTGTACCAAAATATATTTTTAATAAGAATAACACATCTTTTGCTTATATTATTGAGTCAAATTTATGGCGTGGTAGATTAGGACATGTGAATTTTGATGTTTTGTGTAGATTAATTGGTTTAGATTATATACCAAAGTTTGAAATTGATCCTAATCACAAATGTGAGATATGTGTAGAAGCAAAATTAACTAAGGCTCCATTTAAATCGGTTGAAAGAAAAATTGAACCTCTAGAATTAATTCATACTTGAGAGGGAGATTTATGATCTGGAGTTGGGCCGAGCTAATGGCCGAGCAGGTTGGGAGCCCAATGGAGCATTGGGCTGAGATGACCTCGGATACGCCCAGACTTGGGCTGCTAGTCATGGTCCGAGCTACTTGGGGCTCCGCAGGGGGAACCGTGCAGCTTGTGCTACCCGTTCCAAGGCGCGCACCGTTAGCCCGGCTGAGGACCTCATGCTCCGAAGCAGGCAGGAAGGCCTTAGGTTGACCAGGTTGACCTAATCTCGAGCTCGACTTCGCTGGAATGCAACCGAGCACAGCTGGGAAGGAGCTCGGTTCTTGGAGCACTTGTGCATGTGGCATAGAATGGCCGTCGGTAGCCGAGGTGACATTGCCCGGTTGCCGAGCTCCCAGCAGAGTTGGCTGGCAGTTGTGATTAGGTGATGCTCAGCAAGATTTATGCTGACGGATGGGATAGCGGAGCCACGTGTCGAGAGATCACTGGGAGTAGATTTGGGACGCAGAGGGTATATAAGCATGTCTGCGCCCCCCATACGCAAAAAAAAAAAGACTTTGTAAGACATTCTTACACTCAAACACTCTCCTCCCTCTCTCTCTATCCCAAGGTATGAGCTAACTTGATCGTCGGAGGGGTTTTCCGGCCACACACCGCCAGGTAGCTCACCGCCGTTGTGCTTTCAGGTGATCGGACAGAAACGGAGCTTGGAAGAAAGGAGTACGGGCTCGCCGGAATATTTGCCCCCCGTACAATACTAATGTATGTGATCTTAAATTTGTTCAAACTAGAGGAGGCAAAAAGTATTTCATAACATTTATCGATGATTGCACAAGATATTGTTATATATATTTAGAAATAAACATAAAGCCTTGGAAATGTTTAAACTCTACAAAACCGAAGTTGAAAATCAACTTAGTAAAACCATTAAAATGGTTAGAAGTTATAGAAGTGGTGAATATGATGCACCTTTAAATGAATTTTGTGCACAACATGACATTATTCACCAAACTACAGCACCCTATTCTCCACAGCAAAATGGAATTGCTAAAAGGAATAATAGAACCCTTAAAGAAATGATGAATGCCATGTTACTAAGTTCAGGCTTACCACAGAACTTGTGGGGGGAAGCAATATTGTCTGCTAATTATGTTCTTAACAGAATACCCCACAAGAAAACGAATAGCACTCCTTATGAATTGTGGAAAGGTCGACCACCTTCCTACAAATACTTAAAAGTGTGGGGGTGTTTGGCAAAGGTAGAAGTTCATGTTCCGAAAAAGACTAAGATAGGACCAAAAACAGCGAATTATGTGTTTATTGGTTATCCTCAGAATAGTAATGCATATCGATTTCTACTTATAAATCAGAAATACCTGATATACATGTGACCACTATTATAGAGTCAAGAAATGTTATGTTTTGTGAATATATTTTTCCTTACAAGAAAGGATAGGAATTAAGTTCACATAAAAGAACGAATGATTGTACACAATCAAGAGACTAATGACAATTAAACGCAAGAGACTAGTAATGGGTTTGACCAACAGGATTTAACTGATGATGAACCAAGATGAAGTAAGAAAGCGAGAACATCAAAGTCATTTGGTCCAGATTTTTTAACATACCTATTAGAAAATGAACCTTAAAGTTTTAAAGAAGCAATAACAGGTCCTGAAGCACCTCTGTGAAAAAAGGCTGTTAATAATGAAATTGAATCCATTATGCAAAATCATACTTGGGAATTAGTGGATCTTCCACCCAATTCTAAACCTCATGGATATTCAAGAGAAAATAAAAGCAGACAAAAGGAAGGTTTGGATTATTTTGACACATATTCCCCTATGAGAAGAATAACATCCATCTGCATGCTTATTGTTATAGCAGCGTTGTATAATTTAGAAATACATCAAATGGATGTTAAGATAGCTTTCTTAAATAGTGATCTAAATGAAAAGATCTATATGGAGTAACCCGAAGAGGTTGTAGTGTCAGGACAAGAAAAGAAAGTTTGTCGGCTTGTAAAATCTCTTTGTGGATCAAAACAAGCTTCTATGCAATTGCATGAAAAATTTGATCATGCTATGCTTACTAATGGGTTTAAGATAAACAAATGTGACAAGTACGTCTATGTTAAAAACACTAACAAAGGTTATGTCGTCGTTTGTTTTTATGTGAATGACATGCTTATCCTTAGAAGCAATCAAAACATGATCCAATCAACTAAGCAAATGCTGAACAAAAGATTTGATATGAAATATATGGGGGCCGTAGATGTTATAGTAGGAATGAAAATTACTAAAACATCTGATGGGTATGCATTATCTCAATCTTATTATATTGAAAAAATTCTTGGTAAATATATCAAGGATGATATGAATGTAGTAAGAATACTTGTAGACATCAGTCTTTATTTATCAAAAAATAAAGGTGATGCAGTGTCTTAGCTAAAATACTCCCAAATCATTGGAAGCCTGATGTACTTAATGAATTGCACTCATTCTGATATAGCTTATGTTGTTAGTAAATTGAGTAGGTACACTAGTAACCCTAGAGAAGACCATTGGAAAGCAATCATTCGGGTTCTTAGATATCTAAGATTTATCCGTGATCATAGCTTAAACTTTATTCGATATCCAGCAGTACTCAAAGGCTATTGTAATGCAAATTGGATATCAGATACTAAAGATTCAAAATCCACTAGTAGATATGTCTTTACTCGGGGAGGCGCTACTGTTTCTTGAAAATCCATGAAACAAACATGCATCACACGATCCACAATGGAATCTGAGTTCATTGCTTTCGACAAAGCAGAGAACAAGCAGAATGGTTTCACCACTTCTTAGAAAACATTCTAATTTGGCCAAAACCTGTGCCAGCTATTTGTATTTATTGTGATAGTCGATCTGCAATAGGCAGAGCACAGAGTCATATATATAATTGTAAGTCATGACACATTCGTCGTCGACATAATACTGTAAGGCAATTGCTCTCAAATGGAATAATCTCAATAGATTATATAAAATCTAAAGAGAATATTGCGGATCCGTTAACAAAAGGTTTAACTAAAGAGCAAGTGTATACTTTATCGAAGGGGAAGGGATTAAAGCCTATTACATAAGAGTCATCATAATGGTAACCCTACTTATATGACTGGAGATCCCAAGAACTAAGTTCAAAGGGACAACTAAGTTATGTATGGCTCGCCAGAAATCACCAAGGGATTAAAATTTCTTATCCATTCTTATGATGAGAGTGACATCTACAACATTTGTTGTATGCAGGGGTTTAAAGATAAGCTTTGCTTTTAATAATTACTTATATCTTAATTTAGGCATAAAAATTAAGACGAGTATAAGAGATACTCACAATAAAAATCACCTATATGAGTGTCGAACTGGGGCCAGTTCTATAAGAATGAAGAGACTAAATTCTCTAGAAGCACTCACGAACAGCCAAGAGCGTTTAAGGCCAAAATGAACACAACCGTGAGAATCATGATGTGTCAGAAGATATTTTGTGTGAAATCTATTGTCTTGGCTTACACAAACGACTGAACAATTCAAGACATCGCGTCCATTGGTTAGGTAGTAAGTCTGATAGGTTATCACTAAGGAAGGTTCAAGGCCGAAAACTACCTATCTTGATGCAAGATATTTTCGATTTATATTCTTTCAACAAATTTTGCATATTGTTGCATTTTCGTTGTCATCAAATTCTATTCATGTAGAGGATTGTAAGAAATGGTTTGGGAAAAAACAGATTTTTCCTCAACTGTGGTCTAATTTTTAGGTGGGATCCATACGCCAAAGTTGGCAAGTCTAAGTGGTAATGCATTCTATGCCATGTGATTCACGCAGTATATTTGGTTGCTTAAAGCCATTATCAGGTGAATGGAAAATTAAAGCCAAAGTGAGCTCCATGAAAATTGTGTTTTGGTGGAATTTCCATAAAGGTTTGAGTTAAGGTTTGTCTCATATTGGTTTGGTGGACAAACTTTGTGTGGGTTTATAAGGCTTGAGTTTAGAACTTGGAGTAGGCCCCAAGGGGCACTCAAGTTTTGTAGAGGGGAGCTTATGGGCAAAGTGGACTCGACCCATTAGACCCAAAATAAATACACGCACGCGCGCTGCCATCTGTCCGGTTGAGCGAGCGGGCGGGCGGGCGGGCTGGGCTTGGGCGCAGGTACGTGGTGTGAAGTTAGGTTGGACTTATCCGGCCTAATAGTTATCTTTTTGGGCCAAAAACATTTGAATTTATTATTATTTTTTGAAAAAATAAAATCTGTCTAGTTTTGATTTCAAGTTTCGGTTAGAAAAAAAAAATTCAAATTTTGGTTTACACCTCTTCAAATTTTCTACACATATATTTTTCCGAAAAGATTCAAATATGTTCAGTTCAAGCCCAACAGGTTCCTATATATTTAATTTAAATTCAAACAAGTTTTGTATCTATTTAATTCAAACCAAACAGGTACTATACCTGTTCAAATAGGTTTGCTACCTGTTCAATTCAAATCTGAAAAGCCACCTTTGCACCTATAAATAGACTAGTTCCTCATTTGGATTTTCATTCAATTTTTTCATCCTCAATTATGCTATTGCTCTCTGTATTTTGCTGCATTAATTTTTCTGTGAGAAAGAGTATAAATACAAAGTGTGTTCGTTGTGCGAATAGTTTGTAATGTTGCTACTATTCGTTGTTGATCTTTTATCTTGGGAGATAGACGTCCATAATCTGAAAACACCGAGGAGAGGACGAATCTGTCTTAAGGACACAGTGTTAAACACTGGACTTGATCAAAATTTTGTTCGAGAAATTAATTAAGTAAGTAATTAATTTACTTTTTGTTTTTTATTTTTCTTTATAGATTCTGATTTTATTTTTGTAACAAAACAAGAATCTGTTATATTATTTTATTGTATATACTGTTTTAATTTTTATAATCAAACAATCTCTCTATTTTCTTTAATTCTTTCTTTGAATACGGTGAAGATTGTCCACCTATATGTGTTCACATCTGCCACTCAGTTCTTCAAATCCATTACTTGAAGTTGCAAAATGGGACTAAAAGTGTACTACTAAGAATTCAATCCATAGCCTCTTCAACCTTAGTCTCCTTGCGCGTAGACAAATGATACTTTTTATGTACACTAAGAACCATGAAAAGAATTGTCATTCCCACTCACAGAAATAATATAAAATATTGAATCTACAAAGAATGTACCCTCTGGATGCTGCTGCAGAAACAAAAATTGATTCCACAAGGCTGCATTTTAGATCCAAGACACTGCAGTACACCAAATGCATGAAGATAAGCATAAAGCAGAAAGCTAATCACTAAACTTTTTTTTGAGCAAGTCCAAATTATAACAATGAGGAATGAGGAAGTATCTGACCACACTTTCAATATCTTAAAAAACACATTACTTTAAGGCAGCCGCTGGAACATTCTTCTAATTGCAACATGTGATTTTATTGACATATGAGGGCTCAACATATTCAAATACTATACATCAGATAGCAATCAAGCTAACTTTTCACATTCATTCTCCTTAATTAATGGCTAAGGCAATGACTACAATTAGGAATTTATGACACTCATATCATATGGTGCTTTTGTGCTATTTTTCAACATCACAGTAATTTACTACAAAGTCAAAGTTTCAACAGTTAAAAGGAAAAATAATGTTTGAAGAAATATTATTAAATTTGTAAAAATTAATTATAGACCTTACATTTTTTTTTTTGAAGTGTTTTTGCTCAACTTCTTGAAACTTGAAGAATGCCCATGAACACCTATAACAAACAACAAGATTTTTACAAACTATGATGTTTGTGAACCTGATTATATAATTCAAATCAGACTAAACAATGCCTCATTATCCAAATTAAGTGACTCTTATCAGCATTGGAGATAATCTAGTTGACAAATTCTGCTACCATAAATGGGTATTGCATAGGTTACCTCATACATTTCAGGCTTCTGATACATCTTCAACATCATTGCAAGAGGATGAGAAATAATGGCATGAAGTAAAGAGTCGCAAAAAATCATTCTTTTTGGCATCAATTACATATCCTGAAAGCTTCATATCTTCCCCGAGTAAATATAATATCAAATATATGTTATCTAACTCATAATGTGACACATCTCCCATGGCAAACTCATGGACAACAGAGCCCAACTCAAACCAACTAGAACCTCTATTCTTCATCACCTGTTTCTCCCTGATCATTACTCGCACTTTCGCAACATCACGCCATCGTCCAGAGGCAGCATGGATATTGGATAATAGAATATAATTACCATAATTATCCGGCTCAAACTTGAATAGCTCAGCTACTGTAGTTCGGCCAGCTGAATATTGCAATTGATTACACAAGCTGCAAGCAAAGCACCCCACACAACTGAAGTGGGTCCCATAGGCATACTGCCTATAATGTCATGTGCAGGGCCACATTTTTTAGCAGGGCTGCATTGTAGATCCAAAACATAGATTGAACCATAGTCATGCACCTACTGCACCGATTAAGAAAATCCAGGCAACATGCCATCTTATCTTGCTATGCTCTATTATGTGACGGTTTTTATGGTTGACTTCTCAGTCTATATGCCCAAATTAGAGTGCTTACAAGTTTAGTACATATAAATTTTTCGTTTTAAATTATTTTGATGAAATTAGTTTTAGAACACCTTAATCACAACCATTACAAAAATCAAACACATGCACAATAAGTCAAATTCAAAGCAAAACTCAGTAGCCATGTCTCTTACTCTTTTTTTAACAACTAATAGAAGTTCAAAGAAAACCCAAAAAATAACCATCAATATGAGAATAACTTATATCCACCTAATTTGTCCACTCGAACCTAGACAGAACTATAAAGCAATAAATTCAGATCATCAAATGTTCTGGCAATCTTTAGTGTGTGCAATCCCTATATTATGACAAAATTTTCTACTTTGTTCCTCTTGTATCTGGAAAGATATCAACCCTAATTAACATTGCATTTTTCATAAATTTTTATATACTATATATATATATGGCAATTGATAGGACGAGTTTGAAGAATTTGTTGAGAAGGCCAAATCAGTGCCTCAAACAACAAAAGATGCCGATAAACTAGTCCTCTACGAAGTAGTTTATAAACCAGTCCAAACCCAGGTCATCCAACAGACTATCATGATTTCTCTAATTCAAAACCCATTTTGGAATTTCATCAAATAGGTCATCCGTATACTCTCACCATAGCCAAATTCATATAACAATTATATATGTGTGTTGTGGGGGGATATTCTCAATACGGCTATTAGTAACACTCAGCTCTACAGTTTCTATGTGGCAAACTGTGAAATTCAAGTGGGGGATGGAACTAGAATCAGATTTTGGGAAGACCATTGGATGGGTGATAAGTGTTTCAAGGAGGAATATCCAAGGCTATTTGAGTTGTCGTTGGAGAAAGAGGTTCCTCTGTCTCTTCTGGTTGAAAGAAAAAGAACCACAGCAAGGTGGGACCTGAAGTTTAGAAGGAGATTGAGGGCTTGGGAGGAGATTGAAGTTGAAAGACTGATGGATAAGTTAAATAGGAATACCCCATGTTTAACTGAGAAAGCTGATGCCTTGGGTTGGAAGGACGCTTCAAATGGGTTGTTCAGCACTGCTGAGGCTTACAATAAACTTAATTCTGGGCAGGTTCTACCAGCCACTGAGCTTATTTGGAAGAATGTGTCGCCACCAAAGGTAAAATTTTTTTGCTGGCTTGTTTGGAAAGGTAGAATCAAATCAAGAGCATATCTTCAAAGCTTAGGGCTGCTGGATCAAAATACCAGGTCTGATTGTGTTTTTTGTAATGAGGAATTAGAATCTTTGAACCATGTTATGCTATTATGTCCTGTTGTTTGGCTAGTATGGTCAAATCTACTAAAGTGGTGGGGGATTCAATGGGTTCACCTCAAAGTGTTGTAGGTTTGCTAGATTGGTGGAGAGGGTCTAAATGGAGAAAAGTTGAAGGCATAATCTGGAAGGTCATCCCATTGGCCACGCTATGGTCTGTTTGGAAGATGAGGAATGAGTGTGTGTTTAATGGGAAACAACCTTCGATGGTGGAGTTGTTGGAACTGATTAAGACAAGAGTCATCTTATGGTTTAAGGCTGTGTCAAGGGATAGTTTTTACTCGGTTCAGGAGCTGGTGTCAAATTTGCAGCATGTTAGGAAGATTCTTTGTTAGCAGGTTGGATTGTGTGCCAGGTGATCTCTTGGATTGGCTGGCAGTGGTGGAGTTGTGTTTGTTGTGTGGTTGCTTCCAGATGCTAATTTGGTGTGCCTGCTGGTGTAAGGCTGTGTGTTAATTGCTGCACAAGTTCTGGTTTTGCTCTGAATCTGATAGTATGATCTGATCTGATAGTATGATCAGATCTGCTGTGTGTTATCTGCTATGTAACGGATAGTTTGATCTGATCTGCTGTGTGTGTGGTGAGTGCTATGGTTGGTTGTGGCGTCTACCTATGCCTCAGGATTTTATTCTGCGGTGTGTGTGGTGAGTGCTATGGTTGGTTGTGGTGTCTCCCTACGCCTGCAGCGGTTGGACTCATCCTATACCTCAGAATTTTATTCTGCTCTGCTCTCTGGTCTAATTGTTGCTGTCCCAGTTGTATGCAGATGGGTATGCAGTGGTATGTAGCAGTCTGGTCTGATGTGCTTCCTTGGAGTGTGCTATGCTGCTGTGCATCGGTGTTGCCTAGAGCATGAGGGTCTGATGTGCAGTCTGGTCTGCTGATGTGCTTCCTTGGAGTCTGGTCTGCTGTGCTCTGTTATGTTCAAGTAGAGCATGAGGGTGTTTGGATTTCAGTCCATCGGAGCAACCTGTTTGTGTGCCGAGAGTGAGGTGTATGGTGACTGGGTGTGTGTGTGCAGCAGTCTTGGTGTCTATGCTGTCCTAAGGCGGGTGTTCCTGCTTTGTCTGCTTCCTTTGCTGGCCTCCTAGCAGCAGATATGGGCTTTGCTTCACGTTGGTGGATGCATGGGTTTGTGGAAGGTCTTGAGCTCTTGTTTGCAAGCTTGTTTGGCCTGCGATACACTTTTCTAAATCGAATCTGCAGGTTTGGGTCTGGGTAGATTTGCTGAGTAGTTGATTAGTATGTTCTATTAGTATGATTTTGGTTTTTGGTCTGTTTCTTTCGTTGGTTCCTCACCAACTTGGGGGTGCTAGCAAATGATAGGATGGGCTTTTTGGTGCCAACCTAGTTGGGATCATTTAGCTCATTGTGATGCTCCTGCACTCTTCTGTTCTTTATTGGTGTAATTTTTTGTACCTTGTACTAGTTTTACATCAATGAAGTTCTTTTTTGCTGATAAAAAAAAAAATTATATATGTGTGTATATATATATATATATAGAGAGAGAGAGAAAGAGAGAAACAGGGATAAAAGGGAAAATGGGATTGATGGTGGTTGTTCATGGTGAAAGAGGAATCTAGATTAACTCAATGGCGGTAGATGGGTCAATTTGGGGCTGGGTTTGTGTGACGATATGCGACTGGAAGAAAACACACAGAGAAAGAGGGAAAGAGAGATATACCTGGGATAATGCTCCAATGGTGGATTGACGTTGGTGCAATGGTGGTAATGCTCCTGTACCCGACGGCTATGGAGACAAAGCGAGAAAGATAGCGTGGAAGGAGGAGAGCAGAGGCATGAGAGAGAGAGAGAGAGAGAGACAGATAGGCGTAAGAAAGAAGTAGAGGTAAAACGGTGATTGATTTTGAAACCCTAGCAACCCATATTTTCCCGACTAACTATTTTAGTCGCAAATAAGAAATGGATGTGAATTTTTTTCCCGACTAAATACTTTATTTAGTCACCAATTAGTTTAGAATCCCTTCAAAATTCGAAATTCTCCCCGCAAAACTTGTAATTATAATTTTTTGGCAACCAAATTTTTTGTTAAAAAGTAAATTTTTTTTATTCGGCGACTAAATAATATTTTAGTTACTGAAAATAAATTTTTGGCAACTAAACTTTTGGTCACCAAAGATAAAAAGTAATTTTTTTTTTGTTTTTCATTTGGCGACTAAATAATTTTAGTAACCAAAACTAACTCTAGAGCCACTAAAATATGTTTTAGTCACTGAAAATAAATTTTTGGCCACCAAACTTCTGGTCGCCAAAGATAAAAAGTAATTTTTTATTTTCTATTAGGCGACTAAATAATTTTAGTAGCCAAAACTAACTTTACATTGACTAAAAATTCTTTTTGTCGCCAATTGTGGCATATTTAGCGACTAAAAATTGTTTTAGTCGCCAATTGTGGCATTTTCAGCGACTAAACAAAATTTAGTCGCCAATAATCAATATACCCCGACTAAAAAAAATTAGTAGCTAAATCTTGTACTTTTGCTGACTAATATAATTTTTGGTCGCTAATTCCATAACTTTTGGTGACTAAATTTTTTTTTAGTCACCAAATTTGATCGCCAAAAGTGTAATTTCCTGTAGTGATAAGGGGGGCGATCGCTTCCTTACGATTTCCAAAACACTCTTTATTATAGTAATATAACAACAGTTTTTTTTATATATTATAGAGATTTGACCCCTTTAAAATTTTCTTCTTTGGAAATTTTAAGTGTCTATTACTCTATATATATAAAACATAAGATTAAAATATAGGAAAAATTAGTCTAAGGTCCCTCTCCTATTTTTAGTAATGGAAGCGATGCACAATATTATTTTATGATGTCTAAGATCCCTTAACCCCACACCCATATATCACAGAGAAATTTGAGTCTCTCAAATCAAATCTCATTTCTATATCTCTCTCTCACACACACACTCTAAACTCTTTTCCTCTATTTCTTTGTCTCTTTGTATTGTGTCACTACTGAGCTTCAACAATGGCAGATAAAAAAGAAGAATAGCAAACTCTGATCTACGAATCAAGAAAAACTCTTCTAAACCGACAATGAGAATCACCAAATTTCTCAAACCCTGTGCCATGGAGTATAATCAGTAAGTTCCGCCGTGGAATGACCACCCCATGGAGTCCATCTCCGGCGAGTCGAAAGGGTTACAATCTAATACCAATGATGATCGAGCACTCCTCCAGAGGTAAGAGAGCGTACGGCATCTTCTCTCGCCTTCTCAAAGAACGAATCGCCTGTATTAACGGCCCTATCTCCGACGACACTACTCATGTCGTCGTCACTCAACTTCTCTACCTTGAGTCTGAGAACCCTTCCAAACCCATCAACATGTACCTCAACTCCCCGGCGACGCTGTCATTGCAGGTTCATCCTTTCAACCCCCCCCCAAAAAAAAAAAAAATCTCAATCTACTCTCATTTCATTTCATTACAATTACATATTTCGATTTTGAGTTCTATATACGAAGTTCACCGTAACCCTAATTTGGTACTTGGGTTGTGTGAGTTTTGGTGTGTGAATTTTCTCTGAATTTTGGCCACTATGTGAATTTTCTCTAGATTTAGCCATTGTGTGAATTTTCTTTGGATTTTGGCCACTGTGTGAATTTTTTTTAGATTTAGCCACTATGTGAATTTTCTCTGGATTTTGGCCACTGTGTGAATTTTCTCTGATTGTTCACTGTGAATTTTTTCTAGAAAACTCAATGATGTGTTGGTTCTTTTTTGATATTTGGTTGCTTCAGTTTCTCTATTAATTTGTTTACTTGCTCAGATATTGGAAGGGGAAAAAAAAACAAAAACTGTGATTTTGAATGGATTTTCTCTGGTTTGATAATGATTAGGTATATATTGATCTTGAGGTTCCTTTTTGATTCTCTGGTTGAGTCAAAACACAATTTTCTCTAGTTTAATCAAAACTCAGAAAATTATAAGCAAACCAGAGAACTTGGAAAAGATAAGGAATGAAGTTGGAAGAGAAGAGAGAACTGCTGCTTAATACTCTCATGTATGTAATTTTCTCTAACATGTTTAATTTTCTTTAATGTAGCTATCTATGGAGTATTTCCATGCCTAAACCAAAGAAATTCTCTTCTCTGTTTTTTTTGTTTTTTGTTTAATTTTCTCTAATTTGATAAAAAAAACACAAATTTTCTTTACATAATTTTCTCTGAATAGAGCTACACTAAGCCACACAAATTTTCTCTACACAATTTTCTCTGGATAGAGCCACACAAAGCCACACAAATTTTCTCTACACAATTTGCTCTGGATAGAACCACACAAAGCCACACAAATTTTCTTTACACAATTTGTTCTGGATAGAGCCCCATAAAGCCACACAAATTTTCTCTATATGATTTTCTGTGGATAAAGTCACACAAAGCCACACAAATTTTCTCTACACAATTTTCTCTGGATAGAGCCACATAAAGCCACACAAATTTTTTCTAACACGATTTTTTTTTTGGATAGAGCCACATAAAGCCACACAAATTCTAATGATATGTGAATCTGGGAAGAATTTCTCTTCCATTCTCTCTGTATTATCTTCTATTTTAATTTGGAAAATTAAAGCTTTTCTTCAATGTAGCTATCTATGGAGTCCCCTTTCTACATTTTAATCTCTTGAAATGTAGACTGAATTGTAAACATCAACAATTTCTCTGATTCAAACCAGAGAAAATTCAAATTTCTCTGAGTTCAAACCAGAAAAAATTCAACAACAGAGAAAATTACCCAGAGAAATTGAAATTTCTCTGAGTTTAAACCAGAGAAATTCAAAGTAAATTGAATGCTTTGAATTTTCTCTGGTTTGAACCCAAATAATTTATGGACTTCTCAAAGAATTCAAGCTTTTTGGATTTCATGAGGATTTCAAGCGTTTCAGAGTAACATTTACGATATGATCATCATTAAGAAGCAAGCCATGAATTCCATACCATTGTTGGTGAAATTTACTAGTCTAGTTAAGTGTTGTGTTGTGATATCCATTGCTTTTGGTGTTTTGAATGCCTTACAGTTCCGAGACAATTGGTCAAAATGAAAATGATGTTTGTTCAATTTTCTCTAGATTGTTGTTATCTGAATGTCTTACAGTTCAAAGAAAATTGGTCAAAATGAAAATGGTGGTTGTTCCATTTTCTCTAGTTTGATAAAAAAACACAGAGAAAATTATGAGCAAACAAGAGAAAATTGGTCAAAAACATAGAGAAATTCTTTGGGAAGTGCAAAGAAATTCGAATTTCTCTAGAGAGAAAATCTCTGGGAAGTCTAGAGAAATTCCTAGAATATCTCTTTGGGAAGTCTAGAGAAATTCTTTGCATCAAATTTTCTCTGGATTGATGTTGAGAGACCTTAGACATTATGAAAATATTGGGTGTCTTTTATGTTATAAAATCTTAATACCAGAGACCTTAAAAAAAAAATCCCCTAAAATATAACATTAAAAAAATAGACAAGATATAATAAAATAAATTAATTTCTCATAACTAGTGTTAATTAGAAGTCCTAATTTCTAAAAAAATAAAATAAGGTATCAGTTAGTTACTTAATCATGTTCATTGAAAAATACATTATATGTCGATTCTATCATAAACATTTTTAATAAAATAAAAGAGTGTCAAGCACAACAACTCAAGATGTCTCACTTTAATATATAGATTGTTTTATAATTACTATCTTTTGTAAATGTAGATACACAAAAGCATGTTATTTAGGTATATTTTCATTTTATTTTCACTTTTTATACTAGTAAAAATTGATATTATAATCTATACTTTCTTTATAAATTTTTTTGTTAATATATATATTGCCCCTATATGAAAATTCTGAATCTATCCTTGTCAACTATGTAAGTTAAAAAAAAATTATATTACTTAATTTTTTTATTAATTTTCTATTAGGTTCCACCACCACCGTAGTTCATAATTTTCTCTTATCTCTTATTTTCTCTATCTAAAATTAGACCTACCAAATTTTTACTCTCACTCTTCCTCCCTTTTAAACCTAGCCGTATCTTTAAAATCACTACGCCAAAACAGGGCATTAACGGCGGTTTTTTTAACGGCGGTAACGAAAACCGCCGTTAAAGGTACTACTAACGGCAGTAACGAAAACCGCCGTTAATACCGCCGTTAAAAAAACCGCCACTAAAAGTGTCTTTAACGACGGTAATGAAACCCACTTTTAACGGCGGTAACGAAATCGCCGTTAATACCCACTTTTAACGGCGGTAACAAAACCGCCGCTAATGCCCAACCATTACCGCCGTTAATGACGGCGGTCTTTGCCGGCGGAGCTCCGGCGAAACTCCGGCGTGCTCCGGCGAAACCATCTACAACAAAGTAAAAGTAATGTTTAAATATTTATTTAGGGAATATATTTCATGAAGAGTGGCTGTGGTAGAGTGGTTGGTATGGGTGGATGAGAGGTCTTGGGTTCAAAACTTGGGGAGTACAAGAAGAAAGAATTATTTTTTGAAAAATTTGAACCTATTTATGGCGGTAAAAAACCGCCGTTTTTGGTCCTATATTACCGCCGTTTTTTGTCGACTTTTAACGACGGTAATTTGCCTTTTTACGACGGTTTCACTTTTTCCGACACGCACATAAACGGCGGTAACGAAACCGCCGTTAAAGGCTTTAACGACGGTTTTACAGCCTTTAACGGCGGTAAAAAACCGCCGCTAAATTTTGGCGTAGTGAATGGAGAATATTTGAAGGAAAAAAATAAGAGCAAAATGCTACTCTTTAATCTTTTTTTTTTTTTTAAGTTAATAAAGTGACAATTTATTAGAATATTTAAATTAACTCATTTATTCATTTATTTTGTAATTATCAGATAATTATCTTATTTACACATTATTAAATCTTAAAGTGGATCTAAAAAATAAATTTTTATATAATTTTTCCATGGTTTTGGGGGGGGGGATCACTCTTGCCCAATCAACTCAGCGTTTGAATTGTAAATTACTATTATTATTTTTTTCATTTTACATTTTAGTCCAAACTATATGGGAATATATGTTAAAAAATATCATACAAATTAATAAGTTATACAAAAAAATTTATTAATTATTATGCCATGCAATAATAAAAAAAAATTAAAATTAAAATTAAAATAGTATTCAATTCTATGATATAATAGGCGTCAATTGGAGTGTTGCTTTTTATTACGAATAGCAGAAGAATGAAATTTTGTTACGCTGTGTTTGGTTAAAAAATTTGGAAATAGAAAAGAAAAATATGTGTGAAATTAGGTGAAAAATAGATATATTTTGTTCACATTTCATTTATCTTTTCTCTTTTTCTTTCCAAATCTCTTCTTAAATCTCTTAATCAAACACAGCATTAGAGAATTGGCACATTCCACAAATTCTGATTGTGTTTTTCTTCCTCCATTTCCATGATTATGTATTTTATTAATTTACTTATGTATGGTTGAATTAAATTAAGAAATATAATATTTTTATAAAAATATTAAATATTAGAGTACAATTTTTGTTTATTTAAATGTCTAATTTAAAGACTGTACGGGGAGCAAATATTCAGGCAAGACCGTACTCCTTTCTTCCAAGCTACTGTCTGTCCGATCGACCTGCGAGCACAACGGCGGTGAGCTACCCGGTGGTGTGTGGCCGGAAAACCCCTCCGACGATCAAGTTAGTACACACACCAGGGATAGATAGAGAGAAGGGAGAGTGTTTAGAGTTTTTTTTTTTGTATCTCACCAAATGTTCCTCTGCCTCAGCATGGGGGCGCAGACTCGCTTATATACCTTCTGCGCCCCAAATCCACTCCCATTAGTCTCTCGACACGTGGTGCAGCTATCCCATCTGTCAGCACAAATCTTGCTGAACACCACCTAACCAAACTGCCAGCCCACTCTACCGGAGCTCGGCAGCCGGGCTGCATCTTCTCGGCTATCAACGACCGTGCTGTGCAGCTGGCCAGAGCGCTCCGCTCGCCGTGCTCAATGAGGACCGAGCTCACCTGCATCCCGACATAACCGAGCTCGGGACAGCTCATGTTGGTTTGCCGTCGGCCTTCCTTCCGGGCTAACTCATGAACCGTGGAACAACCACGCCTTTCCTGGCGCCGGTCATCTCACTTGACCGGTCTCTACACCATAAGCCAAGTAGCTCGGTCCAACTTCGCCTTAACCAAGCAAATCCTTTCTGACAGGGTCGCGCGACCTCGACCCAATCTTGTTCGGCCCAAATCTGTCCAACCATTACCTCGGCCCAATCCAGATCATAAATCTCCCTCTCAATTGCCCCTTAATTCCGTCCGTGCAAGCATGACTGGGATTACCTATTCTGACCGAGGTAACACTTTCTCGGTCCTCGGTCTGCAATACGGTGACCGGGCTAGTTGACATGCCTATCTTCAAAACTTGCCCGGTTGATGCCTCGATTCACCATCCTGTCTCTTCAGTACTGACGCCGCCGTCAATAGGACACGTGTCGTGCGTTGATTGGCCTCGAGCAGCCAAACATCACGTCCGTTCAGATTCAAATTTTTGGCGGTCTTCTTCATCTCTATAAACATGTTGAACCTTCCTTCATTCCAACCTTACTGACTCTCTCTCCTTCTTGTCGATCCAAAGCTTCTGCCCTCCCTTGCTTGCCATTGCTAAGTTCGTGTTCGAAGAAGAAGCCTTTGCCCTCTCCTGGTAAGTTCTTCGAGCCTCGTTTTTGCTATTTCAGTTGGTATTTTACATATTAGGGCACTAAACCCGTAGGTTTTAGGACATAGGCACCCAAGACCGTCCCTAACCCTTCACTCTCCTTGCTGTTCTTCATTTTCTCTGATGAACACTGAAGATCTGGGGCGAACCGGGCTCCAGGTCTTCCCTTGATCCAAAAAATCATTAAGACCGAGCAAATGATCAGTTTGTCCCAACCTTAGCAGAAACCGGGGTATCCAGAGGACTTGGCCGCTCAACCGAGCTAACACCTGGTCCGCTTGAGCGACCGGGCTCCTTGGTTAGCCTTAATAACCGAGGTGGTTTGGCACTCTTCATGACCGAGCTAAAGTCAAGCTCGTTTTGCGCGACCGCGCTCCCACTTACACTTAACATCATTTTCCTGCAGAGTCCAAGGGGACCATTGACCAAATACCGAGGCTCTCAAAGACCGAGCAGCCATCAAAACACCAGTCTGCCAAACCACCTCAGCCGAGCTAAACCAGCCGGTTACACATGGGGCGCTTCCTGCTTCCTTGTTGACACTCCGGCTGCCCTGGCCGCGTTCCGGGAGGAGTACGGTATCCCGGCCGATGTTCACTTAGAGCTCGCCGAGATTGAGACAACCCCTTGGGGCAGATTAGACCAGTGCCCCTTCACCGTGCTGTCTATAATTGAAGGAGGCCTCCGCTTCCCGGTCAACCCACTGATGACCGAATTCCTACGCCGCACCGGGCTAGCTCCCACCCAAGTCTCAACCAATACCTACCGAATAATCAATGGCGTACACGAGCTAAACAACCGGATAGGCACAAACTTAGGTTTAGCCGAGATACTGCGACAATATACCCTTGGGCACACCGGCGATGGCCTCGCCTATTACCTAAAGATTAGGCCGGGCAAAGAAAAAATAGTAACGGTACCCCAGATAAAGACTGGCACGATGACGACTTCTTCTGGGTGTCCGGCAACTATGAAACAGCCGACGTACCGGGCTGGTTCATTAGCAATAATTTCGGTGAAACATGTAAGCCGTGCTAATTTGCTCGGTCAATTGCTTTTCTTCAATGCTCTGTACTGAGCCATTTTTCTGCTTTCCTTTGCAGCGATCCAAGCCTTACAAGCCAACTACCGCTACCCCAACGAAGAAGCCATCCGGACCGTGCTTCGCTACCGCCACCAGGATTGTAATGAGCTGCTCAGCTACACTCCCACATACAGATACTCAGCTCCACGCCGGAGTAAGGTCACAGACTTTCTCCGTGCTCTGTCGCCTCCTCCAGACACAATACTACCGGACGTGCCCCTAATCCGGTTAACTGAAGAAGAAGAGATAGCAAAACGAAGCTGTATCAAGAACCTCCTCACAGCAACTTCCGCCGAGATACCGAGCGTCATCACCCGCACTCCAGCTACCGGTCAATCCAGCGGGCCGTGGTTGCGCTTGCGTCTCCAGCTGTCGGGCAAGCCAACCAAGACAACGCCGGGCTGGCGAAAGGCCTCGCGCGGACCCCTCTGCCGAGTTGGTTGAAGAGCTGACTATCGAGCAACCAACCGTCACGGTGGACCCAACGCCGGCATGGCGACCGCAGCTCAAACACCGAGGTAAGGAGATCCCGGCAACAGCCTCCGTGAAGGGCGATAAAGAACATCTTCTCGCCTTTGACCTCTCCAAGGCCCTTCTACTACCGAGCGATGTGGTCGGCAGCGACCATGTTCCAGACACTCGGTTGGTGAAGTCGGCCGTGAAGTCCATGACCAGGGTAAGAGTCTTAAACTTCTACTCAAATTTTCACAAGTGTTTGCACGGTTTCCTCTTTGATCAATCTCTCTTCTTGCAGGCCATCCAGAAGCAACACTTGGTTATGGAGCGAATTCATCGACTACGGCAGAGGGCGAATGACACTGCCAGCCAAGTCCAAAGTCTTCAAACCGAGCTCGGCCGAGCAAAGTCTTCACTTGAAATTGCCAATGCCGACAACAGCAGGTTGCACGGCCAACTTGGAGACGCCGAGAAAAAGAGGGATGCGCTCCAGGCCGAGCTGGATGCATTGAAAAAGTCCAGGGAGAAAGAGCTGGAGGGTGAAAATAATGCCGGCTTCAAGGAGGCCGAGGACAGCTACAAAAAGCAAGTCTTTGCTACCCAAGATATATACTTCAAAGCGGGTTAGAAGTCTGCTTGCGATCAGCTCGGCCAAGGTCCTGGGACCGACGTGTTTGCCTCTCCGCCGGCTGCCTTCATTCCGACCTATCTCGTGTCATATGCCAATGACATCTTCAGCGCGTTGCAGGCGGAGACCGAGGAAGGACTCGAAGGAGAAACTGAGGCAAGTGCTGAGGAACAAGACCGCCAAGAGCAAGAGCAGCCCGGCCAAACTGAGACTGGAGTCCAAGACCAATCACCAACGGTCAACTTGGAGGCAACCGAGGATGAATTCACTAACCTTTCCTCCTTAGCTTAGTTTCGTTTTTCTTGTTTTTCATCTAAACATGTAACCGGGCTAAGTTCCCCACCTTTTGTACTTATTTTCACATTAATGAAAAAGCTTTAATTTCATTAAGTGTTTGCACGGTCTTCAATCGAAGTAACTTTAACCGAACAAAATACCTCGGATAGGCTAATCATCTTGCTCAAATTCATTAACCGGAAAAGACATCTCGGTTTAAATACAAAAGTTGTGCAAATCATTAACAGAGCCAACCGAAATAAAACATCTCGATTGTTGTACTCAGAGTTGAACAAAACATCAACTCGTTCAACCGGTGTAAATCATCTCGGTTGCGATCCAGAGTTGAACAAATCATCAACTCGTTAACCGGAGTAAATCATCTCGGTTGCGAATCAGAGTTGAGCAAATCATCAACTCGTTCAACCGGAGGAAATCATTCGGTTGCGATCTCTGAGTTAAGCAAAAATCATCAACTCGTTCAACCGGAGCAAATCATCTCGGTTGGAATCTCTGAGTTGAGCAAATCATCAACTCGTTCAACCGGAGCAAATCATCTCGGTTGAGAATCTCAGAGTTGAGCAAATCATCAACTCGTTCAACTGGAGCAAATCATCTCGATTGTAAGTCCCAATTTAAAAGCAATAATCAAAATGCTAAGGCAAAGATGAGACACTTCTATATATTGACAAAAAGAATGTTACATTCCGAAGTGTAAGGCAAAAAATTCCTTTTCACGAAAAGAAAGCAAAAACTAGAAATAATACAGTTTAAGGTTGGCCGCATTCCATGGCCGGGGTATTCCTCTACCATCCAAGTCCTCCAAATGGTATTCTCCCTTGCCCGCCTGACCGGTTATCTTGTAGGGTCCTTCCCAATTTGCCCTTAGTTTGCCTTCACCTGGCACCAGGGTATTGCCCATGACCTTCCTCAAGACCCAATCACCTACTTTGAACGGTCTGGGGTGCACGGTTTTGTTGTATTTCCTTGAAAGCTCTTGTTGGTAGGCAGCCACATGGATGAGAGCCTTTTCCCGACGTTCTATCCACTAGGTCCAATTCCAGAGCAATGGCTTCGGCGTTCAGCTCGGGTTCAAACTTTCACTTCTGAAGGTGGGCATACCAACTTCCAAAGGGATGACCGCCTCCATGCCATATGCCAAAGCAAAAGGAGTTTCCCCGGTAGATCGCCGCGGGGTTGTTCGGTACGCCCAAAGGACACTGGGGAGTTCCTCAGCCCACTTTCCTTTGGCTTTCTCAAGCCTCTTCTTCAGTCCATCAAGAATGGTCTTGTTCGAAGCCTCGGCTTGACCGTTGGACTGCGGGTAAGCCGGAGTAGAGTTGTAAAATTCAATCTTCAAATCTTCACAAAACCCCCCTGAATAGGCGGCCGTCAAATTGGGTGCCGTTATCCGAGATCAGAATTTTGGGGATGCCGAACCGTGTTACCACATTTTGCCAGACAAGCCGCTTGATGTCTTTCTCCTTGATTGTCGCCAAAGGCTCAGCTTCAACCTACTTAGTGAAATAGTCTGTAGCCGCGATGAAGAACTTCCGGTTGCCTGGTGCAGTTGGGAGTGGCCCCACTATGTCGAGCCCTCACATTGCAAAGGGCCAAGGGCTGGTGAGGGGAAGGAGTTCCCTAGCCGGCTGATGGATCTGGTGGGCAAACTTCTGGCACTTCTCACACTTGCGAACATACTTCTGTGCGTCGGCTTGCATGCACAGCCACCAGTAGCCTTGCGAAATAGTTCGGTAGGCCAAGGACCTGCCCCCTATGTGACTGCTACAGATGCCTTCGTGAACTTCATACAGGAAGGCTTCCACGCTGCTCGGGTGCACACACTTCAGGTAGGGATCGGTGAAAGACTTCTCGTATAAAGCGCCTGATGGAGAGAGCCAAAACCGCTCTGACTTCACCCGTACTTTATGTGCTTCCTTTTTGTTGGCTGGAAGGGTCCGTTCTTTGAGAAAGAGGATTATGGGGTCCATCCAAGAAGGACCTAGCTCGGCGCAGTGTACTTCTGTCTGCCCGATTTCCTCAATGCTGGGCCTCGGAAGGAATTCAATCAAAAGAGGGTTGGGAGATGTGCTGTCGACCATAGAAGCAAGGCCGGCTAACTTATCTGCTCGGCCGTTTTCTTCGCGGCCAATCTGTTGGACCCTGATCGCCTGAAATCGCTTGATGTGGTCCCTGACCAGAGTTTGGTACTTCATCATTCTGTCATCCTTTGCCTCGTAAACCCCACACACTTGGTTAACCACAAGCTGGGAATCACTGTAAACCATTAGCTTGGATGCTTGCATCTAAAACGCGCTCTTGAGACTAGCCAAGAGCGCCTCGTACTCGGCCTCATTGTTGGATGCTGGGAATCTGAGGGTGATAGAGTGTTCGATGGTCAGCCCGTCTGGCGAAATCAATACTATACCCAGCCCGGCGCCGTGGCGGTTTGAAGCCCCATCGACAAAAAGTTTCCACATCTCCCCCACAAAGAGCTTCCAACATTCTTATAGGTCCTGAGAGGCTCGAAAGTTGATGGGATCACGGTTGCACGGCTGTTCGGTTTCAAGTTCTGTGTTGAGCGGTTCCACTACAGCCTGTCACGACCCAAACCCGCCCCTATGGGTTTAGCACCGTAACCGGCCAGTAATCCGTGATTACCGAAGGCCTGGTCAACAGTAAGACAGTAAAACAGAGTACAGGGGCATGGCGAAAGCCAAAACAGTAAATAAATAGTGTCCAGTGAGCTGTGACAGTCTGTATGCAAAAGACTTTTCATGCATATATATATACTCAGTACAGAACAATACGCATAATATTTACAGTCATTCAGAACAGGGACCAAATCCCTATTAACAGTACAGTACAGTGCTATCAGTCTATACAATTATACAAAACAGACACAGAAACAGATAGGGGAAATTAAAACACCCCTAAGCCATAGCTTGACAGGCTCGGAACCTCGCATTGAGGCACAGTGGTTGGCTTGACAAAACTGGAGTTTACCCCGACGCTTCTAGCCACGGTCTGGTGCTTATACACCTACATATATTTATGAGCAATGAGCTAAAGCCCAGTGAATAACATAATACGTAAGAGGTTAAGAATGAATGTCCTTATAGTAATGAAAAAACAGTTCATTAATCAGTATTTCAGTCGTTCAATAGTCACGGTCATATGTGGTACATCCATTAGCATAACAGTACAGTAAACAGTAAGTCTTAAAAGAACCGAACAGTAAATGATGGCCATCAGTTAGTGAACAGTAGTGGTTCAACAAGGGAACCGACAGAGATCTCTGTAACAATAACAATCAGTAACAGTAGTTACTAAGGATGCCACAATACAGTTCAGAATATAGGACATACATTCATTCAGTTAACAAGTAGCAGTCAGAAACAGTACAGTTCAATTGTTCAGAATGATAAATCATTTTGAACATATCTTTAACAGTTGTTACTCACAGAGTTCTGGGCTACAGTAAGCTAGACGTGTCTCCGGTCGCCAACCCTACACAGTTAAACAGATCGAACACACACTAAGCTACACAGTGGAAAAGATAATAACTTAATCCCTAATTGCCTCGTGTGTTCTACCTCTATATCCTCATTAAGAATGTCTTAAACATGCCCTAGGAATGCCTAGGATGGAAAGAGGATGCAAAGATTCACTTTTAAACACTTTACAAAATTTTCAGAAAACATGGGTCTCGCTCGAGCGTGGCTTTCTACGCTCGAGCGAGCATGCAGACAAAGGAGCTCCGCTCGAGCGTGACTTCCGTCGCTCAAGCGGACTGTAAGCTACAGTGAAAATACTGGATGCTCAAAATCCACGCTCGACGGGCACTCGACCCTCGCTCGAGCGTGAGACACAAGTCCTCGCTCGACGTGAATTCTCTCGCTCGAGCGGACTGTAAGCCCATGCAAAGTACTGGATGCACACATTTACGCTCGAGCGTCACTTTTTCGCTCGCTCAGCGGAAGGCATGATCACAGAGGTACACTCGCTCGAGCGTGAGTTCCTCGCTCGAGCGTGGGTCCAAAATCTGAAAATTCCAGATTTGAACCTCAAGCTCAAAACCAAGTTTTAATGCATCAAATTCGATCCTCTTGGGCTAATTTTCTGGAAAACACTTCAAAACCCATAATATTACATGTTTCAAAGATCAATTTGATAAATCAAAGCCCAATGGTGTTTTCAATGAACTCATTTTCAAACCAAATTTCATAAACATATAAATATGTACATGCATGAATGTGAACCAATTCCAAGCTTCAATACATGCTCAAAAGAGTCTATATCTTCAAAAACAAGATGAATTCATGAACCTTAGCTAGAACTTGAACATGCATGTAACAATTTTTCAAGAAATCAATTCAAAATTTAGGAATACAAACATGCATGCATGGAATGAGCTTCAACACAACAATTTGAGCCATAAATTGGCTCTAATCTACAACTCCTCTAAACCATGCAAGAATCAATTTAAACACAAGAATGAGAGGATAGATTTCTACCTTAAGTCTTGAATTAAAGGTAAGGAGGCTCAATTATGCAATCTCTCTTCCAAATCTTCAAGTCTCCAAGCAATTTTCAAAAGGGAACTCAATTTCTCTCCCTCTAACTCTCTTGGTCGGCAAGAACAAGGAAAATGAGCTGATGAAAAGTTGTTGTTTCTAATGTAGTGAGTTCAAAAAGGTTTAGGTAGTGGGCCACTTAAGTGGCATTATTGTCACGACCCAAACCCGCCCCTAAAAGTTTGGCATCGTAACCGGCCAGTAATCCAAGATTACCACAGGCCTTCCTGTACAAAACGTAAATAATCGGGGCTAGCGGAAGCAAAGACAAAATACCATAAGTCCAAAGAGCTGTGCATATATATGAACAAATATTTACATGCCAAAAATGTTAATTTACCCACTTACAATACATACGTATAACGAAATATCAAACACAAAACATAGGCACGTGCCACAAGTGTACAACAAAAACAAAGCTTGCTGACGGCCTTCCAGGCCTAGCCCCAGCTCGGAGGCACACAAAACACCTGGTAGGCTTCCAAAACGGCGGCTCGGTTCAAGACTCCGCCTAGGCTTGACTCCCAGAACGCTCACCTATAATACATATATACAAACAGTGAGCTAAAGCCCAGTGGATAACATTAAAGTAAAGGGGTAGTGAACGAATTCCACTTATAAGATATTCATAAAATAAATCATTCATATCAGAACATAACATAATGGTACATCTCACAGGATACAACACATATCGTCTTCCGACTAGAGAATCAGTTCCGGTTACCGATTAACACATATCACCACAATGAAGTGGCTAACGAGATCTCGTATCAGGTGTATGTCATGGACCTGCACTAATGTGCCGTCCCCCATGACTTGGGACTATCCGTAGATGCCATAGTAGATTCACAAATAGAATATTCGTTCACACAGTTAGATAACACTTTGAGAAAACATAGCGTATCAATACCAGTGAAAACATAAGTTATTTCAACATAACTTTACAGAAATGTTACTCACCGTGGGTTTCCAAAATCGGTTGCGCGGTCTTCGAGGTTTGACCTACAAATACCGACATTATAACACAATTCCTTAACACATATTGCCATCGAATCAATTAGTTAATGCCATTCTATTCTTTCTTTACTTTATTTCATGCTTATGAGATGCTAAATGATGCAAATGACATGTGAAAATCAGGTAAATGAAGGCCCGAAAGTCAGAAAACGTCAAAAGAGCAAAATTGGGAAAAACACTGTTTGGCCGCACGTGCGGGGGCCCAAGCCGCACGTGCGGGGGCTTGGCCGCTCGTGTAGTGGCCTAGGCCGCACGAACGGTGGAACTGCAGTAGCCAAAATACTATTTGGCCGCTCGAGCGGTGGCCCAGGCCGCTCGAGCGGTCTGGGTGAAAAATCAGTCCGAAGTTCTGTAAAACCATGGGTCTCTCTTTTGCCAAAATCAACTTCAAAATCATAAAATTCAAGGCCCAACACTTGAAAACAACTTGATTTAAACATCAAAACTTCTAAACAAAACTCAAATGCATCATATATAAGATCAAACCTTGAATTGAGATGGAAAACCATAATATTATGCCACAAACTCAAAATTCATGGAGGTTGCTCACAATTAAAGAACTAAATGCAAAGGAAATACATATACACAAGAATTTCATGAATTCATGCTAAGATCTTGAATTAACTTGCTAGATATCAAGGATTAAACAACCTAATTTCATGACAAATCTTACCTTGGATGGTTTAGTAACTTGATCTCCTTTCTTTCCTCTTCTTTCCCCTTGCTTCACCCTTTCTCTCGAATTCCCTCTCTCTCTCTTTCTCAGATATTTTCTTCTCTTTGGTGTTGAGTCAAAACAAGGGTCCTTATCCTTATCTTTAGTTATAAATATATTGGTGCCATGAAGGTGAGCCAAACATGGCTTAACGAATCAGACGAAAATCAGTTCTCAATTAAATTTCCCAAATGGCTCTAAAAACTCTCGGTAACACATAGGCTTGTTCAATTTCGTTTTCCGAACCCATTATGGTCGTCAATTTCAGTCCCGAAGTTGTAGTCCCAACAGATATTTTTCCAATTCAAACAGATATTCTCCAATTAATTCATATTATCGCATAATTAATTACGGATAATTGTGATATGCGTTTTGGGCCGTTACAATTATGGTAATTAGTCCAACCTATGCGATTAACTTATTCTAATCTAATTTAAACGTACCAAATCACTTTTCAGATAATTACACCATAAAATCGCATAAAATCTAATTAACACAGAACATCAATCATTCCAGATTCGTCGCCGATAAGACCTTCAATTTACAGTTTAAACATAAAACACAAACAGATAATCAAACAGCAACAGATAGAAATGCAATTTAACTAACATATTCAATCAATTCAGTTCCAGATTTCAGTCAGTCAGTTCAGTATTTCAATCAGTTCAATTACCAATCATAATCCGTCTCAGTTTAGCGGTAATCAGTAATTAATCGGTAACCAGTGGTGAGGGTTGTTACACAGCCCCCCTTGGCGATTCGGCGCCGGACTCAGCAAGTTGATCCATAATGTCTAAGTCCGTAGGCGAATCGCCAGGTTGCGGTATTATGCCGGCCGCAGGCTCTGAGCGGAGCGGTTCCACTTCTTCCCCATGTGGTGATGCGGTATCGGACAGAGGAGGTTGGACGGTGATACCCAACTCCGTCATCGCATCGCCGGGCTGTGGTATCATATTATCTAAAGGTGCTTTGGTGGGGCGCGCAAGTTCCGCGTCGCCAACACCGCCAAGCTGTTGTATTTCGGTCGGGCTTGCATTCACCTCTTCATCTGCCACGGCAATATCAACCGGGCAAACTGGATGAGTTCCAAGTGAGAATTCAGCAACGAAGTCAGCCAAAGTCTGGGCTTTTATGGCAGTGCGAGACTGGAACTTGATGTCAAACTGTCCCAACTTGACCGCCCACTTAAGAATTCGACCGGAAAAGTCCGCCCGCTCGAATAAAGCTTTGAGGGGGAACTCGGTCAGAACGATTATTGTATGTGCATGGAAATAGTGCGCCAACTTCCTTGAGGCCATCATTAATGCCAACACAAGTTTTTCCAGCGGCAAGTATCTCGACTCTGCCGGTAGCAAGGTTTTACTGACGTAGAAGATAGGGAGGTGCTTGATTCCTTCCGAGCGGACAAGCACCGCACTGACTGCATGCTCAGAAACGGCCAAATATAGGTAGAGTTCTTCTCCAGACACCGGTGTGACCAACAGTGGCGCTGAAGACAAATACTTTTTGAGCTCAGCCAAAGCCCGGTCACACTCTCCATCCTATGAGAACTTTGATTTCAAGGCTTGAAAGAAGGGGCAGCAGCGATCTGATGACCGACTTATGAATCGATTAAGCGCAGCGGCCATTCCGGCCAGATGCTGCACGTCCTTAGCCGAGCTAGGCCGTTTTAACTCTTGCACGGCTCGGATTTGTGTAGGGTTTTCTTCGATACCTCGGTTCGTGACTAGAAAACCCAAAAATTTTCCGGATCCCACGCCGAAGGCACACTTAGACGCATTCAGGCGCAGCTTGTGCTTTTTGAGAATGGTGAACATCTCGGCCAAGTCGGACAAATGGTCTGTTTGATGCCGGCTCTTAACCACCATATCATCAATATAAGCCTCCATTGTCCAGCCTAGCAGAGGCGAACATCTTGGTCACCATCCTTTGAAAAGTTGCCCCGGCGTTATTCAAACCAAAAGGCATGACTCGGTAGCAGAAGAGTCCCCTTGGTGTAGTGAATGAGGTGATCTCTCGGTCGGCCCATGCATGGCAATCTGATGGTAGCCGCGGTAGGCGTCCAAGAAACTGAGCCTGTTATGTCCAGCCGTTAAGTCCACAAGCTGGTCTATTCTAGGCAGAGGGAAGCTGTCTTCGGACAAGCTCGGTTGACGGTCTTGTAGTCGACGCAAACTCGCTATTTCCCATTCTTCTTGGGCACCACGACTGTGTTTGAAATCCACCGAGGGTAGTGCACTTCCTGAATCGCTCGCACCTCAAGCAAGTTCTTCACTTCCTCCGCAACTACCTCGGCGTGATGCAGCGCCGATCTCCTTGTTCGCTAAATGACCAGCTTGGCTCCGGGGAAGACATTGAGATGATGGCATATAAAACTTGGATCGAGATCGGGCATGTCGTAAGGCGACCACGCGAAGACTTCGATATTGGCCATCAAAAACTCAACCATCTCGGTCCTTTCTTGGGTGGTAAGGCTTAAGCCGAGCAAGAAGAACTTGTCCGGACTCTCTGTATCAATTCGTACTTCCACCAATTCCTCGATGGCTTTGTCCTCGGCCTTAGTGCCCACATCGTCAAGGACTCCCCGGTCTTCCTGCCCCTCTATCATTTGGACCAAGCCCTTGGCAGCTCGGCTCCCATTTACTGCCACGAAGCATTGCTTCAACATGACTTGATCGCCCCAGACCTCCTCGATTGCCCCCAAAGCCGAGGGGAATCTCATCACCTGATGGTAGGTCGACGCCACGGCTTGCATAGCGTAAAGCCATCCCCTTCCAAGGATCAAATTATAAGTAGATGGCACCTGCAACACCCAGAACTCCACTTGTTTGACCACGGATCCCGCTTTAACCGGCAGGATAATCTTTCCCAAAGGCCACTCTGGTTGTGAGTTGAAACCAACCAGTGGCGAAGTTGCCGGGGCCAAATCTGTATCTTGGAGCTTGAGCTGTTTGAAAGCGTCGTAGTACATGATCTCGACCGAGCTTCCCTGATCGATCAAGATCCGTTTGACATCAAATTCTTTGACGCGGAGTGTAACCACTAGGGCATCGTTGTGTGGCGTCTGAACGCGCTCTAGGTCTCTTGAGGAGAAACTGATCACATCTTTCTCTTCAGTCTTCCCCCTCTTGATCGTAGGCCGAACCGACAAAACTTTCCTCATGTGTTCTGCCTTCTTGATCATACCTCGGAGCTCGCATACATGCGCCGGTTCCACTATGCCGTGGATGACATTAACAACCCCTTGTGGAGGCGCATCTCGGTCATCCAGTCCCCGCGGGTCAACCGAAGCTTGATTTTCCTTCACGCCCCCATCAATGTAAAGGTCCAGGTGTCCGGCTGCGACTAGCTCTTCCAAGTGTTGCCTCAAAGGCAAACAGTCCTCTGTCCGGTTGCCTCGCTCCCGGTGAAACATGCAACGGTACCTCGGATTGAAGCCCTTCTGTCCGTCGCCTAACTTAGCAGGAAACCGGACATACTCCATGTCACGGATTTCACTTAGTATGCGATAGATAGAAATCTTAAAGACCGTGGTAATGCCTGTCCTTGCTTTCAACCTTCTGTTTGCATCGACTACGTCATCCCGGGGGTAGTCATCCCGGTCATTCCGACGTCCTTTACCCCGATTTTTGCGATTTCAGCCACGGTCTGATTCCTCAGCGCGGTCATTTGTTCGGCTAGTCTCTTGTCCGACCGCGTGCACTTTTTCAGCTGACCTCTTGTCTGTTGCTACCGGAGTTGCCTTCGCGATAGATGCTGACGCATCATCCTCTACTCGGATGTGCTCATTGATGCGTTGCATGAGCTGGCCCATGGATGTCGGCTGGTGCATGGTAAGCGAGTCCCATAGTCTATGTCCGACTGGGAGACCACGTTTGTATTGTGTGATTGCCAGGTTGACCGGGCAATCCAAGATCTCGTTGAAGGTCTCCCAATATCTGGAGTTATATGCCTTTAATGTGTCGCTCGGTTCCATCTTGACACTCAGTAGGTGGTCAACTTCCTTTGGTGTTTTTGTGTTGGTTTTGAAGCGCGTCACAAAGGTTTCGGCCAACTGATGCCACCTTTCTATGCTCCCCTCCAGCAACCTCTCGAACCATTTCAAGCCCAGTTCGCCTAAACTTGACAGGAAGATAAGGCACATAAGTGCGTCATTCCGCCTATGTCCGGCCATGACCTGTCGGAAGTGGCTTACATGCATGTAGGGATCGGTTTTTCCGTCGTAGAGCGTGAATTTAGGCTGGTGGAAGCCTGCCGGAAGCGGTGTTGTTTCTATCTCCAGGGAGAAAGGGGTGGCGCTCAGCCTTGCCAAGTCTGTATTTGGAAGGAGTGGCGCTGCTAGACGGGGTGGAGGCATTCCGACCTCCTCGCTGGCGTGAACCCCATAAGATAACCGCTGGAACGCCAGCACCCTCTGAGCCTCCCGCCGGCGAGCCCGTTCCTTCAAGACTGCCCGTAAATCCTCTGAACGAGCGGAATAGGAGTACCTCGACGTCGTCTCCGGACGTGAGGGCTGGTAAGTGCTATCTTACGCGCTGGACTTCTCTGCACGCACATCGGAATCACCAACCTTGTAACTTCTAGTAATAGAAATGGACGGAGTGTGTCGCTGACTCTGACTGCCTGAACGGCGGGGTTGGGTGCGCTCACTGTGGTCTCCCACTCCAGCTACACCCTTCCCTTTGACATGCCGCTTCAGCTCCTCCATCTTCGCCGCCATTCGCCGGATGACGGTGTCCTGGTCCCTTAGCTTGTGTTCCAGACGTCTGGCACGTGATTCTCTCCGCCGCCGATGACCGTCTAGACTCCGTGAATGACCATAACTTCTTCCGCGCTTATCTCGCGCGTCTCCCGACTGTCCTCCGAGGAATGTCTCCAGGTCCACCATTGGAGGGGTGGCGGGATGTCCTTCTATCCGTCTGCCTGACTCCGGCGTAACTCCGTCGATGGCAGACAACAGAATCTCGTCGTTGTTCGCCATAGAAGGCGATCAGATGAGCCTGGAAGACAAGGTTTTGTCTGTCAAGTTTCCCACAGACGGCACCAATTGTACGGGGAGCAAATATTCAGGCAAGACCGTACTCCTTTCTTCCAAGCTACTGTCTGTCCGATCGACCTGCGAGCACAACGGCGGTGAGCTACCCGGCGGTGTGTGGCCGGAAAACCCCTCCGACGATCAAGTTAGTACACACACCAGGGGATAGATAGAGAGAAGGGAGAGTGTTTAGAGTTTTTTTTTTGTATCTCACCAAATGTTCCTCTGCCTCAGCATGGGGGGCGCAGACTCGCTTATATACCTTCTGCGCCCCAAATCCACTCCCATTAGTCTCTCGACACGTGGTGCAGCTATCCCATCTGTCAGCACAAATCTTGCTGAACACCACCTAACCAAACTGCCAGCCCACTCTACCGGGAGCTCGGCAGCCGGGCTGCATCTTCTCGGCTATCAACGACCGTGCTGTGCAGCTGGCCAGAGCGCTCCGCTCGCCGTGCTCAATGAGGACCGAGCTCACCTGCATCCCGACATAACCGAGCTCGGGACAGCTCATGTTGGTTTGCCGTCGGCCTTCCTTCCGGGCTAACTCATGAACCGTGGAACAACCACGCCTTTCCTGGCGCCGGTCATCTCACTTGACCGGTCTCTACACCATGAAGCCAAGTAGCTCGGTCCAACTTCGCCTTAACCAAGCAAATCCTTTCTGACAGGGTCGCGCGACCTCGACCCAATCTTGTTCGGCCCAAATCTGTCCAACCATTACCTCGGCCCAATCCAGATCATAAATCTCCCTCTCAATTGCCCCTTAATTCCGTCCGTGCAAGCATGACTGGGATTACCTATTCTGACCGAGGTAACACTTTCTCGGTCCTCGGTCTGCAATACGGTGACCGGGCTAGTTGACATGCCTGTCTTCAAAACTTGCCCGGTTGATGCCTCGATTCACCATCCTGTCTCTTCAGTACTGACGCCGCCGTCAATAGGGACACGTGTCGTGCGTTGATTGGCCTCGAGCAGCCAAACATCACGTCCGTTCAGATTCAAATTTTTGGCGGTCTTCTTCATCTCTATAAACATGTTGAACCTTCCTTCATTCCAACCTTACTGACTCTCTCTCCTTCTTGTCGATCCACAGCTTCTGCCCTCCCTTGCTTGCCATTGCTGAGTTCGTGTTCGAAGAAGAAGCCTTTGCCCTCTCCTGGTAAGTTCTTCGAGCCTCGTTTTTGCTATTTCAGTTGATATTTCACATATTAGGGCACTAAACTCGTAGGTTTTAGGACATAGGCACCCAAGACCGTCCCTAACCCTTCACTCTCTTTGTTGTTCTTCATTTTCTCTGATGAACACTGAAGATCTGGGGCGGACTGGGCTCCAGGTCTTCCCTTGATCCAAAAAATCATTAAGACCGAGCAAATGATCAGTTTGTCCCAACCTTAGCAGAAACCGGGGTATCCAGAAGACTTGGCCGCTCAACCGGGCTAACACCTGGTCCGCTTGAGCGACCGGGCTCCTTGGTTAGCCTTAATAACCGAGGTGGTTTGGCAGTCTTCATGACCGAGCTAAAGTCAAGCTCGTTTTGCGCGACCGCACTCCCACTTACACTTGACATCCTTTTCCTGCAGAGTCCAAGGGGACCACTGACCAAATACCGAGGCTCTCAAAGACCGAGCAGCCATCAAAACACCAGTCTGCCAAACCACCTCAGCCGAGCTAAACCAACCGGCTACACATGGGGCACTTCCTCATCCTTGTTGACACTCCGGCTGCCCTGGCCGCGTTCCGGGAGGAGTACGGTATCCCGGCCGATGTTCACTTAGAGCTCGCCGAGATTGAGACAACCCCTTGGGACAGATTAGACCAGTGCCCCTTCATCGTGCTGTCTATAATTGAAGGAGGCCTACGTTTCCCGATCAACCCACTGATGACCGAATTCCTACGCCACACCGGGCTAGCTCCTACCCAAGTCTCAACCAACACCTATCGAATAATCAATGGCGTACACGAGCTAAACAATTGGCTAGGCACAAACTTAGGTTTAGCCGAGATACTGCGACAATATACCCTTGGGCACACTGGCGATGGCCTCGCCTATTACCTAAAAATTAGGCTGGGCAAAGAGAAAATAGTGACCGGTACCTGTAGACACCCCATTTTGACCGGCCCTAAGACTTGGGCATTTTTTTTGACTACCCTCACCAGAAAAATCAAATTGAAATTTTATTCCCAAAACTCACTCATTTTGGTCAAATTAAAATATTTTTATTTGAATTTATAATTTTGTATAATTTTATATAATTTTGTGTGTTTGTACAAATTTTTAGGTGTGTTTATATAAATTGGCATATGATATTTTATAAATAAAAAAATGATGAAAACAAAAAAAATAGAAAAATAGAAAATGAAAAAAATGGGGAAATATGATCAGAATGTTTGTGTGGTGGGTGGGATGATGATAAAATAAAAAAAATGAAGAAAAGAAATGGGGCGGTGGTAGAGAATATCTTTACAGAAAGAAAGAGAGAAAAGATTGGAATCATAATGGTTTTTGAGTGGAATTGTGCTGGAGAATATAATGATGAAAGATGAGAATGGTGTGGGTGGGACATTAAAAAAAAAGAGGAAGGGATGAGTGGTGGGGATAGACAGAGGTAATGGTGAAGAGTTCTGGGTTGGAGGCTCCGGGCAGGAGGCAGTTTCAAATGGGGGGATGAGGCCACTCTCTCTCTCGGCTTGGGGAGGAGGAGGAGATACTCACAGACAGAGCTTGAGACACACGGTTTAAAGAGAGAGAGGGAGGGAGAGAATCACATAGCCACACCACCCATCTCTCTCTCCCTCTCGGCAGACCACACACCCACACACCCAGCACACACGGCTACACATCACACTACCATCCATCCACCAAGCTTCATCTTTGCATACACCCACTGATACAGACACCACACATACAGCAAACACCCAACATAGCCATGTATCACACACCCATTTTTACACAGCAGAACACACACACGTTCATGCACACACACATACATAGCTTCAACCCACCATTCAAGGCTGTTCTCTTCCACCTCTCTCTCTCTGATCATACACAAACCCAGCATGTAGGGATACACACCCACACGGCTGCCAACACACACATGCATGAGCACGGCAGCCGACCACACACTCTCAACACACACAGACCCAACACCCATGAGACACATACACACACGGATACATAGCACACAACACACATTGAGCTCCTTCCACACCATGGACACACACACGGGCAGCTCTCTCTCTCTCTCTAGCTGGGTCTCTCTCTCCACACATGCACACATGACACCCACGGTTTAGAGAGAGAGACCGGCCACCCATACACGATTAACATTCATCTCTCTCTATATCTGCTAGGAGATATACACAACACAAAGACACACGGACAAAGAGAGGAGAAGAACACACACATGGAAATGGATCATTCACACCTCTCTCACTCATGGGGGATCAAGAGATAACACATGCATACACATCAAGCACATCACACGCCATACACCCAGCAGCTCACTCACGGCATTCACACATACTCACACGACACCCACACCACCCATGCACACTGCTCTCTCTCTCTCGGTCCCTCTCTCTCTAAAATGAATACACACGGGTAGAGAGAGAGAGGAGAGGACAGCTACACCACAACTCCCATTTACACACGGCTCCATTCACACACAGATTCATACATGCATGATACACACACTGATGCACACACATGCATGATAGACACCACAACACCATTCACACAACACCACACCACACCACAGCAGCAACACTGCCATCCTCACCCACTGATGCACACACATGCATGATAGACACCACAACACCATTCACACAACACACACACAGCACACACGGACATGAGACACCAAACCCATCTCTCTCTCTCAACAGGTACAACTCCGAGGTTCTGAAGAGGAGATAGTCACCCTTTCTCTCTCTACACTCTCAGGAAATTTGCACATCATCCAATAGTGATTTCCCTATAAGCCATGCTAGTCAGATTTCAAATCTGTTCCTTGGTTTGCCGCTTGAATCTAGAAAATGTGAATCATGCGATGTTGCGGAACCCGGGACATGCGAAAAGGAGTGACATGTGTCAGTGATGAAGTGGTTTGTTTTATTTTTATTTTGAGTGTTGTGAGATTTTATTTTATTTTATTATTCTCTCCTCTCTCTCATTCGGGTCTGTAATAATTCAAGTATTGTAATAATTCCCCCACCCCGCTTCTTTCTATCCCATTCTTTAATCGCTTTCCCTAACTGTGTATATGTATATATATCTGACATGCCATGTATATCCATGCTTTACATTCATGTCTCATGCATTAAGATTCGGCTACATTTACATGTGTGGATTTAATCAATTCTTCTGTGATTCTATGCGCTACCTCATGTTATTGAGATGATTCACATGTCATATCTTAGAAGCCGAATCTTTAGCTGCATCTCATGAGTGAATTGCATTAGGATTCTGTATATAAGATCATGCATATTTTACTAACTTTGTTTTGTAGCTGTTCGAGGGACGTCGGTAAATCTGTGAGTTTTTATGCTTTAGCATCTCATTTGTGTGTGATTTTCTTATTATGTTTAGCATCCTACCATGAGGCTAATTGATTAAATGATAAACTGTTTGAATACCTGTGGATGAAGGCTTGTTGCCTGAATTGGAATGATTCAACGACTGTACGTTTTAAGCCCACTTTGTAGTGGCAAATTCACAAACTTTAAGCCCACTTTGTCAAGTGGCAAATTCAAACCCTTTTCGACAAATAACATGAAATTGAATTGTTCCAATTTGAGCAAACTAGTCTATACTTGTATGCTTCACATAGTAAATTTTAGGATTTATTAAATAATCAGAACTGAACATATAAAGAAAATAAAAGTCATATCATGGTTTAGTAGAGGCCGATCTTTTGATCGGGTGAGCGGGGGTGCTCATTATTGACCTTCCCCTCTCATACCTAAGGTTCCGAGCCAAGCATCCTTGGTTACGACGAACAGTGGCCTTGGCACTGAGTCATGGGTTTCCTAATTTCCCAAAATATTAGGTGGCGACTCTGAGATCTGATGACGCAGTCCATTTTTGACAAAATTGCAATAAAATGGATTTTCAATAAAAGTTGCCAAATCTGGACTCTCATCTATGTTTCACATTGCACTCGTGAGACTTGAGATCAAAGAGATCTCGGGAGTCCGAACTGTTTAACGCGCGCGGGTACCCCCCGGGCATGTTACAATACCCTAGATAAAGACTTGCACGATGACGACTTCTTCTCGGTGTCCGGCAACTATGAAACAGCCGACGTACCGGGCTGGTTCATTAGCAGAATTTCGGTGAAACATGTAAGCCGTGCTAATTTGCTCGGTCAATTGCTTTTCTTCAATGCTCTGTACTTAGCCATTTTTCTGCTTTCCTTTGCAGCGATCCAAGCCTTACAAGCCAACTACCGCTACCCCCCAACGAAGAAGCCATCCGGACCGTGCT